>JAQHUG010000402.1:615903-631309 GCA_028555095.1 Dicrostonyx torquatus | reverse complement strand
ACCAACAGAGACAGTGTGCTCAATCTATTGGGAGCTCATCAAATCCAGCTGGACCAAGACTGAATGAGCAAATGACCTAACTGGACTCTATGAATGTGACTGCCAGCGGGGACTGACTAAGAGGCCAACGATGATGGCACTGGGACCTATCTCTTCTGCATGTATTGACTATTTGGGAACCTATTCTGATGTACTTTTTAATGAAATCACTATGAGTGATTTCAGAAGTTCATAATGTAGTCACTCTTACTTGTGTCTATTCTAATGTCCTCCTTCCTTCAAAGCTGTGGCTATTTTCTGTTATAATTTACTTTCTGCTTAGATAAATTCCATCAGCTAATGATACTTAGTGATATTTTAAAAATTCTTTTAATTTCCCTTATTTAAAAATTGATTTATTTCCTTTAAATTATAGGATGTTTATGGCCCAGGTACAGAATCAATGACTGATGAAGGTCTTTAGCATTTGAAAAGATTTGTGTCACTTCCTTAGAAGTCCATAGCTTCCCATAGGGGAAAAAAACCATTGCCATTAAATTGCTTTTCTCTAGAGGTAAGGAACCCTTCTCTTTGGCTGGTTGTATTCATTACTTCTCCCTTCGCTGTGCTAAGACAGAATTAAATTGAGAAGAGGTTTGTCCTGGCTCACAGTTTTAGAGAGAATAGTCTATCATGACAATGATGCGTGGAGTGACTCCATTCATAGCTGAATACTTTTTTTTTCTGGGACACTAATGGCAGTAATTTAAGTAAACTACTTGATTAATTTTCTATGGGGATCCCAGTCTTTGTTCATTTTCTTTTTTTTCTATCTGTTCTCTCTTTATTTCCGAATTTACACTCAGTATTGATTTGTTGTACTTCACAGGTTATGTCCTGCATCTGGTTTTCTGTTGTGAATGGGTGCTCAGCTTCTTGTTGGATCCCATTGGTACCGTGAAAGGAGAAAGCTGAGAACTCCTAAGATTCTTTTTTCATTCTGCAGTGGGAAGGTAAAAAACTTAGCTCCCCACTTGGAGTCGCTGACAGCAGGAGTGGAAGATGGGACCTGGACAATCCACTCAAGAAACTTTGTTCTTTTCCTTGGCACCAGGGGGGAAGCAGGTTTTGTTTCTTGATGGCTCAGTTGGCACTGAGTTGGGATGCAGTGCCCTGGCAGTCATCCTCACTCCCTCTGCTTTGCTCAGTCTCCTGGAGCTTGTTGAAGATCCATGAACCCTCGCCTCCTCCTAATACGACTTGGCCTAGTGAGTCAAACTGGTGAGGTCTACAGGAGGACTTCCATGGGCATTAGAGATTGGAAAAGAGCCACTCTTCTACCAGCTGACACTACAGGGCTTGACAGGGTCCTGTTACTATCTGGCTGAAACTGGAAAACGTTGCTATAAAAGTATTCTACCCCATTAGGACACTTTCCACAGTCTTGTTCAGTGTGGGGGATGTAGGTCTTTCTTGGATCTTTTCCTTTCTTTCTCTTTTAATTTCTTTCTTTGGTCTATCTCCTGGAACCTCTGGCTGGATATTATCTACTAAACTTTACAGAATATTTCTGAGGTGAAAGGGAACCCAGAGACGTTGCCAAGAAGTCTTCCCACAGGTCTGGAGCCACTAAGAAATGGGCTTTCCTCTGCCTATTTCTCCTTGTTGTTGGCCATCCACCATAGTTTGAGTCATGAAAGAGAAGGTTAAGCCAAAACAAACATGTAAACACAGACATGTGAATAGCAAGCCCACTACACATTCCAGTCAAATCTATGCATTCCCAATTTGACTGACTTGGACGTTTCCTTGATGATCTCCCTGTGAATAACAGATGCCTGTATCAAGAGTAAAGGCAAAGAGGCAGGACCCAGATATGGGGGAAAGTAATTATGGATGTGTAGGGAAAATCTAAAGGTTGACTATGAATAGAGCTGCCTAACGCAGACCTATGGACTTCTAAGAGGTGGCTACCGCTATGGGGATCTAGAGCCCAGGGGAAACCTGGGAAGTGGGGATGTTGCTTCTGGATACACAATGTTGTTCTATATTATGTAAATTACATACAATAGAAAACCTGAAGTGCACCTGCTAAGTGATTGTGATCTTAACAATGCGGTTTTTATTTTTATTTTTTGCTTGAGAATGACAGAGCTATTCACTTAGGTAGGCTTGGTGGGGGAACTGGAGTACCTGATTATGAGAGGTACCACATGCTGGCAGCCTTTGTTTTTTTATCAGTTTGGACAGTAACTGGAAACTGAAGCAGGATGACAGGCATTGAGAAGAAAGGAATTGATCAGCAGAAAGAGAGCTTCCTGATTGGGAGGGGTCCTAAGAAAGGGTTGCTGCTGCCTGACTTTTTCTAGGGTGATTGAGCAGGCAACAGTGAACTTTGGGATTAGCTGCTGTCAACCCAGCAAAGGTCAAACCATTCAGGGGTCCCCACAATCTCCTCAGTCTTTCCTCATGTAATCCAGTGACTGATCACATGCTTTTCAGGTGTCTAGAGTCAATAGTTTGCCAACTTTTCTTCCTTCGGTAATGACCTCCATTCAAAGTTGAAACCGATGGCAGGTTGGGGTCAGGTTGTTTTCTTATTCTGCAATGACTGGGTGACCCCAGTCCTCCCTAACTGCCAACCCAGATATTTGCTACATTAAGAAAATGTTTTCGTCTTTCCTGAAAGCAAAACTAATTTTTTTCTTGCATTTTCAAACCACACTGAACTGTTTCAGCTTCTGGAGAACAATATTCGAGCCCTCCTTACCCCTCACTCAAATCTTACCTTAAATATATAATTTTGAAAAAAGGTGGCAGATGCAAATATCAATGCAAATTAGGGGAAATTATTATTTGATCCTGACTGAATAAAAACAGTGGAGAGGGTCATTTTTCTACCATTGTGTTCCGACACAATTATAAGGCACGGTGGTTGTTTTTCTCAAAATGTCACTAGGATGGCAGAGATTTAGTCATCACAGTATGGATTCAGTATGCTCTTGGCAGAGGGAGGCACAGAAGAGGTGAAGGTAAGACCTAGGATTACACAAATAATGCAGTTGCTGTTGTTCTTAGTCCTTAGTTTATAGCCTGCTACCATGCAGTCGCTTTCACAATAGAATGCATTCGTATGCTAAGTGAGCACGCAGGCCAGGCCCCAGCATACTGTTCCTTCTTGAGACCAGAATATTAAAGATAAATATTTGCAGCTCCTGTGAGACAAAGGAAAGAATGGCAGGGGAACTGCAGGGCAAAAGTGGGAGAGATGGAGAAGTGAGTGCTACAAGGAAACAGGCAAAGGCCCGGCTCCCTGGAACACCGGCTTGGAATGACCACACAGTGACTGCAGAGAACTTCATTCTGGTTCAAATGCTTAGTGCATCATTATACTGGCAAGTCTATCCTTCTTGGAGAGATGGATTAAATATAATTTTATATTATATGACATCATAGAACTTGATTAATTTTCTGTTCAAGAAAAAGAAGGTCTTTCTCACAGTTACAAAAAGTATCCAACAAAAATAATGTTTTAATGATCTCTCCAATATTAGTTTCCTATCTATAATCAATACTCCCCTTAACCATTAATAAAATAGCCACTGTTCTTATCTCATCTTTGCAATGTCCATTTGACGTGAAAGAATTGAAAAAGCAAAAGGAGGAGGAAGGGGAGAGTTTCATGTGTATTATGTCAACTTAAAACAAAAATGACTAAGGTAACACGATCTTGTCCTGACTCCATTGTGTGTCTGCTTAAACACTTCTCAGCCCTCCAGGCCATACTTGGGATTTTCATCCTGGCCATTGTATTAACTATATGAATGAACCAAAATAACTAATAAGTTTACAAACTAAGAATAAAATTAGCTTAAAAACCTAAGGAATATCTGAGAAAGTATTAATCAAAATTAATTGTCATGTTGTTTCCATAACAACTGTTATGTTCTAGCTACTCAGATGTTGCAAAGATGCTCTGACCCTCAGTAACACTGATGTAATTATGTGTTTTGCATTTAAGAATGCTGTGTCCCTGAGTTTTGACACAAAGGGACTCTGAGACATTAGCCTGCTCTTAGTCTTGGGTGTAAATTTAAATACTACTATACTCTTAATTTGTTTAACTAGCATGGTAATCTATATTTTTCTCTCATGAGTTATTTTTTTGCATTTTTTTTATTGTGAAAAGAAAAATTTACATTTACTCCCCTTGTTCCCGGCCCTCCTGCTCCCCCACTACCCCACCACCCTCCCCCTGCTTCCTTAAGATGGGGCAGGATACCCTGCCCTATGGGAAGCCCAAGGCCCTCCCCCCTCCATCTCGGTCTAAGAAGATGTGCATCGCTTTTTGGGAACTTATTCTCATGAGTTATTTAAAACACATAAACACAAAGTGTATATATATGTATACATATTTATAATGCACATATACTGCATATATATGCATGCATATACATACACTGTGTACATATATATAGTGTGTGTGCATATATGTACACATGCACACATACACACACACACACACACACACACACACACACACACACAGTTTGTAATCCTTCCAAAGGAGAAAAACAAGAAAAAACAAACTAAAGAGAATATGCCTAGTATGTTGCACCTCTCTGCATTCACTCCCAGTGTCAAACAAAAGCAGAAGTCATTCACCCATTCTATTACACTGGGACTTCTGCTATACCTTGAACATAAATAATAAAAGAGCAGAGAAACCCCCAGTGATCTTCTTGATTAACTCAACCTTTGACTGTGTGGCCATAACAACCTTACTTCCCATTCCTGCTCCTTGCTCTGCCCAAATCAGAGATAGCTTGGTACTGTGTCTCCCAGTGTGTGAAATGCCAGGTGACATAGGTCGCTTTAGAAGCAGGCATGCCTACAGTGTGTGTGCCTGGTGACTCACAGGATTATATTCCATCAGGGAAGTGTATCCTCTTCGTTTTCGTTATTTGCAAGGCATGCTTCCTCAGAACAAAGAGCACTGTGTGATTACTTTTTAGCAGGCAATCCAAATTGTGCTCTCATGAGGAAAGAATCCTCCACAAAGGTGGGGCTGAGATTCGGGATCAGCAGAGACTGCTGTTGTTGTTAGTACTGAAAACAACCTGCCCTTATATTAGATAGCTAGTTCTCCATATTTCTATTTTACAAAAATCAATCCTTATAGCTGATTACGGATTTATTTTGACAGCAAGGTCCTATTGTTTTTTAATGAAGTAAATATTGGAGTTTAGAAAGGCTAAATGACCTGACAAATGATGTAATTTCTAAGGGGATACCCCAGGATAAACTCTGCGTTTTTCCTTCATGTTCCTTTGTTCACTTGGAGCAGACCTTCCTTCCTGCCTGGCCCACTCAGTTCTACCTAACAGCAGTTAGCTTTATAGGCTCTGTGACTGAACTGGTCTCCCGTGCCTCTGCTCACGCAGACCTGCTAGCGCAGTCCTCTTGATGGAGAATTTTTATTTTCATTCAAGTACCCTGTGAAATTACAGTTGGTGAAATAGTTTTCAATTTCCGTGCTGGGTCATAGGCACTGGGCCATGGTTTGAACATGTCCCCCTAATTCCAGGTGCTAGAAATCAATTTCTAAATCCACATATTGGTGGTGTCTTTAAGTAGTTCTCTGGGAGGTCAAGTTAGACTAGTTCATGAGGTCAGGGCTCTTTTGATGACATTTCTAAGAGCAAGAGCCTTAAGCCACCATGCCTGCTTATCTTACCAACTGATGCTCTCTGCCACTTAGTGATGGAAGAAGAGGATCTTCAGTACATTCTAAGAATGGCCATGTCGTGATTGTAGCCATCTCAGATTCCACAATAAAAATCAATTTCTGTTTTTTATAAATTATCCAGTATCTAGTCTTTTCTTATAGCAACAGAAAGTAAACTAAAGCGTGAAGTACAGGTTTCCTCATTTATTCAGCAAATACCGTTTTCCTTGAGGAAATACGTGTCAGCATATGTATTTGGTCCTGGGAATACAACATTCCAGTGACTAGAGCACAGAGCAAAGTGAGGCTGACATAGCGACAAATCCTACAACTTTTCTAGCTCAGGCCAGAACAGAAAAATGGATAGCCTTATGTAAATGTAAAAAGAGAGAACTTGACAGGCCAGTTGGTCTGGAAAGGTCCTGAAGGAATACCTTAGATTCCAGCAAAAAGAATGCTTACATTGCTCTGAAACACTCTAAGTTTGAGATTTTAGACTGTGAAAGATTAATTAATGTTATCATGTGTTTTCATTTTCACTAAATGAACAAGAAGTGTGAGTCCACTCTTCAACGTGCAGAGGGCTTCCCTGAACAGAAACAAAAGCTCATTTTTCTCAAAGGTTTCTCTGAGCTGATAAACCCAGCAGATGTCTGTATGGAATCAGCACACATGACATCTCATGTCAATATCGATGTAGTGGTGTGCTACTCATGATCAAACTGACATTTAATTTTGTAAGAAAAGGATGCCTGTGGGTGGTAATGTGAAAAGGAGTTGTTATTCGACCTGGGGTTCTACATCTTGCCCTTTTCCCAAATTCTCCTATCCATGTTGGCATGCCAACTAGAGGTATCAGTTTTCTGGCCCCAAGATAAAGAACTTTGGGTAATTAATGACTGCTGAGAAAAGGAGGACCATTCTGCTCCAGGGAAGAACCCTTCATTGGTTATCTAATCTCTAGAGTCAGCTCTAAATACATGTACATATGAGCAACATTAAATGAACTCAGAAGGCTCTATTTATTAATGTGTTTTATATATATATATGAAATGTTTATATATATAAAATATATATATGAAATTATATATATAAAACACATTATATATATAATTTCATATATATATGAAATTATATATATATATATATATATATGAAATTTGAAAAGGTGTTTGGGTAAGAGACATGGGAGGAATTGGAGGAAGAAGAAAAGAGAAGAGAATCCATGTAGATATAGTACTTATATATAAAATTCTCAAAAATAATTATGTGTGTGTGTCTGTGGGGTGTGTGTGTGTGTGTGTGTGTGTGTGTGTGCGCGTGCAAATTGTAAAAACCCTTTGGGGGAAAATCTTCAGTCTGCTAGGTATTTCCTTAATATCTAGATACTAATGAGTTTCAAGGATGCAAGTAATGGGAGGATAATTTGTTGTTTTAACTTCTGGATTCTTCTTCATAATAGTGAATACAGGCATGGCATGCAGGGGCACTTCAGATTTTAGCCCAGAGAAACCTTCTTCCAGGAGCCCAAGCTTATCAGAGTCATAGAACTAAGAAAGAACAGATGAGAAACTGGATATAAAATGGAGAGTTTGACAATTAGGTTCCTGCAGCTGGGTCCTCTCAGACACCTACAACAAGTTAGGAGACTGTAGTGCAGATGCCCAGGGGCTGCACTGCTGAGCTCCGGGATCACAGCGAAGCAAAAGAAGAACCAAGGGTAGAACCATTATCTTGAATACCTGCTGTTGCCATGCCTCAGAGATAGCCGTGAACAAACAGCTACAACAAGAAGAAAGATCCTACGGTGTGCCTGGAGTTGATAAATTCATAACATAGACAAGTATTTGGAGTCTGCCCACATTTTCTGAATTTTCATCAAATCTACCTACTTTGGGAGTTTCAATGTGCTGGAGGAGTTTGCTATGGGCTAGTAACTGCAGGATTCCTGGGATCTCATCGAGGCTTTATCTGCCATAATCCTAAGATTTATTGTGAAGCAGCAGGAGTGTGTTTGCTGGTATCATAGGAAAACTAAGCATTCAGATCGGGCAAATACAAAGTTGGGGAGATGGAATGTTAGAATCTGACACGCTTGGCAGTAGCTTTGTCCTCTCACAGAGACCCACCAGCACCTGCAGGCACACTGCAGGCAGGCTTTCTCACCTGAAAACCGAAATAACAACCAAAGTGATGTTTCTCAAGTTCTCCCATGCTGCGTGTCTGGGAATCAGAAAGCCAGGGGGAAGACCCCTATTAAGAACCTCCCTCATCTTCAAAAGGTGTAAGAAGCTTCCTGTTATGGCACATGTGTTCTGATTCTTATGAAGGAACTGCTCATGGAATCTCGCAGTGCTGCTGGGGACTAAACTTTCCTATGAACCCTTGCCACGGTCTTGACCCTCTGCTGTCTCTCCATGGCATTAATCTATCTTCTAAAACATTCGCTAGAAAGGCATGCCCTAGCCAAAACCTAACAGACAAGGAAACTTGGATTTATCAATGACCAGAGAAAGACAAAGTGTTTCCTGATTCAATAAAATCTATTTATGAAATAACTAACAAGTGAAACCAAAGAAAGGACAGAACAACTATTTACATTCCTATCTGGAGACAAGAAACTGAGAAAGTCGGGCGAAAGAAGGACATTGATGAAGAAGGAGAGGGACTAAGAGCAGGAGAGAGGTGAGGGTTTGACAAGGAGATGGTGTGGACATGCGCATAAACAGAATAAGGTGAAAAAATAAATCTCATACCTTGGCAGCAGGAATATTAATACTGTGTCATATCAAAATCAGTCAGGAATGAATGATGAACTCCCATGGTGTCCTCATGATGCAGAGAGGGGAGAGCCAAGCCATGAGGGAGAACAGTAACTTGCTCAACTCCCTGCAGCAAAGCCCAGTCCCAGTAAGAAATCCAGAATGACAGCCTCCAGTCAATCACCAGTTGGGCTGAAGTTGGAAAGAATTACAAAAGGAGATAATAATATTTGGTTACAAACAATTCAAATATCAATACTCTGCAGAATTATAATCTCATCATCTTTGTCTAGAGCATGGGATGGAGACAGCAGTGTAAAACTTCCCATTTGTATATGTCAGGGGGGAAGAGAAGCCATGTTACAGTAGAGCTCAGTTTGGCCTAGGGCACAGGTAGCCAGGCTCAGGGCAGGGATCCAGATGTGTCGGGCTTTAAAAGGGGGTTTCAGAAGTGTGATGCAAAGGAGGTATAAGGTAATGCTTGCCTCTCCCAGGAGCCAGTGTGTTGGGTCACTTCTGAGCTGGCATCTTTCTTGTCAATGAGGTGGTCTGTGGCACCTCAAGGTTTTGTCCAGTTCTCACCCATTTAGCAATTCAAAGCATGCATTCTGAAAGTTTGTCACTGAAGGTTCCATTCAAGTGAAGAGAGTCCCTAACAAGCACCTAATGTTAATGCAAAATAGAAAGGATGATGTTTTTCATTGTTATTAGTGATCTCTTAGTATTTGTGTGTGTGTGTGCATGTGTGTGCGTGTGTGTGCATGTGTGCGTGCGTGCGTGCGTGTGTGTGTGTGTGTGTGTGTGTGTGTGTGTGTTGTGGGCATGTTTCTTGTTGTTAAACCATTTCTGCTATTTGCATTTATCTTCCTAAAGTAATCGTTAAGTATTCTAAATTTTGAGCACCATATCTTTATGCATTTCCCTTACATTCTATTAATAAGTGCTTATCCACATCTGAAGAGATGCTTCTTCAGTCTATATCAGCTCCAAAAGAACTACGGGGAAGGATTTGTTTAGTTAAGTGTTGCTGGATAAAGTAGGTTAAAGTTGTCCCTGGTCAAGGCTGAATGAAGATACTCAGCATTCACAGTCAATGGCAAACCATACCCAAAATTTCCTGTCATCATGAATATGTAAATTAGCTAGGACAGTTTTAACAGGGAATAAAGGCTGAGTACATTTCAGGTCCCCAAGCACAATACTGTAGTGAGAATTTTATGTGTTATAACAGCTATGTTTATGTGAATATATGCATTTACCTAAATCCCTCCCCATTCTTGTTATTGTATATCTTTGTCCTTTGCCCTATTCAATGCCACACCTGGTGATGTTTCTTCTTGTTAACATACTGTGTTTTTTATTGTGTATATTTTGACTGCTTGATGTTTTCTTAGCCAAAATTTTTTGGGTCAGATATATCAATCCTTCATAGTATCCAAAATTTTAGAATAGTGATATGAGTTAGCAAACTCCTCTTACCCAGGTGTCACTCAAGCATACTACCACAATGATGTTGTAAGAAAATGATGTTTACAGAGATGGGTCAACACAGACCATATGAAGCTTCAGAATGTCCACAGGTGGATGTGGTAACTCTTTAAATTTCATAATCAGCCATGTGAATTGTGCTGTGTTGATAGAGTTTTTGCTTATCTGGATAGCAAGATGTGAAATCACACAAACCATTTCCTCTGGATAAAAGAATTTTATTAATATAGTGCAGTGAACATTCTCAACAATATATCTTGGAAAATAACGAGTGTACTGCCACAGTGAGCTTCCAGAAGCAAAGCTGTCCAATCAGCAGCCAGGATTCTGGGTTTCCTCAATTACTTCCTAGTGACCCTGCCCCGAAGTGGCACCGTGTCTTGCCCAGTCTGTTCAAGAGTGTCTGCTTCCTTGTGCCACCCTCATATTGGTTTTCTATGGCTGCCACTAAAATTTCCTGGGGTGCATAGCTCAAATCACTTTCACTTATCTGATTACAGTTCCGGAAGCTGGAAGCTCCAGATATAGGCAGGGAGGGCCAGCTGAATCTGATGCTGAAAAAAAATCTACAACCAGGAAAAAAAAGAAAAAGAAAAGAAAACAACAACAGCAAAAACTGTCCAGGAATCTCTCAACCAGTGGTAGCTCCAGTTGCTCCCTGACTTGTTCAGGTTTTCTTTCTGTGCTTGCTCTCTTGGATATGACTCACCACGTCTAACTTGTCTCCTTTGCGAGGACTCACGTGTTGGAGTACCTCCTCTAGGTCTTCATCTCACCTGAGCATTTGCAAGGATTCTCTTTCCAGTTAGGATCACATTCACCTTACCTGGAGATTAGAATAATCTGTGCTGGTGGGCTAACTTCAGCTCCCAGCGTCTCCCACTGTGAGCCACTCTTCAGCTTTCCCAAAAGGGCAGATGGATCTCTACATATCTCACAAATTTAACTTGCACATAAGCTGAATGGTGGTGGTGTTTCATTTATTAGAATTTTATTTTGTAATTAATGTAAGTTTGCTGTTACCCACAGAGTCCTGTAAACTCATCACTTAGTAAGGAGCCTTCTAAATGTTGCAGTGGCTGGGTGGTACACCCAGTAAAATGACCGGCTATGGTGCCATCAGCAGGGAGAGGCACCTGTTAGTTTAAACCTTGTTTTCTGTTGTGGGACCATTTCACTGTTCATAGTCATCAGCTAGTTCCTGAGAGAGTCATCCAGGACCCATGGAAGTTTGGTAGTGTAGATAGATTCTGGGAAAACACAGTTCAAATTGGCAAGATAGAAACTGTGTTTTCCCACGGAGGTGAGCTTGATTGTTCCCAATCATAATCATCCCGTGTAATGTGAGCTCCTGCTGACCTCAGGGCAATCCTCCTGTCCAATCAGAACCCAAAGAAGCATGCTGCAGAACCTGCCTTTTGCAGAACTTTCAGCAGTACTCAGGCTCTTTTGACCTAAGCTCATGGCTCTAGTTACAGCATTCCTATATTATATCTGATGCTCACAGAGGATGCAGCCTATGGAGGGGGGTTTTACAAAGCCTAAGGGGTGCCCTAACACTGGGTGATGCAGTGATGGCATGCACAGAGAATGGTGATGGGATGTGCATGCAGGCTAGTAAACACCTTAGGAAATGGGAAGAACGTTTGCTACTTGTAGTCAGTGAGGAGACCTTTGGGAATAATTCCAAAGATATGTCTCACTGAATTCAGAAATCAAGGGGGCCTTTATTTGGGAAATTTATGCATATTCATTTTGGAAAGTTTCCTAGTCGCAAGTAGAGGGTGGGACTTCCCAGAACATGCTGCTATTAACATGCATGGTATTCAGCTCTTCACACAGAGCAGGGGCCAAGAATTTACTACCATAGTGAGCAAAGTTCACTCTAGGTCACCAGAATGGAAAGACAGGGTATAGAGCTGTTTATTGTTGTTTCTCTAGGGGCTCTTATCTGAAACAGATGAGGGAGGGAGGGAGGGATAGGAAGACTAGGAGAGAGATGTTAACGGTCATTTATAGAAGCCCCACAGTGTCCCTCACCAGCAAGTGTGAGGATTTTCTCCTTAAAGTTCAAAAAAAAAATAAATAAATAGAATCTTCCTTATTAAGATTTGAATGCAACTATCATTGGTTCATTTCCATTTGTATTTATTCTGTTTTATTTATTGTTTCATTAGTCATTTGTATTTATTGTGGGGAGAGTTACTGCCTACCCATGCCTCTGCCTGTTTCACATAAAGCATTGTCTTTATTTTCTCTACTAACTTTCCGTGTTGTATGAACGTTTATTTCAGTAGAGTTTTCTTTATAACACGTTCACCCTCTTTATGGATTTGGTTTTCTGTTACAGATCAACTTCTCAATTACATTTTGGTCTGGAATTTAGTCAACATAGGCTTACGGACCAAGGTCAGGCCTTCAGTGAAGAGTCCTTGGAGCCAGTGCTACATAAGCGTTTTGTGTGCCCTTTGGCAGGAGTGTGTTTCATGAGGCCCAGTTTAACCATGACATCAGACTCAGCTGCCTAAATTCATTTGCAGATTTACAACAAAATTGTTCAGAAATCAGAGGTAGGTAGCACACATGTATTGAGGAAGGGGTGGACTAAGCTTTGGAAAACAGCAAGCGTGAGCTTGTAGACTTGCAGGATTTCCGCGGTGCAGAGTAAGTTGTGTGGTGTCCGTCAAATTTCCAAACCAATACACTACACTAAAACCACTCATCTCCTGCTTGGTTTGTTTTCTTTTCCAGCAATGCGAGATAAGGTGCAACCACAGAGAGCCCGCCTACTTGTACATAACGATGATCAGGGTTGCCTGGGCACCTGCCCAGGGGCCTGCATCACTGTAGTAACCACCTGGGCTTGTTCCCTAACTTCCTGTCCAATAGACGTTTCTCAGCGACTGGAAATTTGAACTGCAGATCAGGTTCCAGACTGCCTTTGGCTTCGATAACATACACTCAATAATTTTCCTTTATGCTGTTTCCAGTTACACAAGAGGTCTTTTCATATTCTGATGCCATCCTTAAGTGAAAATTATCAGTAAATGGGGAAAAAAAAAAACCATGCAAATCGTCTTCGGTGCAAGGACAGTGGAGCTGCTCCTGCATGTAGTCTCCAAAGACCTCGGGAGATCCTGGACCATTTAGCTGAAAGGACATCAGAGGTGTTTGTTTTGTTTTACTTTTACTTTTTTTTTATTGGAAATAGATTATACTCTCGTATGCTGCCTCATGGAGAGCTCTCGCACAGCTCCTTCCATGAACTGCCACCCGGCGGCTTGTTTCCTTGCTTGTGCCTGGGCTCCAGTAACCCAGGATTCACTGTGGCTTTGAAGTTAAGGGTACCACTCTTCCCGGCTTCAGGAGTTAATAACCGTGAACTTGACTAAGTCACTTCAATTTCCTATCACAAAAATGGAACTGGTAAGAGTAAGTGAATCAGGGTTTTCTTAGAAAACCACTTAGATTAGATGTTTTAAAGACCATCCATGCCCTGTACCAGGCTGGCGAAACTGTCGCATGCTGTCATTATCACCTCCAGAGTGGGCCACACCCGGAGCCATCCTAAAAAACCAAGAGAGAAGCTACAGTGCAAGGCTGTAAATGCTTCACTGTGAGCCCACAGGGCAGGACTAATCTCCTCAAAGGTCAGCCCACTTTGCTTCTTTCTGTTAACTGTGAACTTTGCCCACCATTTCAGAAACACGTATTACTCAGAGCCTGCCCTGGGCAGAACCAGCAGATAAAATAGGCAATTTCGAAAGCTCTTTCCTAATAAACTGCTAATGGGTAATAATGGCTTAATGCATCTGCCAATAGCGCGGCTGCCACTTTACAGGATGCTCCCGGGCTTGTTCCCGAGAGAGAGGATAGCAGTGGGGTTTCTGTATCCAAAGGAGTTTTCTGAGAAGACCAGAGAGCTCCGGGGTTTCCCTTGCCATTCTATTATTATTATTATTATTATTATTATTATTATTATTACTATTATTATTATTACAAGACAAATTTACATTTACTCCCCTTGTTCCCGGGCCCTCCCGCTCCCCCACTACCCCACCGCCCTCCCTCTGCTTCCTTAAGATGGGGCAGGATACCCTGCCCTATGGGAAGCCCAAGGCTCTCCCCCCTCCATCTGGGTCTAAGAAGATGTGCATCCATATAGAATAAGTTCCCAAAAAGCCAATACATGCAGAAGAGCTAGGTCCCGCTGCCATTATCATTGGCTTCTCAGTCAGTCCCCATTGGCAGTCACATTCAGAGAGTCTGGTTAGGTCATATGCTCATTCAGTCCTGGTGGATCTTTGTGAGTTCGATACCAGCCTGGTCTACAAGAGCTAGTTCCCTTGCCATTCTTGACACATCGTGTGGACCCCTGCACAGCTGCGGTGGGTAGCTATTTCTTTTGTCCATCTAGACTCTTTTCAGTTCTAAGAGAACAAAGCTTTGTTAACATAGGACACCATTAATTACAGACTCCCCCCCACCGCCACCCTGCCCTTGCCAAACAAAACTCAGCCAGACTGAAAAGTTTCCACACTAGTGAACACCAAGGATCAGGCAAGCCTGGAAATCCTTTGTGCTGTCACGTGTGATACAAAGTAGACAACACAAAACGACTTTAGAGAGATAGACTTTGGGGGGCCAATTATAGGGCAGCCCCACAGAGATACTGAGGCCAGGGTTTAGCAGGTCGCTTATTAGAAAAAGTTAAAGACCACTTCTTCAGACGCCTGCCTAATTTGCTACTTTATTACATTGCTTTGCATGATTTTTTTATGACAAGCAACGAAAAGACTGTCACTAGTGCAATGGAGTCTCTGTGGAAATCTTCATGACTACCACGCAGAGAACATGGAACTTAAGCTGTGTTGTTCACAAGCTGGGAGCTTATTATACATTCCTACTGTACAAGCCCCTGGAAGATCTACGTGCTTTTTTCAGAGAGAGAGAGAGAGAGAGAGAGTGTGTGTGTGTGTGTGTGTGTGTGTGTGTGTGTGTGTAAATAAGGTAGAGCTTGCAGGATGCCTACTCTTTTCTTTCACTACTCTTTTCTATCCAGGGATGGAGCTCAGGTGTTTAGGCATGGCAGAAAGGCAGAAAGCACTTTTCCCTGCTGACCCTCCATGTACTTTCTTCTGGGGTATGGATGACTTTTGAATCAGGCCACATCTTCAGTCACTACAACAGTCACTCCTCAAATACCTACTCTCAGGTTCTTCACGTTCCATCTGCACGAGGTTCTTTGTCAGCAATGCCACTTTCAGAATATTTGATATTTGAGACCTTGGGTTTTGATTTCCCAGAATCTTCATTTTACTATATTTATTAGCTCTGGGAAATGACTCGAACTATTTCATCTTTAAGTTCATAAACAAAATGATACAAATACGGCTGAAAGACTTAAAGTGAAATGAGTTTGAAGTCTATGATCCAAGATATGTCGTCC
>JAQHUG010000402.1:591282-615821 GCA_028555095.1 Dicrostonyx torquatus | reverse complement strand
GCAGAGGCAGGCGGATCTCTGTGAGTTCGAGACCAGCCTGGTCTACAAGAGCTAGTTCCAGGACAGGCTCCAAAGCTACAGAGAAACCCTGTCTCGAAAAACCAAAACAAACAAACAAAAACACAAGCAAACAAACAAAAACTGTATCCATAGTCTTGACTCTGCTTCCTTCAACACCCTCCTCCATCACATGGGAGGTGGAACAATAATTGTTCAAACAGTGATTGCTCGTAGTGTCCGGTAGTTTCCAGACTCACTGTCTCAGTTTGATTTGTAGGAACACAGCCAGTCACTTCCCTGCTGGGAGCTTCTCACTTGGTCCTGGAGGTGTGCACATATATGACGAGGGTGGTTGCAATGATGTTAGTTTATCACTTCACTCCTTCAAGGCTTGCAGGAGACAGTTTTTTTTTTTTGATATGAGAATCATTAGGTAACTGGATATTAATATTTTAAAATTATTAATTTTTTGTTCTCTATATTGTGGGGAGAAATTATAAAACAAGACGCCTAACTCACGCTTAGCTTTTCTAACTGTGTGTTAGTGATCACTTGTTGCCCATGCTTCTGGAAATTGCTGACTGAGGGTTAATTACCTAAAAGCCTCAGGTGGTCTGAGGAGCTCTGGACTGGAGAGTCAACTTGGCTGCTGACACCTGTGGAAGCTTCTGTTCAGGCGATCCATGCACCAAACATGCTATAACTTCCTAACTGCAGGGAAAATAACCTGTAGATGCACTCTCTCCGCCCTGAGATTCCCCCCTTTCCATCTTATAAAGCCCAAAGTCCCTCACATCACAGAAATGGGGTTTTACTTCTCTAGAGAGATTCACATTAAAGAACAATTCCGTTTCTGGAGAAAGGTTCCTCTGTTCTTCCCTTTATTTTCAGGTCACTTCCATCATTCCCTGTCTAACAATGACTATCCACTTTTCAGCTAAAGGTCTTCAGAAAACGCATGTCCCTTCATTTCTGCTTTGCTTCTTTCCGACTACATAAGCGACATTAGCACTAAAGTCATTTTAAAGCTCGGTGGCAGTTCTCCACTTACACAGAGAATCGGCTCCCTGAGTTATTCTGCTGCATCAAAAGCCTGAATGAAATATCATGGAAAACAGTCAGAGTGAACCGAGTTTCTCTTTGAAGAAAGGATGGATACTCAATGAGAGCTACGGTTAATTAAGCATTCAGCTTCTCTGCAAAACCCCTTTGGGGTATTGGGTCATGGAAATGCTAGTGAACAAGAGCTCATACCATCTTTAAGTGCACTGAACCACATTATTAATTTTTCAAAGGCATTTCACTAAACAACCCAGAAGATTGCACCTGTGAAATAAGGCTAGCCTCTAGCCACTTATTTCCATTCCTAGAATACTAGCTATCATTTTTTTTAACATTTTCAGATCAAATGGAGCATTGCAAGTGAATAAATTCTTTAGCAAATAGTCTGAGATCATTATGACCGAGCAGGGTTTCGCAGCTCAGGAAATAGCAGTTCTGATGAAGGTGATGATGGAAATGAGGACACTTACTTGTGTCTGTTCAGTAGCACAGATTCAGGGGAAAAACCTAGTTAGAACTGCTCGATTTATTTTGTGGGATGCACATCTAAGACAAGGAAGCATCATTAAGCAACAAGGACATGGGTCTAGAGATGTCTTAAGCCAGAGTATATTAGAAAATATGAATCATTACATTTTATTTTTAACTTCACATTTATTTTTTTTTTAAAGATTTATTTATTACGTATATAACATTCTGCTTCTATGTTTGCCCACACGCCAGAAGAGGGCACCAGATCTCATTACAGATGGTTGTGAGCCACCATGTGGTTGCTGGGAATCGAACTCAGGACCTCTGGAAGAGCAGCCAGTGCTCTTAACCACTGAGCCATCTCTCCAGCCCCTTAACTTCACATTTATATAGAGAAGTTTGTAAAATTATGGCAACAAGGAATTTAACACAGTAATTAAAATCATGAAATCTCAAGTCAATTACTTCTCTGGTCAATTACTTTAGTGTCAGAATTTGTTCTATCTCTTTCTGTATGGTTTCATTAGCTTTTCTGTGATTCCATTGGCTGATTGGTTGTTGTTGCTTGTTTGGTTGAGACAGGGTCTCTCTCTCCATAGGCTTAGCTGTCCTGGAATTCACTATGAAGAGCTGGCTGGTCTCAGACTCAGAGATACACCTGACTCTGCCTCCAAAAATCTGGGATTAAAGTCATTCAACACCATGCCTGGCCTGTTGACTGTTTAGTAAAGTGAAAATAATAATAGCGTCACTTCATGGTGAGTAATTATTCAATTAATATGTAGTATCTCTGACTCAGCAAGGGTTTGAGAAATTCCAGTCATTATTATTACGGATTAAGGATCACTGTTACTACAGTAGTTGTTCCTTACCAGAGTGATAGAATTTATAGAATGACTCTCTCTCTGAATATATAGAAAGCAGACTTATAACATGGCTTACAGGCTATGGTCCAGCTAATCCAACAATGGCTGCTTATGAATGGAAGGTCTAAGAATCCATCACTTAGTCCACAAACTGGATGTCTCCTCTGGTCTTCAGTATTGTCTGATGCCTGTGAGGGAATGGACTTGCTAGTCAGGGCAAGAGCAGGTGAGCGAAGAACAAAGGCAGAGGCCTCCTTTTTCCTTGTCTTTTATGTAGACTTTGAGTAAAAGGTGAGACCCATATTAGATGTGGGATCTCCCACTCCAAAGATCTAGATTAAAGTTATGCATGTCTTCCCACCTCAAAGATATGGATTTGAAGTAGCTGTTCCTAATTCAAATGATTGAATTAAGCAAAAATTCCTTAAGCGTGTGCCCAACCATTTTCGTTACTTCATGATAAAGCCAAGTGGGCAATCAAAATAGCCCTCACAGTTATGAACTAATTAGGATAGTAATAGCTAACATCAATTTGCTGCATTGCTGTAACAGATGACTTGATACTGAGTAATTCACAAAAGAAAGTATTTGACTCACGGCTCTCACGGCTAGTAAGTATAGATAATATGGTGTTAAAGGTGTGGGTTAGAGTATGGAGGGCACCTGTGGCCCAGGTTCTTGCATGCTAGAATGAGGAACTAAACCAGGAATATGTGAATGGTGGCAGAACCAGAGGTTCTTAAAGGCTAAGAAAAGTATTTCTGGATTGAAAGTAGGATACAGCTGGAGACAGGCCTCAGGCTCAATGGACAAAAGTAAGGAATAGTGTGAATTTTATTTGGATCATTTACATGCTATGCACTTATTCTGCATATATTCTGTCTGTTTCAGTACTCATAGCCCATTGTTGTGTGTGTGTGTGCTGTGTGTGTGTGTTTATGTCTATGTCTGTGTGTTCCGAGAAGAATTCCCGTCTTTCTCTCCCATTGTTTTTCTTTAATTTCTTAATCTTGATGAATTACCAACACCCCTTTTCATCCTACTTTCTTACCTTCCTTCCCCACTGTAAGCTGTGGTCCCAGAAACCTTTCTTCAAAGTGCAAGAATAACCTATTTTATACTAATGAAAGAGATGATCCTTAAGGGGAATCAATGCACTCTTCTTGTTCAAATCATTGGTTACAGAGAAGGTTCTGTTTCAGGTGTAGGGCTTCTCTGGGTCAAAAGCTAGTCAGTAGACTTTGGGAATTATTATCTTTACTTGTAGCAGTTGCTGGGTTCTAGACAGCATAAGTCATGTTACTAGGTGTTTGGGGTAGAAGAACTAAAAACACAGGCCAGAATCAGGCATATGAGTCCTGGAACCACTGAGGCTAGAATTACCCACAATTCCCCACAGATGTAATTAGATTGCCCTGCCAGGACCTTTAGTACATTGCAGAGTTTAGATTTCAATGCACTTAGCCATATCTTTGCTTTTTATAAGACCTTGTTTATCTTTTTGATATTAATCCATTAATATTAATCATTAATCCAATGCCAACATGATCTCTTAAGCATTGTACTAAATGCTGTCTGTGATGCTCAAGGCTCTGAAATTCTAAAGGACCCTTTGTGCTAGGGGAAAAAAAAAGCTCTGTTGTTCTGTGTTTTCAGACCATTCAAGCAATAGAATCCTAACAAAGAAATGGGAAATTCTCTAGGAATCTTAGGCTGGGAGAAGGAAAGGGCACAAGTCAGAGAGGGCACTTACTTGTTTCCTGGGAAGAGATTTC
Source organism: Dicrostonyx torquatus (assembly GCA_028555095.1). Classification (NCBI taxonomy): domain Eukaryota; kingdom Metazoa; phylum Chordata; class Mammalia; order Rodentia; family Cricetidae; genus Dicrostonyx; species Dicrostonyx torquatus. Next base: position 611,647 of record JAQHUG010000402.1, on the reverse strand, counting down.
ACATAGTTCTAACAAGGTGATAAATCACCTTATAGAACAACACTTGAAGACCAGACAATGATAGACCAGTGGTAGGTGAGACCTCTTCTTAAGCAGGACTGCTTAGATGTGCACATCCTTGGCCCGCTACTTAAACTTTGACCTCACTTCAGGACCCTGAAGGCAGATGTGAGCACTTCCTGGATCTCTTTGTCCCTGTTGCTAAAGTTGCCCATTGAATCCATCTCCACTTCTGCTTTCCATTATTAATTTGGCCTTTTAATTGGCTAATTGAGAAGGCATGGCAAGACCTGACTTGGGTCACAGATTACAACTACCAAGTTTGAGAACACCATGATAGTTGTGAAAAAGAGACATTTCAGACACTTCTATTGCCATGTTTCCATAGGTCAAAATGATATTCTTAGTTTACTTTAGCTGAATACTGCTCCTCCCAATGCTGGGAGTTCTCCAATGCAGTAGTTCTCAACTTGTGGGTCATGCCGATAGGGAACCACATATTTCTGATGGTTTAGGAACTGTGAGACCATTCAGTAGCAAAACTACAGTCATAAAGTAGCAGCGAAAATAAATTTGTAGTTGGGGGTTTCTAAGACCATCAGAAATAATGTGATTTTCAATGATTGAGACCCATAGATTGAGAACTGCTGGAATATGGGATACAAAACTGGAATAGATGTGAAATATTTTTTCAGTTATGTCAAAAGGTCTTATGATGCCCAAGGCCCAATAGAGAGGAATGGTTACCAAGAAAATTATCATTTACACATACTGGGGGAGAAAAGACACTGTGGTAAGAGATTGACAGGCCATGTTCAGGGTTACAAATCTGAGTTACACTGAATTGTGGGAAAATGCCTGTATACTCTTTGCTCTGAGTGTAAGGTAACAAAAAGCTGCTATTTTGGAAGATACATAGAAAAGAATTTGTTTCTAGAGCTATTGATTAGTGAGTCGGAATCAGACTAGTCGCTAAGAGAACAGTTAAACATCCCAGTGTCACAGGAGACAGGAGAATGTGACACTACAATGTTTATGTTCTGAGTGATCATCTCTCTCTAGTCTTTACTCTCTTTTCCATATAAAGTTTATGCTAGAATTGCAAAGACACACTTAGATTCCTCTTGCAAGGGCTAGTTTTATCGAAATAAGGAAAGTAGAAACTTACCTTCTTTCCCAGAAAGTTTTCATGGTGTTTTGGCTGGTAAGAATTATAACTATTGGCATATACCCATCAAGTTATTCAATTATTGTGAAACTCATTTTAAAAGACAGATATTTAAATGCTTATAAAATTTAGTTTATTAGATAAATAAATAACATGGTATTGTAAAGAACTTTTAACAATATTGAAAATTGCTAGAGTTTTTTTCCACAGGATAAAGAAAAGCCAGATGATTTCATCAACTTAAAGACAAAAGAATTCATTTGAAGGACCCCATTTTGATTAAAAGAACAGAACTGTGTCCAGGTACTTCTAACTCATACCCGGGTAAGAAAACTCAAGGCAGTGAAGTATCAATGAAAATAATTTTATGGTTGGGGGTTGTCATAACATGAGGAACTGTATTAAGGGGACATAACAAGGAAGGTTGGGAACCATTGACCTAGAAGAGTGACTCCTTATTGTCAGGGATAGGACTAATTATAGTAAATGTGCAGATAGAATTTGAGATCAGTTAGGAAATGATGTAAACAAATCATAGCAATGCACAATAGTAAAAAAAAAAAAAAAACTAAGAGAAGTGCAAAGGGCAAGGACCCATTGACCCAGCCTGACCTCAGCCCTGCACTTTCTATTTCTGAGCCCAGATTAGCTTCCAGACAATGCTTAGCCCAGCTTTCCTTCCTGTCAATGTGTGCAGTAGCTTACTTCTCAATCGTTAGTATCTGAGACCTCTGAGATAAAGTTCCAGAATACTTAACTCTGTTCCCAATAGGAGTTGGTCTTGAAGGGCAGACATGAGCTTCATGATTGTCAAGATCAGTACATGACATCTTGGAAGTGGGTACCTTGTAGACAACAGAGTCAGCCTTCATGTTATACCCACAATCTGCTGATGCTCAGCCTCAAGCCAGAACCTCAGATTTGGGATATACCTCTAAGGGATCATATTGGATGCAAGGAGGTGCAGATGTAAACTGCTGTTGCTACCACGATCAGTTCCATGCCTGAGCACACTGTCCCATAGAGTTCATGGAAGGTGACAGAAACAATGAGGAACAGATAAAAATATAGACCTGTGAGTAAAAAAGCATGCAGTACAGCAAACCCAGGAGATTTAATGGCACCAAAGTTGACAGTACAAAATGTGCATTTTAGCCAGAGCACCACAGCAGGACTTCCATTCAGTGGGCACCACCATCTTGGTTGCCTACATGGCAGCCACTTCTACTTTTGCTTTATATCCTGCTTGTGAATTCTTTCCTCTGTAGTTGTTGAAGATGCTGTCTATCTGTATTGCAATCAGTGAACAATATAATTTAGTGGTATGGTAGGGAATCCCTCCAACTATGTACAATTACTACCAGAACAAGTATCCAATGGTTCATAAATCTTTTGATATCTTGTGGAAAGGTTGGTTACTGTCTAAACACAAAGAACTTTATAGCCCAAAGATGGTCCTGAACATCATTCCGAAAAGGCACAAGTGAGGATCTGGATACAACTTTGACCTCTGGCTACGGGAGCTCTAAATCCATGGACGAGAAAGAAGTCCAAAGGAACAGGTGATCTGGTTCTGCTGCAGGGTTCCAACCTCATAGCCAAGGTCTCTGTATCTGCATCTATGGGTTCTTTGCATTCAGGGAATTATCAGAGGAAGCAACATAGGAAAAGAAGAAAGGAAACAAGGGAGGGAAGGAGGGAGGGAGGGAGGGAGAGAGGGAAAAAGGGAGATGGGGAGGCAGGCAAACACTCTGGGCTTCTTCGAATAAAAGATTTTAAGGGACTCAAGGCATAAATTTTATCTCTGGGTAAGTGGCTTACCAATGGCTGTAGGCTGACAGGCATAGGTCAGCCTGGAGAGCAACTAATGGACCCCTGGTTCTTGTTTCCTGAAACAAGGAGTTGAATCAGGGAAGTTTGTGTAGTAGTAGATCAGTTTATCACAGGGAAAAAGCACTTGGAGTTGAAAAGTGCTAGGAAAGCTTAGAGGCACAATGTCCCAGGATTTAGACATTGTCGCATTTACATATTAAAAATATTTTCTTCATGTGTTTTATTTTGTCACATGTGGGCTGTAGCTAGGGATAAAAACGGTACTAGTCCTTCTCTGCTACTGATTTTGTTCATAGGAAAATCTTGATACAATCCATCCCTATCCTACCTTTACCTCAGTGGTGTTGAAGTTGGTGAAGTCACCCCTTAGTAGAATATCAGGAAAGACAGTGGCCATGCACAGAAGGGGCTTGTATGTGATCCAGGATGAAAGATACTGCTGAGGGGCTGGGCTCACTGTCATGGCAGCTTGATGTTATGGAAGTGAATCCAGCCCCAGGAGCCCAAACAATCTATGGGCCAATATAAAACCTTCCCAGGCTATCTATTATAATTCCATTACTTCTTACTGGACCCCACCTCTCATGGAGCTCACCACTTTTTATACTGCCACAGTGGATGCTAAAGTTCAATTTGGCAGAAACAAATGACATGCAAACTACAACAAAGAGTACAGAAGCATGATTACCGGGAAATGTAAATTATCTTGCATGAATTCTTAAGCTGAGATAAGTTGCTAGTGGGGAAAACAGGTTTCCTTCTTGTGGTTTTCCAGTTCCTTAGATAAATGAATTTCACAAAATGATTCAGAGGGAATCTCAAAGACAATTTTTACTAGGGTTTGAGAGAAAAACAGCAAAGTAGTCAGGACATAAATCTAAAAGGCTTCCAGGAGCAGGGAAGAGAGAGTAAGGGAGAGAGAGCGTGGGTGGGGAAGTGCGGGGTTCTGTTAGAAGTTAGGGAAGCAACAGACTCTGAAGATTTGAGAGAGGCTATGCACAAGGCTTCAGAGAGAAGGAATGCCCAGAATTTTATGTCAAACAGGCTTAGAATTTAGCCCAGTATGTGAAAAAGAGATAGAGTGAAAAAGAAAATTAAGAATTTTGGCATTAGAACTCAGAATAACAGGCAGTATTAGCAGTAGGTATCTGCAAGTGACTACATGAAGGCAGAAGCCCCTGAATGTCTAAGCACACATAGCCTACTAAGGGGATAGTCAGTTATTCCTTCAGTCTTTCCAACAAGTCTTAAGATATACCTGTCCTGAGGGAGGTTTCTTGGCTAATGGATTGACAGATTCTATTCAATTATTCAAGGAACAAGAGAATGCCTTTATAATCTTACAATCTTTTGGACAATTAGCAATGTTCTGTTTCCACTAAAGACTGGAAGTACATGGCAGATCCCATTCATTTGATCAAAATTAGATGAGTAATGTGAACAAAAATTCCAAGAAGAACAAAAATAAAACCAAAAAACTGTGTCAGCAGAGACTGATTGAGTGATTATAAGTTGAGTACTGTGATGAGATCAGAAAGTTGAAGGTCTAGAGTCTAATAACATTATTTGGGTTAGCTTTAGAGCCAGGGACAGCAGGCACCCCCACCTCCACCTCTGTGTCAGATCTAACATCCTGTGACTAATACATAAAAACATTTGGGGTCTATTGACTTCATAGATGCCTTGGCATTTACCAATCCAAAAGCTAAGAATGTCATCAAACAGCATTCTAAGCTTATAGAAAACTTCTCCCATCTTGCTGTAACTGTTTCTCTTATAGACTAATCAATTTATTTTAAATTTTCCATTTCTGACTTGCTTTGTTCTAAAAAAACTATGGAATGTCTTGAAATTGCTTTCACATTGGAACCTGTAATATGGAGTAGTCTAAATATGTGGTTGATTAGGGCTGTAGTTTTTGCACTGACAATTTATTTAAAAGAATTAAAAAAATAAGAGTAAATAAATATGTAAAATGCCCTTTTTGTCAAGAAATTGACTTCCCAAAATCCTGTTGCCCTTCACCGCCCTCTCTTTCTTATGCTACTCCAAATCATGAAGAACAATTGTGATATTTTTCCCTTTCTTAAAATTTCTGAGTTACAAGGAAAGTGAAGGCGGGACTCCAAAGCTCATCCTGAGGGCTGCACCCTCACCTATCTCCAAGCTTGCTAATTATCTGACTAGATTCAGAATAAAGTGAACATGTTATATATTGTCCATGTGTCATTGTCACCAGATTATCCAGCTTCACAGTTCACTCTCAGTGACCTTATGGTACTAGATGTTTATTAACATGTATTAATTTCAAGTAATCATGAGTTCAGTATGATGTTTACACAAATGCATGCAGCCAGCCTACATTGGTTACACTCAACCTAGCCTTTGTCCCTGCCCTTTTCTTCATGTCCTTCCTAGACTTTTGTAATTGTGAATATATTCTACCTTCAATATATGAGAGAATGGCAATATATTTTAGGGGAACTATTAAATACAAAGGAGTTTTACACATTTTCCATTTACAAACTCTTAATTACGAGACGTCTACCCTCATGGTGACCAACTAATTAGTGTGTCTTCATCCTCAGTATAAGCAGTTAGAGCAAAATGTCAGTAGTTTTTAAATATGCTTTTTATTCTCATCATAGATTGGGAAGGGCATGGAGACATGTATTCTAGAAGGAGTCAATTTATTCTCTGCTGTTTACGTTCCAAGTAATTAGTTTGTAAATACTTTTCTCTGCATTACCTGTCTTTCTAGTATAATTCCCTTGTTGGGCCTGTCTACACAAATTTCTATAAAATGAGGGGGTTTCTCTTAACACTAATCTAAATTTTAAAGCTCATGACTATGTACGAGATCTGACTTCACTCCACTTTTGTATTAATGCTCTAACTTGTAGTCTCTCTAAATGAGCAACAACAATTTATGTGATCAATCCATTTTTTCCGGGTCAGCCCTTTCATTTCCGTGTAGGTGCCAACATCAGTTACCAGCTGGAAAGGAAGAGCTGATACCTTATACTTGCATCACGATAAAGATCTGTAATAGCCCATTCCTGCTGGGGCGACATCATAGCAACACACCTGTAGAAATCAACTGCCAAGGATGCTTTGCTGTCTTCTGAGCCCAACCACCCCCAGCTAGGGAGTAGTTGCACCTGACCTTGAAAATGACAAGATACCATGAGGCTATTGTCAAATTTTCTTTCATTTTTCAAAAAACAGCCCCACTACCTGTTGGGAAAATAGGAAAGCTGAAATGTGAATGAAAGTATATCAATGGTAGCGTGATATTTTCCTCTTGAAGTGTCTTTTTAGAGCCATCCAGGGAGTTGAGGAGAGGCTGGGCAGAGAGGATTTCACACAGCGAAAATTTCACACAGCGAGGATTTCAGCATCTCTCTATCTTTTGTGATTCTGGGCAGAGAGATTCTAGTTTCTGTGTTTGCCTTTGGTCTTCTTTCCTTTCCTTTCCTTTTTAATGAAATATCTCCCAGAAGGAAGCACAGGAGATAGCATTTTGAAAGCAAAATTCAGGGGATAAAGCAAGCGAGATAGCCTCCCAAATTTTCTGTTTTCAGGATTAATACTGTTCTCCACCTAAAGGATGAGATGTGGCAACGCAAGCACAGCAGCTAATTAAGAGTCTCTGGAAGACTCAATGTCAAGGAAACAAAGATACAAACAAATGCACACTCAAACAGAAGTGTCCTGTAACTACCTGGAAAAGTATTCTCGTTCTGACATTGTTCAAGCAGCTGCCTGGTACCTCCCATGCCCTTTTCTCACATCCCTTCCTGTTATAAAAAGAGAAAGCTAGACAAAAATAAGAAAGTTGGATAAAGAACTCCCAGGGTCCAGCAGAACACAGTCTAAGTGTATTTCACCTGACATTGGCAACCCCTCAGTTATCACATTATAGTCCTGCAAGTTAGCAGGGTGACTTATCTATTCATTTACATGTCACGGACAAGGGACTTTGTGTCCCCTTTTGCCACTGGAAGAAAAGACTTTTGTACCTATTCACAGCTATAGTACATATAGAGTTGCCAAAGATATAAAGGATGGCCTCTCACTATAGTTTCTTAAGTGATATAACACAGAACTTAGTTAAGAGTAGAAGAGACACCAAAGAAGAGAGGAGGCGTCCAATGAGAATGAAAGGTGGGGTTGTGGATTTGGAGGAGGACTGTCAGTCATCCTGGGCTGCAGCCGCTACTAGCTGATTGTCTATCTGTTGGTAGAAGCTGGTCCTTCAGTGAGCAACATCTGGATTTGGAATCTGGTTCCTTTGGAGTAATTCTTTGCATGACAAGCAAACTAAGAAAATAGGCAATAGACTTTTTCCTAAGAACTTGTATAAATAAGAGTCTTCAGCATCAGGGCTGGAGTAAGAGCATGCTGAGTGTAGTCTGCCTTGCCAGCTTTCTGAGCACACTTCATACCTTCTAATATGATGGTGCAACTTTGACCAGGCTACAGGTAAGAAGGGAGATCTGGCATCATGGAGCATCTTAACTATCCGGGACATGTGCAACCTACTAGTGAATGCATTTGGAAAAAAAAGAGGAATATTCAAAGGTGAAGCAAAGAACAAACAATAACAACAAAACACTAAATCTGCAGGCTGCCCTGTATTCCTTGTTGTTTTCCATCACACTCATGTTCTCCCAAACTTGAGGCTGGGAAGATAGGTAAGTCAGTAGGGGCCTGGGAAGGAAGTGAGGCCCTCGCTCAAGTCTGCCTAAAGTCTCTTGCCAGTTGATATTATGGAATCCAACCCATCAACCTTTACCAAGGACTTTCTCCCTTCCCAGAGGCAAACCTGCAGTTTTCAGAAACCCCACGTACACACAATAAGGTGGACTAAACCCCTTGTATATCCCTAGCGGATCCTGTTTCTTACCTTTTCAGATGGAATATCCTCATGAAAAGCCACCTTCTGATCTCAGTTTTCCAAAAGATAGAAGGACAAAAATAGTTTCTTAGCAAAGTTTGAGATGGAACTTGATAGTCACCAAAATAGCACATTTTCCTAAAAAATAAGGCAACTAATTGTTACTCTCCACAGAGCCCATACACACCCTATCTGGGACTCTTTATCTTAACCTTTGTGATTGCAATCCAGGTCCAAATCTATCCTAATAAATTGACTCTTCTTTGGGAGCCCTCCTCTATGATTTAGGTATGCTTCTGTCCTTTCCCAGAATACCTCCCATCGATGCTTCATGCTATCTAACCCTGAAATTACTTTCTGTACAGAAGCCACACATCCTGAGTTTACCTGAGTCAGAGTCCTTTAAAGGAAATGATTCACGTTGCAGAGGGTTAGAGTGTGGAACAGTATCTCAGTTACCAAGGTATCCCCTGAGCATAACTCCAGGAGGCAGTGACTGTCTCAGTGGGTCTGACTGAAGGTTCCTAGAATCATTCCTTTCCTTGCTACTTCAAAAAGGAAACTTTAAAAGACCACTCTGTTTTCCCTAGTTATTTTTTCATATCTAGTTAAGTGCTTCCAGAAAGCATCCTTTTGGATCTTGAGACTGTCAGTAATTCCAGATACAGATGCAGAATAAAAGGCTTTCTGGGATGTTTAGTCATTGGAAGGACAAAGATGCTTTAGTCAGCTACTGTATTTCAGACTCTTGTCCTTGGATTCCCTGAATGTATGGCAAAATCTCTTCTTGGCTCAGTGACAATGTTTTGATGTGTGCATGAAAAAAAAAATCGGGGAGTCCCTTTACATAGTCTGTCATTTTCCTTGGCAAGGCATTGCTTCACAACCAGAAATATCGCTGTCTTACTCAAGGACGTCAGTGATATTTTCTGAAAACAAAATAAGCTCATGGAAAAATTTCTGCTGAAATACAGCAGCGTCGTCCTTCAAGCCTCTTCTCTCCCCTTAAAGCCTTGGCAGCAGAGCCACAGGAAAGACCTGCAAACAGAGATTCCTGTTAGCAGAAGGGGCCGTGTTCCCAAGTGAAAGTCAGAAGATTAGGAAATTTCGTTTATTTACTTGTGTGATAATTCTTTTTTAAAATGCACTTCTCATATATTACATCCAAACAGCCGTTTCCCCTTCCCCTTCTCCTCACAGTCCCTCCTCCTCCAACTCCTCTCTTCCCCAGATCCACTCCTCTTCCTTCTGCTTTAGGAAAGGGCAGGCCTCCAGGGATATCAACCAAAGAAGGCATAAAGTTGGAGTAAGACTAAGCACCTTCCCTCATATTAAGGCTGGACAGGGCAACCAGTAGGAGGAAAAGGGTCCCATAAGCATCAGAGACAGCCTATGCTCCCTGTATTAGAAGTCCCATATGAAGATTGAGTTATGCAGCCATAACGTACATACGAAGGGTCTAGGTCAGACCCATGCAGCTTCCTGATTGTTGGTGCAGTCTCTGTGAGCACCTATGAGGTCAGATTAGTTGTTTTTGTGGGTTTTCTTATGATGTCCTTGACCCCTCTGGCTCCTACAATTCCCCTCTTCTGTAACATTTGCTGAGCTCCGCTGTGAGTCTTTGCAACTGTTTCTATCAGTTGCTCCATGTAGACTCTCTAATGATGATTATGCTAGCACCCTGTCCACAACTATAGCAGAATATCATTAGTAATCATTTCATTACCTCTTAAATTTTTATTTTATTTTGTTGTTTTCTTTTAGCTGGGTGTGTTTGGTTTTATCTAGTCTTTAGTTCCTGACCCATCAAGCAATGTCAGGCTCTGGCTCCCTCTTGTGGCATGGGTCTCCAGCCAGACCATTCATTGACTGGACACTCCCACAATGTTTGTACCATCACAGTGCATCTGGCAGGTACGACAAATTGTAGGTCAAAGGTTTAGTTGTTGCGTTGGTGTCCCAATCTCTTCACTGAAAATCTTGCCTGGGATACTAGGAATCTTAGCTAGAGTCACCCTCTTAGATTCTGGGAATTTCCGTTGCACTAGGTTTTTAGCTCATCCCAGAGATGCTAGCCAATTCCTGTTGTCACTCCCAGTATTCTCTCCTATGTCCTCCCCTCACTTTGTTCCTCTTGTTTTTGTCCCCACCTGCACCCAATCCACTAAGAAGACCAAGCTACATGCCATAACGTGTGATATCTACTCTATTTCATGCACTCCCCCAGGCCTCCTTGCCTCGTAACCTCCCTAGGTTTGTGGATTATAGCACAAGTATCCCTTACTTTATAGCTAATATCCAATTTTAAGTGAATACGTGCCATGTTTGTCCTTCTAGGTTTGGGTTACCTCACTCAGTATGATTATTTTCAAGTTCCATCTATTTGCCTGCAATTTCATGATGTTATTTGTTTTTTTAAAAGTGTGTGATTCTTTTTAAAATAATGTATCCATTTTTATTTTATGTGCATTAATGTTTTGGTGTGAGGATATCAGATCTTGGAGTTACAGACAGTTGTTAAGTGCCATGTGGATGTTCTGGAAGAGCAGTCAGTGCTCTTAATCACTGGGAGATCTCTCCTGCCCATGTTGTGTTATAATAACTGAGTAATACTCCATTGCATAAACATACCACATTATCTTTATCCATTCTTTTTTTGTTTTTTTCGAGATAGGGTTTCTCTGTAGCTTTGGAGCCTATCCCGGAACTAGCTCTTTAGACCAGGCTGGTCTCGAACTCACGGAGATCCGTCTGCCTCTGCCTCCTGAGTGCTGGGATTAAAGACGTGTGCCACCACCGCCTGGCTCTTTATCCATTCTTTATCCCCAGAAGGATATCTAGCTTATTTCTAGTCTCCAGCTATTACAAATAAAGCTGTTATGAACCAAGTTGAGCAAGTGTCCTTGTAGTATGATTGAGCTTCCTTTGAGTATATGCTCAGAAGGAGTATAGCTGGGTCTGGAGATACATCAATTCCCACTTTCCTGAGAAACCACCATGTTGATTTCTGAAGTGGCTATACAAGTTTGCATTCCTAGCAGCAATGGAGTGTTTGCTTTGCCCCACATTCCAGCCAGCATGAGCTGTCACGTGTGTTTTTTAAATTAGTCATTCTGACTAATATACATGAAAGCTCTAGACTGATTGCCAAAGTGGATGTTTACATCTTTACAAACTGTATAAAAGTATCCTCCCTTTTGGCATTTGTACACCAGTATTTGTTTTGCTTTGTTTTCCTGATGATGGACACACTGACGCTAGTGGAATCTAATCTTAAAGTAGTTTTAATTTGTGTTTTCCTTATGGTAAGGATATTGAAAACTTTAAGAGTGTTTCCTGGGCATTTGTATTTCTTCTTCTTTCTGTTCAGTTCTCTAGTCTAGTTTTTAATTGCATTGTTTATTTTTTTAATGTTCAATTTTTTAAATTTCTTTATATGTTCTGCACACTAATGTGTCAGATGAATAGCTGACAAAGATTTGCTTCCATTTTGTCAGCTGCTCTTTCATTCTCTTCACGGTTCTCTTTACTGTGCAGAAGCCCTTTAGTTTCATGAAGCCCCATTTTTCAGCTGTTAATCTTATTTACTGCCTTACTGAAAAAATCTTTTATACTTAGAAAGTCCTTACTCATGTCTACAAGGCCAAAGACATTCTAACTCTTTCTCTAGCAATTTCATGATTTCGTGTCTTAGAATAAGGTCATTGATGCCTTTGGAGCTGAATGTCATGTATGGTGAGAGATAAAATATTGTTTCATTTTCTGAACGTTGAAATCCCACTTTTACATCACCATTTGTTTACAGTTCAGTCTTCTGTATATGTATTTGGTATTTTGTAAAGGAGAGATAACTATAGTTGTGTGGACTTACATCTGGGTCCTCAGTTACACTGCTTTGACTATGGATATGTTTCTGTGCCAATATCATGCTGTTTCTATTTCTGTGCCTCCGCAGTATTTGAAATCAGGCATTATGATAACTATGATAGCATTTTCTTTTACAAAATTAATTTGGTTACTCTTAGTCTTTTGTACAGCCACATACTTTTTTGAATCCTACACCCTGCCCATTTCTATAAAGAATAACCTTGGGATTTTGGTTGGATAACCAATTTCCGATGATTAATTCTTCTAATCAATAGTCATAGTGTTTTTTTTCATCTCTGGTGTCCTCTTCAGTTTATTCTTTCAGTGTCTAAAATTTTCATTGTGTATGTCTTTCCTTTTACTGGCTATTTAATTCAAGGAATTTGTGTGTATGTGTGACATTGGAAATGGAATTGTTTACCTGATATTGTTTCACTCTGTTTGTCAACTGTACATAGGGAGGGTATTGGTTTTTATTTGTTAATTTTTAATTCTGTAACTTGCTTAATATGTTTATCCACACTAAGGGGATTTTGCTGAAATCTTTAGGGTATCTTATAGATAGAATCATATCATCTATGAAGATGGATACTGTTTCCACTTATATCCTTTTATTTTCTTCACTTATCGTAGTGTTCCAACTAAGACTTTCAAGCACCACATTAAACAAAATGTAATGGATACTTCTGTTTTGTTCCATTTTTAGTGGGAAGTCATTAAGTGTTTCTCAATTATTTATCATATAGGTTATTATATTACTATATTAAGATATACTCCCCCTCTCAGTCATTAGCTCTGTGACATTGACTTTTATCATGAATGAGTGTCAAGTTTTGTTAAGGCTTTTTTGATGTCTTTTGCAATGATTGTGTGATTTCTTTTATCTTATTATGTGAAATACATTTATTGATTTATATGTGAGGAATTATTCCTACATCACTTGAGTAAAACCAACTTGTTCATCATTATTGTTGGTACTTAGCTTTTTCTTTGGAATGCCTTCATACAGTCTTATAAATTTTCATAGAGTATACATTTATTTTCATTCAGTTTGAGAAAATTTTCTATTTATGTCATGGTTTCTTCAGTTATTCATACATCATTTCGTAGTGTGTTATTTAATATTGTGAGTTTGTGTACTTTTTGTACTTCTTATACCTACTGGTAGCTAACTTGATTCTATTGTGGTCAGTTAGAATACAGGTGTGCTTTCATTTTTCTTACATTTATTGTCTTGCTATGTGTCTTTAGATGTGATAAGCTTTATGGATTGAAGCCCATAGGCTGCTAAGAAGAATATGTATTCTTACGTATGTCTCTTAGAACCATTTTATTTATGATGTCAATTAACTCCAAATTTTTTTTTGCCACAATGACTTGGTGTGGGACAATTCTGTATTCTGTGAATTATGTTTAAATAAACGCTGGTAGACCAGTAGCCAGGCAGGAAGTGTAGGCGAGACAACCAGACAGGAAGTAGAGGCAGGGCAATGAGAACAGGAGTATTCTGGGAAGAAGGAAGCTCTCTCTGCAGTCCTATCCAGATACCGAAGAAGTAGGATGTGACCTGCCCCACTGAAAAAGGTACAAAGCCATGTGGCTCACATATACTAGAATAATGGGTTAATATAAGTTATAAGAGTTAATAAGAAGCCTGAGCTAATGGGCCAATCAGTTTATAACTTATGTAATCACCTGTGTGATTTTCTTTGGGACCATACCGGCTGTGGGAATTGGGCAGGACAGAAACCCCAACAAGCAGACACTTCTGTTACAATGACTTATTGGTGGGAATTAGACAAGAACACCTCCAATAGTCATGGTTGTTATTAATCTATAGATTTTCACGTAGTAGTATTTGTTCATGAAATTTTATGCACCTATGTTTGTAACTTGCAATTTTAGGTTTGTAATGTTAATGGATTCTTCAGTTGAAGAGAATGAATTCACCTGATTTATCTCTCCTACTTTGTATATTTGAAGTCTATTTTTGTCAGATATTAGGACAGCTATAGCTCCTGGTTTCTTATTTACATTTCCTTGGAAAAAAATTTGTTTCATTATTTTACCCTAAAATGGTATCTAACTTTGGTAATGAGTTCTGTTTCTTAGGAACAGCAGAAAAGATGCATCCTCTTTTTCAATTCAATCTGCTTATCTCTGTCTCTTTATCATGGAATTGAAAACATTAATATTTAGAGTTGTTGAAAGATACTCAATATTTCGTGTCACTGTTAATTTTATGTTTTTGCAGACCTCTTTTAAGCAGTAATTTTTGTATTGAGGTCTCTTTCATTTATTTATCCTTCTTATTAATCTGAAGTGTTCTTTCTGGTGTCCTACGTTCAGCAGAATTTGTACTCCTGAATTTCATTATTCTACTTATTAGGACAAGGTTTTATTCAACCTTCAACTTTAAAAGATAGTTTTGCTAGGTATACTAATCTGTTTTTGGCAGACTATTGAGCTTGCAGAATATTGTTCTAAGCCTTTTTGGCTTTCAATGTTTCTTTCACATAATCTGGTGTTTTCCCAGTAGAGCTGCCTTTATGGTGACTTGATCCTTCTCTCTTAAAACTTTCAATACCTTTTAAAAATCTATGGCTTTAATATTTTAACTACAATGTGCTATAGGAAATTTCTTTCTGGTTGTCTCTATTTGGTGTTCTTTGTGTCTCCTACCTGATTGAATATATCTTTCTTTAGATTTGTCATTTTTCTTCGGTAATTTTATTAAAAACATACTTTGAAGAAAATATATCCCCTTCCTTCTTCTATGTCCATTATTAGAACACTTGATCCTTTCATGGTATCTCGGAGCTCTCCACATGCTTCACTCATATTTTTCTTTAACTTATAGCTGACCTTTCTTGAGTGGGCCAACTCTACTTCCCTGCATTCTTGATACTCTTTTCCGTGTGATAAGTTCTGTTGGTGACACATTTCCATAAAACTTTTAATTTAGTTTATTGAGGGCTCTTTTTGGCTAGCATTATTTCAGTTTGATATTCTTTTAACAATTTCCTTTTTCAAGTTCTCCTTTTATTTCTTAAATAAACTTCTTTATTACATTCAACCCTTTCTTTTCATTCTTTTGGAGTACAATAATATCTTCTGTAATTTGCTTTAATATAATTATAATTATTCCTTTAACTTTTTTGGTCCAGAACTTATTTCAGGTCATTTTCATTAGGAGCTACTACTTAGGATTAACTATTTTTAAAAAAGATGTTCTATCTTACATTTTAATTAATAATTTTTTCTGTGCTAGATTTTGGCCATTTCAGCACAGAAAGAAAATTAGAATTATTTTGTTGATCAAGTTTTTTTACTTTCTTTTTATTTTCAATTTTGAAAAAAATAAAATTTTTAAACATTCTTTCAGTGACGATATTTACAATGTGTAGAGCACTACATCCTAGTAGGATTGAGGAGACCTTTCCTCTGTGGACTTGGATTAAATTCAGAGGCTCTAAATCTTATGTTCCTCTGATTGTCAGTACTGTCCTGTGTCAGCTCAGGCTTCTTACCTGGATCTAAAGTCTGTGCTTTTGGTTGGGGAGCCCTTTACACATAAGTACTATGAGTCAGATCTGATCCAGATCCAGGGTTTTTAGGTCCTGTTGATGCATCTGTAAGTCATGGAACTCCCTATGTATTTGTGGGCCTAACTTAGGATCAGATCCAGTACTGGGGGTCAGAGCAGATTCCCATTCTCTTCTGAAAAAAATGCTGTGATATTTTTTTCTGAGAAAATAACAAATCAGACACACACACACACACACACACACACACACAAACACACACCAGTTTACAGGAAATAATAACGTGTTTTAAAAGTGAGTTAGTCTGTTTTTTTTTTAATTAGAACATACCTTCCACTTATATATAGACATTTATTTCATAAATACTTTTCAATTCTGAGTGTATAAGCACTGAAGATTTAAAAATTTACCCAACATACTTCATAATTATCAATTACCTCCACAATGCAATTGTCCTTTACTGTAGTTCTTTGTGGGAACAGGGGCAGAACCAAGTTCTTTATACATTCAAACATTTAATAATTTGGAGCTACATGACAAGCTAGCTTTGTTCTTTTTAAACTTTGTTGTCTGATTTTTATATCCAGAATATGTAAGCTAATTTAATGTTTGTACACTGATACCAAATTCTGCAGATTTGCTAGCATTAGTTATTATTTTTAGTGCATTTCTTCTTGAGTTTTAGTGTTTTCTACATAAAAATAAGACTATGTGACTTTTATTTGCATAGTTGGGGCTCAGGAGACCATAAAGTGCTAACTTGGCAAGACCAGAAATCATTGCTTCATTTTTCTCCTTATAGAGAAGACATAAAACCTTTCATCAGTTAGTTTGTGTGAGGCTGGCTAGAGACATGAATATTTTTTTTGTTGAGGAAGTTATGTTTCATTGTTAGTTTATTTGGAGTTGGAGGTTTTATTTTATTTTCATACTATAATATAATTATAACCTTACTCCCTTCCCTTCTTTCCCTCCAAACCCTACCATCTACCCCTCCACTGTATTCTTTATATTCATGCCCTTTTTCTTCACTAATCATTATTGAATGCCTATGTGTAAATGTATACACATATATATTCCTAAATACAACCTATTCAGGCTGTATATGTTATGTGTATGTATGTTTTTAATGTTGACATTTTGGTACTGGAAAACCAATTGCTGTGTTCTTCCTTGTGGAAGACCATCTCCCCTGCTCCCAGTGTACCCCAGTTGCCTATAGTTCTTTGCATTGAGGCCTGGTAGGTTTTCCCCAATCAACTTTGTCGTGTCCATTGGTATCGTCATTGTTCAGCTCATGTTTGGACAGTAATGTTGGTAAGAATTTAAACCCGGGCGGTGGTAGCACACGCCTTTAATCCCAGCACTCGGGAGGCAGAGGCAGGCAGATCTCTGTGAGTTCGACACCAGCCTGGTCTATAAGAGCTAGTTCTAGGACAGGCTCCAAAAGCTACAGAGAAACCCTGCCTCGAAAAACCAAAAATAAAATAATAAAAAAGAATTTAATGGTATAGTTTCTGATATTCCTAATAGAGAATCTCACAGCATACTCCCTAATACTGTGGCTCTTACAATCTTTCTGCTCTAATATTATAGCTTTATTTCTGGGACCTCTTGCCCCACCCTATGGTCTGTGGCTTGATTCACCCTGGCACTGACTCCCAGATGCAACAATGTCAAAACAAAACAAAATAAAATTCATTTGACGAGCTCTCTGCTTGTTTTCCCATAGGTGGTATTTTCAAGCTGAGTACATCTTCTGAAACACTCTGCTATCCAACTGCCAAGCGCTCTACCAAAATGGGACTTCTGCTTGCCTGCTTGGTAATTTCTATTCGGGTCATTCCTCATGCTGTCTCTTTGCATGTTCTAACTTGACCTTGCTTTATTCTGTCGTTTTTTTAGTCCAATTCCTTATCCTCAACAGAATTCAACTCTGTTCATATTTACCAAGAAAAGCCAGTGATCAATTTTCAAAGCTTTCTTGATTGGTTGCAAAAGGAGAACATCCAGCTTATGAGTGCTTTTCTAGAAAGGACTTTCTTCTTCTGGTTGCCATCCCCTTAACCAGACTCTTATTTTTATTCTTTTCCATGTGTTTCTATTCACATCTCTCTACCCTAAGTGTCAGCCCAGCCCTACTGTCTTCTTTCAACATTCGCCTTTTCATATATTTTGGCTTAGGCTATAAATTTTATTTATATACCAGTAATTAGGAATGTATGTCCAGAACCTAGAATTCATTGATGAACATGGGTTTAAAACTGACAGTGTAGCCTCTCTGTGTGTTGCTAATAAATATGCTTAAATTGACATAGCTAACGTTAAATGACTGGCTCATTAATCTAGCATGCAGTTCCTCTACCAGTATTTTCTCTTAGTGATTTTTCTATGATGCAGGAAGTAGATGCTACAAAATGGCACCAACTCAGTGTCTCAATAGCTGGCCCAACTTGGCCAAAGATACAGATTTTGCCAGCTTACTTTGCTGCTTAGTAGGCTTGTCTCAGTCAAAAGAGAAAAATCTAGAATTATTGGAGGCAAATCCTCAAATAAATAAGCAGGCAAAAAACAGTCATCAGTGCATGATTTTAGCATTATAGGATTCTGTGTCAGTCTTCCCTCCATCCACTCCCTTGGTCCAAGGCTTTAACACATCAGTCCTCTGGGAGGATATTTCATGTACAAATTAGAGCAGTCGCAAACAGCATCTGTGAGTGACCAAATCTGCAGTTCTCTCAGAGACTCAAGGCAGTAAGTGGCGCAGTCAGGATGAGGACCACATTTTCAGTTAGGCTTTCATTTAGTTCTCACACTTTAGCAGAAGAAAATGTTCTCTGACATGCTGGCATAATTCTCATTTTCGATTCCATTAACAGAAAAAATTACTGACAATTACAGAATGAAATTTTTCAGTCAGGGTCAGATAAAAAGAGATAGTTTTTTATCATACTATTCTTTTTTAGATAAGACAATATTTAATATGTTGCGCCATTTAATAAGAAAAATACACTGCCAAGGGCCAGGTCCCTGTGATTGGGAAAAGCTCACAAAAATTCTCTCGATTGTCAAGGTTACTAAAAAGTGCCACAGGAGGTAGGGCGGTCAGCCAAACAACACTCAGTGGGAAGAGATTCCATTTCTGAGATCTCCGTAGGTGTTGCTTACTGCAGTTCACACAAAAGACCCCTGAGGGAAGGCAATACCACTTAGGTTTATCAGGGAAGACCACTGTTGGAGAGGATGCCTAGGGCTTAGCCCATCCTGTCTCCCCTTAGAGGGTGGCTCCACATAAGCTGTGCCAAGCAGAGAAAGGCACTCTACTTTAAATGCCCCAGGAAACAGGTACTGCAGTTCTTTGGCACAACCACATTCTTCGTTACGAAGCAGCTGGTCAGATTTATCTGTTTACTGTAAGTTTTTGTGAACAACACTGCTTTCTCATCATACAGACTAGTCGGCTCTGCGCTGAATGAAAACAAATATTAACCGTGTTGAAATTGATGCTACTTAACTGCTGGAACTACCAATAGGTCAATTTCAAACTACATTCTGGTCTGTACAAGATACCTTTCTAATACCAAAATCTTTATTTGCTGGAATTGGGCACAAGTAGCTGAAAATTACAGGAGCATTGTAAAAAAAAACCTGGCTATTCTGAAGAACTGAGATCCAATTACTTGCCTGTGTCTGATCTGTCAGCATGGATATTAATTCACCTTGTTATACAAGTTGAAGGTGGAACTGAGTTCCACTTGTAACATGGTACTTTAAACTTTGCAGATGCTGAGATGAACTCCCATTTGTTGATGTCAGGAAGGGAGGCTCAAGCACATCCACATTCATTGTTAAAACTCTACACATCTTTGACAGGCTATTTCTGGGCTCTTTCCAAAAGCCAGGTTGTAACACAAAAAATTTCGGTATTTGACTGTTCTTCATCAGCCACTGACAGCCACTTGGATGAGCTAAATTAGCACTGTTCTGAATCAGAGTGGTCCTGTTCAAACAAGCAAATAATTTAAAATAAGTACCCAGCCAGACAGTCCTTGAACCTGCTTTGGCCTCTATCTCCTTGGTGTGCATTCTTGCATGTCCCAGTAAATGAGGATAAGAGAATTTGATATACCTGTCCTAGACCAATGACAACAAGAGCAATAAATTGACTAGTGAAAATGGAATTATAAGGAGCTAACTTTTACTTCATAGGCAATTAATGGGGCTTGAATGCTTGGTATTACTAACTTTCTAGGTACCAAGTAAGAATAGGAACACAGTTGTCATATAAACATCTGGTTTCTCTTTGGGCTGTATCTGTAAGAGACCCCACGGTGCTGGAAAAGAGACCTTCTTGAGTTTATCGCATGTGCAGAAAGACATAAATGAAAGGGACGTCCTGGAAAGGTTCAACATGGCTGCTTTTGCAGAATTTGGCTGTGGCAAAATATGGACTAATTTGAGTGACTGATCTGAGTCCTTTAAGACCTTAGTCTCACAACATCTATCAAAAATTTAAGAGATATAATGATGATAATACTGGTTCAGGCTGGATGACACATGACTAGCATCTGAATTACCATGCCTGGAAGGCAGACCTAGCCAGCCTGCCTCCATTCTGTCATCATGCCACTGTAGTTCAGAATCCTGAGCTTGCTCCCAGTTTAGAAGGAGGCTGAACACACGGAAAGATCACTCTCTGTCACAGTTTTATTATCCACCTTCCCAGACTCACTGCTACTCACACCTTTTCTTTAATCCAGATTCCTCCTCACGGCTTTTCCTGGACCAAGTCAATTTTGACACCTGGCCATTAACAAAATTTGCCCATTTGCAAAAGGAAAGACATTTTATCAGATGCTGTGGTGGATTCTTCTGATTTCATGAGTCTGGGCATCTGTTTCAAATATAGATTTAATTCTCCCCTATAGGAAGTAGGGAAAGAACCTTGGCACAGGTTTCTCTCTCTCTCTCTCTCTCTCTCTCTCTCTCTCTCTCTCTCTCTCTCTCTCTCTCTCTCTCTCTCCCCTTTCCTTAGTTTGTTGATCCAAATAT
>JAQHUG010000402.1:531006-591202 GCA_028555095.1 Dicrostonyx torquatus | reverse complement strand
AACCTCTTAGAGATTCTCACCCTGACTCCACCATTCACAAGCATGCAGATGAGCTGCTGTGACTGCCCTTGGCCACAGCATAACAACAGAACCAATGCCTTCTTCTCTAAGCTCCCAATAAGAACCCTTGAATGAAATCTACTGTGAGCCTCCTTACGTCGCCCAGATCCATTACCCCACAGATCTTGATCCTGTCTTGCCTGTAGCAGGAAATGCTTGTCAGGAAACATTCCCTTTCCCTTTGGCATAAGGAATATACTATCCTTTCTTCTTGAGTCTGTAAGCAATAAACCACCTCTGTGCTTTATTGTATTGCTTCCTCTCTACCTCATTCAAACAAACTCAGCTTCTCTACTAGTCAGGACGCTCCTTGACAGAGGGTATTTGGTAGTCATAAACTGTACACAGGTTAGACATGTGCTGAGGAGTGTTGTACACATGAACAAGCTATCTTTGAATGGACATCCAGAAAGTCAGATACTTGAGCATTAGCTGTGGATGATGAACAAGGGTTTGTAAAAACTTTATTATAAATATGTATCACCAAATCACTACAGACTCATCTGAGCAAGAATTAAAAACAGTAACTACTCTTGTGAGAGATAACTTAATGCTAAGTGAAAAAAGTTACATAATATCCTCTTATCAAACAGTAGTTATTTTTCTATAAGACTGATAGTTAACTATAGCAGTCTCCCCTTTATCAAGTGTTATACTCTGTTGTTTCAGGTGCTCTGTACAGTCATGATCTGAAGAGATTAATGGAAAATTCCAGAAATAAATAACCCGTAATTTTTGTTTGACAATCTGAGTAGCATGATGACCTCTCCTGCCACTACTCCACTCTATCCAGAATGGGATGTGAATCATCCCTGTGTTCGTTGTTTTCACACAGCACTTATCGGGGGAGGAGAGAGAGTAAGTAAGGGTGAGCACCCAGTTGCATAATTTTTGATACAGTGATGTATGCTTGTTAATCCCATAGTCTTTCTACTTTACTAATAAAACTTTAAAATGAGTATTTTTTTAAAATAGAGTAAAGCATGAATCTGTAGGGCTTGATATTTCCTGTGATTTTACACATCCATTTGGGCCATGTGACTATATACACAGACTTCCCCACTCCAGAACAGTTCTCTGAAATCTCCTTCACATCTCTTCATGAGTTTACCAATCACTTTGTTCCCACTGCCACCGGTAGCCAATGATCTTCATGGGGAACTATTCTAACCACGTCATCATTTCTATCCTGCTGCACTAGCATAGAGCCTGGCATATAGCAGACACTTTATACATGTTTACTAAATGAATAAATAGCATTAGAAATAGCTATTCATAGGGTTAGCTGATAAAATTTGTGGGTTTCTACCAAAATGCATATATCAAAACACTAGTAGATATTCTCTTCCCTACAGGTTAATAAATGCCTAATTTGAAATCCAAGGTCATCTACAAAAGTTAACGCCTGTGAGCCTACATCACTGCAGTGTGATGTTGGATTCTCTAGTACCTACCTGTAAGTACTAGGCAAAGGGCTCTACTCAGTCCACTGGATGAGGGAGAATGAGGCTGTAAAGTGAATTTACTGAGCACTGGTTACCGACTTACATGAGCATGATGACACAGCACATTTATATGCATGGATTTATGTAAATCAGCTATATTTGCAAGGGAAAACAGAAAGGTGAGACAATTCAGGAGCCAAGGCTCAGGGCTCAAACCATCATTGAGGATCAACCTTCTGAACAGCTATAAATACTGTGCTTGTTTGAAAGAAAATGGCCCCCAAAGAGGGTGGCAATATTACAACATGTGGCTTTGTTGGAGTAGGTAGGGCCTTGTTGGAAGAAGTGTGTCACTGTGGAGGTAGACTTTGAGGTCTTCTTTATTCTTAAGCCTTGCTGAGTGTCTCAGATCAATTCTTAGCTATCTCTCCATTACCATGTGTGCTCACATGCTACCATGTCCCACCATGATGATAATGGACTGAACCTCTGAACTTTAAGCTACACATTAAATGTTTTTCTTTGTAAGAGTTGCCATGGTCATGATGTCTCTTCACAGCAATAGAAACCCTAAGATGATGACATCTGTGAGATGCTGTTTTCTGGGGGATTTCATACCAGCAGCATTTTACCATAAAAGCTAACACCTCAAAGGACATTCTTTTTTAATGGTCTGGTATCATCTTGTGCTATGCAACCCAGTACATTTTGCATTGCTTTCCTGAAACTTCCTTCCTTCCTTTCTTTCTTCCCATCCTTCCTTCCTTCTTTTCTTTCTTTTTAAATTTATTTTTATGTGTATGAGTGTTTTGTCTGAATGTATGTGCATATGCCTTATGCATGTCTGGTGGCTAACAGTGGTCATTAGATTCCCTGAAAGTAGAGATGTTTATGAGCCATTGTCTGGTCCTGGAAATTGAACCTACATCCAGTGCAAGAGCTGAAAGTGTTCTTAATTACTAGCTCATCTCTCCAGTCCTCTAGTTACTCTTGAGAGGGACAGATGAGAAAAGGGTAGAACTACATTAGATCATCTGAACGGGTCCCTGCAGAGGTTATGGCATCCTGGACACTAAGACTGTTTCTAGTTACAAGTAGTTACAAATAACAACAAAGATCTGAGGTTCATGGGATTTGTGATGGTCTAGAGAAAAGGGCTTCAGCATAGGACACTGGGCCACACACAGATGGGGGATTTAAAAGTTAAGTATTTTTATAGAAGAACAATATGCTCATCAAGGTACCCTCTGAGAAAGTGGACTCGAGCCCCTTAAGTGGGGATTTCAAAGGAGCTGGTCCATTTGGAGAATATTTTTAAGAGGAAAGGTGACATGAATTCATTCACTGCTGCAAAATTCTTTCATGTGCTTTCAGATGTTGAGTTGCATGATGTCTGATCAGAGCTTGTTCCTGATTGGTGATGTGAAAATCGCTGCAGAGGTTTTGTGCCCTCAGCTCAGAAGGAACCTCACAGGGAAGCTAGATATGATACGGTTTAGATTCCATTAACATACTCAGAGAAAGAGGAGGGTTTGAAAGAGAGAGAGAGAGAGAGAGAGAGAGAGAGAGAGAGAGAAGCCATGAGTAAACAAATAGACAACAGCTGCAGTTTGATTCTCTCTGCCTCTGAGATGCCACCAGGAAGCAATAAGAAAACAAATAAATCATACAGCTTAATGGGGCATTTTGGTATATATACACATTACACAATGCTTAAATCTAGTCAACCATACCTGTACTCTCAAGTATCTACTATTGAGGCAAACATCCTCAAACTACTTTCTCCTAGCTTTTTGGATATGTATCTTAGCGTATGGTTCTGTAGTGGCCTTCTGTGCAGTCATTATAGCATTGTCTCTTGCTCCTGTGTGTAACTTGTCCCCTCTCCCTGTCAATCGTTTCCCTGAACTCTCCTACAATTTTATAACCACCGTTCTACTCTAGATCTCTATGAGATCAGTTCTTTTAAGATTCCAGAACATGCATTATTTGACTGTGTTTGGTTAATTTCACTAACAATAATGACCTTCAGTAATAACTATGATAGGATTCCATTCTTTTTATGGTTGAGTAGTATTTATTGTGCTCACATGACCCATTTTCTTTACTCATTTATTTGTGGATGTATTAACCATGTCATGCCTATTTTTAGCAACTGTTAATAGTACAGCAATATATCTGAGAATGAATATGTGTCTCTTTGGCGGATTATTTTTATTTTTTTATAAATGTACCCTTTGTCTGGGTTTCCAGATAGCACAGTAGTTCTTTGCTGTGTCTCTTTTTTTTTAGGAATTTTTTTTGTATTGAGTTAAGAAGGAAATATAAGGCTGTGTAGTTATACTAGAAGAAGTAGGATACACAAGCAAAGCACAGTTTACTTTGAAAACATTGTGGCAGACTTGAAAAGACTGAAATAATACCAGTTCTAGAAATAAGCCCTCTAGTTTCAATCATTAATTAATTTTATAATTTCATTCTTAGCTTTTCTTTCTCCACTCTCTCCCTTGGCAGCCTCTTGCTCTCAGTTCATGGCCTCTTTCCGTTAATTGTTGTTATAATTCCTAAATATCTGAAATCAACTGGGTCAGTCCATATAGAGTTGCACACACAGACACATATGGTCTCAGTCCCAACTACTTGGTATTGGGCAATTGATAGAAGGACTCTTCATAAATCAGCAGGATCCCTAACTATATTCTAAGCATTTTTCTGTATGCCCACAGATATGTGCAGTTCTCATTTCTCATGCAAACAACTTTTCTTTGTAACAGATAGAGATCCTTACAGAAAACCACTGACCAAAATGTAGAGAACAAGATCTTGTGTGGTGTCCAGTCCTAACTGATCCCTCTGTAGCACAGTTCCTGCAGCTGAGACTCAGAGATCAATGTGAAAGATCGGCAGAACGATTGTAAAAGACAACCCACATTCACATCGGAACAAAGGACTGAGTTCCCAAGGTTCAGTCGAAGAGCAGAAGGGGGGAGAAGATGAGCAAGGAAGTCAGGACCGCGAGGGACTGGCCCATCAACTGAGACAGTGTGCCTGATCTATTGGGAGCTCATCAAATCCAGCTGGATCAGGACTGAATGAGCATATGACCAACCGGAATCTCTGAATGTGGCTGCCAACGGGGCTGACTGAGAAACCAATGATAATGGCACGGGGACTTATCTCTTCTGCATGTATTGGCTTTTTGAAAACCTAGTCTATATGGATGCACACCTTCTTAGGCCGGGATGGAGTGGGGAGGGCCTTGGGCTTCCCACAGGGCAAGGTACCCTGCACCCTCTTAAGGAAGCAGGGGGAGAGAGCAGGAGGGCCTGGGACAAGGGGAGTAAATATAAATTCTTCTTTTAACAATAAAGAAAAAAAGAGATTGTAAAAGACAGAGAAGCAAGGACTTAGCTGTAAATTAAGGATCTATATGGGCATGACAAGTGTGCCTAGATATGCAAAGAGTGCAAAGGTGTGCATATGTATGCATAGGTGAATGTGCAGTAGGATGCACATAAAATGAGAACTAGGAAACAGAAGGTTAGATGTGAAGCCCATCCTCATAGTCTAGAGAGATGAAGAAATTATGCAGTAAGATGAAAAATGTGAAGATTTTTTATACCTCAGATTAATATTTCAGAAATATGAAATATAAAGAATAAAAGAGAGGGAAAACTTGAAAGACAGAAATGGGGCAAATGTCTAATTTTCACTTCAGGAAGTTTAATAAACAAAATATTTTAAAAAACATGTTCAATACATGAAGAGGAAGATAAAATAGAAGATGGATTTTATTTTATTTTATTTTATTTTGGTTTTTCGAGACAGGGTTTCTCTGTGGCTTTGGAGCCTGTCCTGGAACTAGCTCTTGTAGACTAGGCTGGTCTCGAACTCACAGAGATCCACCTGCCTCTGCCTCCCAAGTGCTGGGATTTAGAAGATGGATTTTAAAAGCAGCCATATAGAAATGTCATTGTCTAAATTCCCTCCTCCTGGCACATGTGAAGATATTATTAAATACTTGATGGACAGGGACTGTAATTCACATTTAAAAAAAAACAGATGCCAGATAAGAGAGAATTGGAGAAACTCTTCCTTTACAAACTGATGAAGTGGGGATACTTTGGACAAATATTGTCAAAAGATACTCTCTAAGTAAATTTGCATAGCCCAAGGTGAAGGGACGTATGATACCACAGGCAGCACAAATGTTGCAGTTTTCTCAAACACTTTAGACGGAGTTTTGGTGAATGCAGTCCTCATTATTGTCCTTATGAATATGATACTAATGTTACCTAGTGTAAGTTGAGTGGGAGAGCAGAGTAAGGATGTGTGATGGTACACAAATGGGCAGATGACAGCCCTTCAGTCTGCTAACAGTCCTGTTGTGGTAAATAACAGGCACTAACTTTAGAAAACAGTAATGCTGGAAACATGACAAATAAATCTGGGTGACTAGAGTGAAGACATCTACTTAAATATAAGGATTATTGGAAGAGGATCATAAAACTTTTGCTTGCAAAAGGCACACTCAAAATTAAAATAGAGAAGATCCATAACTTATGAATACTTAAAATGAACTAGTTGCACCCTCATTAAAAGAATATTCAAGCGAAAGCACTTGCGATGACAAAGATAATCATCTCATTTCAGGCAAGCACTGCTATTAAAAAAATACAAGCCAGGTTGAGCTTGATGCTTTGTAACATCTGGACTGGAATCTGAGGCAGGTCTGAGAGTTCAAGGCCATATAATAAGTTATAGGTGAGCATGGAATGCCGCAATATGACAACCAAAGATGTTCAATAATTCTGTGCAACAGAGTTTCAAGATATACAAGGAAATGCAGATTTATAGAGTGATGCAAAGAGGCACCATCATTGTGGGGAATGATGCTCTTCTCATAGTATCTAAAATGTCAAGTAAAAAAGTCAATATGACAATGAAGATTTGAGGAGACAAGTAAAAAGCCCTAACACTTTTCATTGACCTACACAGGATGCTGAACACTTCCAGGTCCCCATTATTTTATATATGAAAATATCAATAGTTCAACGATATTATATAGTAAAGATTTGTCTCTCATATTGGTTGAATAAAATGCTGATTGGCCAGTAGCCAGGCAGGAAGTATAGGTGCGGCAACTAGACTAAGAGATTTCTGGGAAGAGGAAAGGCAGATATGTAGTCATCAGCCAGATGCAGAGGAAGCAAGATAAGAATGCCTGACTGGGGAAAGGTACCAAGCCATGTGGGTAAATATGGACAAGAACTATTAGTTCTTGTGTTAGTTTAAGTTATAAGAGCTATTTACTAGTAAGCCTGAGCTAATAGGCCAACCAGTTTATAATCAAGGTAAGTTTCTATGTATTTCTTTGGGACTGAATGGTGGTAGTACTGGGTAGAACAGAAACTTTCATCTACAAACAATACCCAAACATTTGACAAGAATTTCCACATAAAACTGAAGAAAGCTTTAAAAAAAAAAAGATTCTAGATAGACAAGAACAGAGTCACGTGCAGCTTCTTGGTAACTTTGTTTTCTCCATTAGGCTCTTTGCTGGCTCCAAGGTGCAGATCCTTTAAGGGAGGCTTCCTGACTCAGCTTTATCTGCAAAAACCTTTCTTCTTGATGGTGGCAGGGTCCTTAAAGCTCCACGGAAAATCATGGTATATAAAAGATTTACAATTGTTTGTATAGATTAGGATTCAGAAAGAAACATACACATGCCTTTGATATCCATGAAAGGTTTGATCCTAAGTGTACTGTGATACTAAATGCATGTTTTCATAACATACCCATATATAACATGGTTGCAATATTTGCATACAACCTATTGACATCCTTTTAGGTATATTACACTACTTCTACATGACATACCATACCAAGTACAATGTAAACATTGTATAAATAATTTCCATGTTACAGTGTCTGAGATTGTTGCCAAGGAAGCTGAAGCTGTACCTATTCAATGCAGACAGAAAAAAATTTTTTGCAGATATTCTTTATCACTAGTTGGTTGACACAGTGGATAAAGACCCCACAAGTACAAAGACTCTTCTCCTTATCTTACTGCCTACTTCTAGAAAAGAATATGCAAAATTGATGAGTAATGTAGTTGGAAAAGAATAATAAGATATAGGCAAAGAAAGTATAAAGAAAGAAATAATATTAGAAACTAATATTATATAATGCAATTGGTACAATTATATGCCAGAAGATTGATATATCAAAAGTACTTTTTATAGGTTTATATGTAAGTATTAATTATAGTGTATTTCCATGGGAATGACTTATATGTAGAGAAAAATACATATTATCATCCCCACACTAGCATAAAGGTTCCAAGAACAAAACACACACACACACAGAGAGAGAGAGAGAGAGAGAGAGAGAGAGAGAGAGAGAGAGAGAACGAACTTATCTTGCCAAGAAATATGTCTTAGTCAGCTAAGAGGCATGAGGCCCTGGTCTCTTGTCTCAGACTACTTAAACCAGATATGGTGGTACATGATTGCAAAGCCAGAACTTGGGAGATGGATTTCAAAGTCATTCTCTGCCACTTAGAAAGTATGGGGCCACCTTGGACGACAAGAGAGCCTGTCCCAACTTATACAACTGTGTATCATTAGCACAGTGAATGCACAAATTTCTTTGTATCGTCTAATTTTTAATCAGTATTAAAATTTTCCTGCTATTTCAGTATCTTTCTATTTACACCCAAGGTGTTTTTTTTAAAGTAACAGAATGAAATTAGATTCTCATCTTCTACAAAAATCAATTTTAAATGAACCAAACATATTTATGTAAAATTTTAAGTGCTATAGCTTTTAAATGAAAGTGTATATAATATTCTTAAAGATATGAGATTAGGCTTGGTAGTTCAACTACATCATAGAGAAGTCCCCACACATGGTTTAAAATATATAAGTATATTGAATTTTTATGACTAGGGAGGTGGAATGTACACGGGAGAAGGTAAATATAAGTACATTGTTTGAAATTATCTGCTACTTAATATAAATGTTATTTTTAAAAAGATATTAAGGTAGGCAAGAACTTTCTGAATAGAACTTTGATAATGTGGGAACTAGCCCAAGTATCAACAGATGGGACTACATGAAATTAAAAAAAAATTAGCAAAGAAAACTGTCAGCAAGAGAAATCCAGGTAACCTGTTGAATGGTACAAAATCTTTACCACATATATCTCAGACGTGGGGCTGTTGTAGAATATTATTTTAAGGCATGTTACTTTTGTTTTTGCCCTGGAACATTTGTTTAATGATATAAATGTGTTGGATTAAAAAAATTCACCTGTGTTCAGAAGGTTGAGTCAGTAACTAGCTGAACAAAAGTTGTAGGGAGGAGCCAGGTGGATAACAGCTTTTAAGGAGGGGCCAGGAGAAGCAGAACTTCTTGGGAAACACAAGGTGAGCTAGATGAGCTGCTTGCTATTCAGCTGCTCTGGGGAGCAGGATTCTACCTCAACCTACGAATCCTGAATTCTTTAGAGGGACAGAGATGCAGATAAGCACCCTTTGTAGCTTTGAGGGAGTCTGTGGCTGAGGGAACAGAATTTACCACTCTTGCCACCTAACCCTAAGCTACTAGAGGCAGCAGAGTTGCAGTTGCTGATTAGGACAGCTGGAGCTTAAAAGTCAGCAAAATAAAAGAGGACAACATGGGAACAAAATTTTAATAACCAAAATTTACAGAGAACTGAAGAAATTAAATACCAAGAAAATAAAACTGCCAATAAAGATTGACTAATATTTTATATAAACAGATTCTCAAATATGAAACAAATATCCAATAGCAATAACAATGAGGAAATTGATTTATTCAGTGTATGTTGTATTTCTAAAATGTGGCATTGTTGCTGAGTAAAAAATATTTTAAAAATCCAACCACTATAGAAAAGACATGACACAGCTAAACTTTGCAATGGTCAATATTAAAACTCTAATTTTAGTAAAAGTGATATAATTTGGAACCTTATAAGTAGCACAATTTCATACAAATTAAGTTAAAACAATAAAATTTCTATGACTGTGTGTCTCTCTCTATACATATATGTGTATATTTATATTAAATATATATAATATTAATATTATATATAATATATAATATTATATATATACACACACACAATTTGCAAGCATGGGCCAAATTTGCCTACCTCCACAAAAACTCTATATATCCCTGTTTTAAATCAGGGTGAAATGCATAACCAATGTTCAATCAAACGTGATGGACACCAAGGACTGAAAGTATCTGAGAACTGGTGTATGAGTTTTTGTTGATCTTAGAATTCTAAATTACAACAATATACCTGATCTGTCATTCTAAAAGATGAGAGTGACCTTGTGCCCCGGGTGGCAATTGACTGTCCTAGGTAGACTTTCCATTGAGGCCACACTTGTTTACCTGGCACTAACTGGCAGCGTAACTAGTGGTAGAGCACTTGTTTAATGATCCAAGCGATAAAGAGGTATACAGTTTTCACATTTTGGAAGAATTCACATCTTAATTTTCTCCAAACTGAGATATAAGTTTAAAACTTTCAGAAAAATTATAGAAAATTTAAATTAGCAAAACGTTAAACTCTTGATGAAGGCATCCTGACTTGGCTTTCAGATAATTTATAAAATAATTTTTATTTATGTTTTGCGTCTATATAATATATTTTGATCACATTAACTCCCCATTCATCTTCTTATCCCCT
Organism: Dicrostonyx torquatus; assembly: GCA_028555095.1. NCBI lineage: Eukaryota > Metazoa > Chordata > Mammalia > Rodentia > Cricetidae > Dicrostonyx > Dicrostonyx torquatus. The sequence continues at coordinate 580,970 of JAQHUG010000402.1, read as the reverse complement.
CCTCATTTCCCATGAAATGCTTCTTCCCAGTATATCTCCCACTTCTTTCATATTTCTCTCTTTTTTAATATCACACTGAGTTTAGGTAAAGTTGTATGTGCACATGAATGAGGTTATTTACTGGATTATGGGTAATGTAGCAGCTATTACACCCCTGAAGAAATATAACTCCTCCACCTCCACATGCCATATCAAGAGCTCTTCTGCTAGAGGGTTAGCCTCATGTGTGCTTTTTCAATCCATGTTGGGATGTTGATAGGTTTTTCTTGGAGGGGTTTTCAGCAGGTCACAATACCTGCAGGGTTCATGAATGTAAGGGTCACATAGGTATCTAAAAGACAGCATTCCACAGCACTCCTCCCCATCCTCTGACTTTCATATTCTTACCACCCTTCTTCAATGATGTTCCCTGAGCTGTGGGTAGTAGCGGTGGTGTTATAGATGTCCTGCCTAGGGAAAATAACTCAGCAGTCATTTATTCCAAGTTATGATTCTCTGCATTAACCACTATCCCCTCTGTAAAGAAAACTCTGATGAAGGCTGAGATCAATGCAAATCTACTGGTATAATAACATATTTAGAAAGCAGATTGACAGCACACTCATTTATCAAAAAAAAAAAACCAGTAGTACATTCTACCCTACAACTTATGACCTCCCTGGCTATAGACTTTTGACAAGATTTACAATACTAGGCATGATTTCCTTTTTGTGGAGAAGGCATAAAATCTTGACATAAAGTGGTTGATTATGCCTATAACATTCATGTCACCATTATGCCAGTGAGCAAGTCTACCTTGACAAGTTTAGCATTGTAGAATTCAGGATCTACTGCTGGGTAAGACCATCCATCAATGATCCTTGGTGTCAACCTGGATTATGACTGTGTCAAGTAGCCAGTCTATACTTGGCAATGTTCATTAAAAGTTAAGAATATCTTCTCTTTGGCCCATGGCTTAAATTCTGCTCTTTCCTTTAATTCCCAATACTAGATTAACTGTGTTTTCACTGGTCACAACCAATAATGGCTAGAGCACATTATGACAAGAAGATGGGGACTGTTGCCTGATTGGTTAACCAGGATAAATATCTAATGCTGGGATTTACTGTCCTCTTGGAGAAAGGTGATGGCTGCACACACTTGGCATTCTCTTATGTAGGAAGTCACCAGGTAGAGGGAAAACAATGTTCACACCTTTTCCAAAGTCAAACTCTTAAACAAGCATGTGCTCAGACTTCATAATCAGACACTGCATTTGCAAGCATGCATTCTAGCTTTTCTATCAAAATGCCGAGAAAAATTACAGTTTTCTTCCTCATACAAAATTTTGGAATATCATTACCTTTAGCTGCTACTTAGCTCAGTGAAGTCACAATGTTGTACATCTCAACTTCCAGGTATAGGGATACACATGTCTTAGTTATAGGGAAACATATGAGTATATGTACACTATTGTGGAAGAGGAAATTTTAATTGACATATTTTGTCACAGTATCTTGAAAAAATGAATTTATATATAATATATAAACATATGTAAGACAATGTCAATGTATGGTGTTACCAAGCTTGCAAAAATACTTAACAGTGAAAGTTGACTCTTGTTCTATAATATAATCTCCACTTTTCAGTAATGAATATACAATAAATATAAAATCCACATTGGTCCATGTCTCTACAGTGCACAGCTATGTCCTGAATGAGATCTATAAGCATATTTTTAAAACTCAATCCTTACTTCTGTAGTTGGACTCTTCTTAGTCTTTTGCATACTCCCTCATGTCCTTCTTTTTCTTCTGCCATGGAACAAAGAAAAAATGCTCTAGTTTTAAGCAGCCTTAAAACTAGACTTCTCAGTGTCCAGAACTAGTGAAATAGCTTTCTTTGTAAATTACTCAGTCTTGGGTTTCTATTACAGTGACACACAATGGTTGAAAAGGAAAACTATTTTTTTTTCTAAGCCTCCCTTTTGGTCCTTGAAGTAGTTTTCTCGAGCTTGCCAGTAATATTCAAAAACATTAGAGAAAAGGATTTGAGTTTGAGTCCCAAATGATACTTTTTTCAGAAAAGTATTGCAAACAATAGAAGCTAGAGAGTAATAGCCCTAAATATCTTACAATTGTAGCTACAGCTTTTACTGTAGTGAGTGCTGCAATGCACAGTATGGCAAGGTTACCATTGCCATGGAAAGCATACATTTGATTTTCTGAGGTTTTGTGTATGCAAAGTCTCAGCTGTCATGCTGCCTTTATATATTGTCTTTTTCATATGCTACACATACATATGGATCACAGTAGACCACTAGATCTGAAGACATAGTATTGGCTACTTCCTCGAAGTTCTCTCAGAACCTCCGTAGTATCAGATTTGATTCAGACAATGAATATATGACACTTATTTTTTTTTATCATACTTCAAACATTATAGGCAGATCTTTCAGAGCAGCTTGTACCGTTCCTTGGAATGGAATGACCCTCTGCACATTTTTTGAACATAATCCTATTCATATTTTAAGCCTTCACATGAGTTTGTCCTCTTGAAGGTAGGCGACAGATTCATTGATGTGTGGTGGGTTACCATTTGTTTTCAAACAAACACAGAGCTTCAGAAAGTTTAATTTTCTGGTTTCATGTTTTTAACTAAATGAAACTCACACCATTTCTGGAAATAAAATTCACCAGCTGACAGCAGAACACATCAAGCATGGTTTTCCCCAGAAATTGGCCACTTCTGTTTTTTCTAACTCTATGTGCATTTGAAGCAAGAGGAATGCATGTATGTGTGACGTCAATTAGGAGAAAGTTTGAATAGCTGTGGATGTGCTTCTGAGTAAATTGTAGTTGCAATCTGTTTCAAATCAGTTTGATATGACTGAAGCCTGTTACCTTCTTAGTAATCGTAGAAACTTCAAGCAAAGTTCTTAGGGGAAATCTCTCGGCATTAGAGATGCTTGTATAGGACGATGACAAATGAAAGGTGTTCAATCATGTTGTGTTGTATGATAGCTAACATACACAATGAGAAACTGTCTCTGAACTCCGAATTGATTTCAAGCTTTTGCAGGGGGCTCATGACTGTCTGTAGATGTAATTATAAAGGATTTAAGCCTCCATGGCACTGGGAATGCATGTGGTACACAGACATATATGTAGGCAAAATGACCATAAACATAAATAATTATTAATTAAAAACAAACAAAAAATCATTGTTCAATAGAAAGATACACAGGAATATGACAAGTGTGTGATATTCCTAACTTCAATGATGGTTAAATAATATGGTATATTGCATCAATTACACAAACTCAAAACCCTATGTCTCACAAGTTTACATGTGATGATGACATCACCAGCCAGGCCAGGATAAATAGTTGGATATTAAATCCACATGTCTTGCACATCCATTCCAGATCTTCTTAGATAAGAGGGAAGTTACAAATTTCCAACAGAGTGAATAATTCTGTCAGATGGACAGCATGGATCAGTGACATGTGAATGGCAGCCCTTGAGCAGCATGTGTTATCCAGAAGTCAACCTTCAGGTGTGACTGAACATCAAAAGCACATGGCAAGCAAAGCACACATCTGTATGCATATAGTCCTCAGCCAGCCACACTGTCACGCTCTCACTGTTTCCTTCAAGATTGATTTGAAGAGAAAGTTGTACTGCTCTGGAGCAAAAGCAATAGATAGTGGCTTGAGTCTACCTAGTAGCTCAGAAGTTGACTTTCAGTAAACTCTAAATTTATGTCTGGGCCTGGTTTGTGATGTCAACACCACATCATCACATGTGGGCTTGTGAGACATGGGGTCTTGTCTTTGGGGTTTTGAGTTTGCGTAATTGATACAATGTACCATATTATTTAACACACTTTAATTTATCTTAAAACAATATTTAATGCCACTCTTATAATAAAATTTTAATAAATATTATAAATATAAAAATACAAGTCATAGATGACACTATAACTCACAAATAATCAGTGCTGTCAGTACGAAATATCATCTAAAACATACCATCCAAAGTTTCTTCTGAGTGTATTTTTACATATTATATAATTACTACAGCTTTGTAGAATATTTCAAGAAAGTAATAAAACAAGAAAGGGGAACTATAATCACCACAATTCTGCCATCCCTGTGACAATTATTTTCATACCTGTGTTTATACTCTTCTTGTTACCACTCTAAATACACACTGTGTTATTTAGTTTACAAATTAAAATTTATGTAAATTTTTTCTTGTTTGTTCTTTTTACTTATCAGCTGTAACTCAATTTAATCTTCTTTAGGAATTTTGACTGTGTCTCAAAGTATAATTGCCTTTATGTTTTATTTACTTTCATTAAGTAGTCTTAATTTATTTGAAATTATCAGAAATATTTCTCTATAGTGCTTTTCAATTTTAATGACATTTTTTGTTTCAGAAGCTTTGTCCTTCTATGTAGCACTTTCTGGTACTTTGGTGTTCCTTAGGAAAACTGGATTATAGCACAGGAGGCAGAATCATGGCAGGCTGATAGTTTTCATACTTGATAAGGAAGTGAACAGTCCAATTAAAAGGGACTCAGAGTTATGCATAGGAAGAAATAAATGACTAAATCACAATTCCTATTGAAAGAGATTTTGCATGTTTTAAAGTAGAAAAAAGGATCAACTCTCCTTCATAATCATGGTATTTGAGGGACAGAATTTTTCTCTTAATTTTTGTCTGGGCATCATATTTTTTTAATCTTACAGGTGTTTTGGTTATATACAATGGTTTCCAGTTTTGTGCTTTTATTTGTGTGTGTGTGTGTGTGTGTGTGTGTGTGTGTGTGCATATGTGCTTCTTATGTTTTTACTTGGCTCTTTTTATCCTGTTAGTTTTGTCCTTTTCTGGTTTGTTTTTATTTTATCTTATTTATTTTACTACTACTATTATTACTTTAGATGCCTATTTGTTTTTTAATGACAGAAAGAAATCGTATGGATTTCAGTGGGGTGATTTCAGAATCTGGGAGATGTGGGAAGAGAAACCATGATCAGATTATATTGCATGAAAAACCCCCTAATTTCAATAAAAATATAGTATAAATTTTAAAAACACCTAAAAAGACATATTAAAGGGATGTTTTTGTTCAATGTAAGCTGTTTGAGTAAACTAAAAAGTGAGCCATAAACAATACCTGAAGGACCAAGACAGAATAAAGAGCACTCAGCAATACCATGGCTCCTAAAGAACACCAATGTCAAAAAAGCATTCTATAGTGCACTTCTATAGACATCCCACAACTATTCCTTCTGCTGGTAACCCTCCTTTGTTGATATCCCTGCTAATACCATCAAGATGATGCAGAATACCTGAATCTTTATTAGATCAAAGGTGAAAATGCTATTAAGTCTTATCTCAGCATCCAGTCCCTTGACTTATGTCTTTAGAAACAGCCAGAAATTTCTCTTGACTTTTATTAAGGGCACTTGTCTCTCTACTAGGACATTGAGTGTGGTGATGCTGTGAAATGAGATGTTTTCATTGAGACTTTGTTGGTTTGCGGGGATTGACAGATAGCCATGAAGAGAACCTGGAGCCAGACTGATAAATCAGTGGATGTTCTGATAATCCTAACACATCCTACATTGAAAATTATTTGGAAAGAGTACACTGCGGAGGAGCATTTTCAATATCAGGAATGTAAGTAATGTAGACGATACTGACCCTACCATCCTATATTAAATGGAAGATGCTGTATCCCAGGCAATGGTGGGACTATGTAATTTCACTCTGAAAACATTAAGAATCACGGTGTGATGGACAATAGTTGTCAGGTACCACCAGCCTGCAATTGTTATCATATGATTATGGAGTATATCCAGTTTAACTGTATGCTTTGTTTTCATAAGCATGAAGTAGATAAATACCTGTGTATTATCCCCACAGTTCCACAGGGACATTAAATATTCTCTGAGAATTATAGGGAAGTTATTGGTTGTGGGACAAATAAACCTGTCTCAATTTTCCTATGAGCAGGAAAAGATGATTATCCTAAAACAGGCATACCTATCAGTATTCCCAAAATTTGCACATTGGTTGGCTTCTCTGTGACATCCTTTGCCCTTTGGAAACCAGAATACAGAGAAAGTGCAAGAAGCCAGGGCTCAATCCTCATTCTCTATAGTATTAACAAGTAAATGGATAAAACATGGGAAAATAGTGATAAAAACATGGTGGGATATTTCATCTTTACCCCAAATCCTTCAAATTCAGAGACATGAGAACAGCTTCTACTTCCAGTGTAGTAAGTAACTTTTATGTTATTCTGTATATAGCCACAGTCCTCCAATCAGGACATGATGGAAAAGGTAGCTGTTGCTCTGAAGTAGATATTCTCTGACTCATGTCAAACCCTGTTCACTTGAGGTCTCCTGACTATCCCTGTTTCTTTTCCAAGCAGCAAGAAAGTTTTCCTTAAAGTGGCTTATCTGCCCTCCTGATTTTTGGTGAAGATACATGAGGAAGACCCACAACCTAGTCTCTGGGATAGTAGTGTGGTGGTTTGAATGAGAACGATCCTCATAAACTCTCATAATTGAATACTCTGTTCGCAGTTGGTGGAACTGTTTGTGAAGGATTAGGAAGTGTGGTCTTGTTGGAGGAGGTGTGTTGGTTCCTGTAGGCTTTGAGGTTTCAAAAGACTCTCACCATTCCCAATGTTACTCTTGCCATTTGCTTTTTAATTTGTGGATGAAGATGTGAGTTCTTAGCTGTTACTATCACTATGCCTTTCCTCCACCATCATGGACTCTAACCTTCTGAAAATGTAAGCCAATTAAATATCTTCGTTTATAAACTGTCATAATCATAATGATATAAAAGTAACTAAAACAAAGAGAATTCCTTCCTTCTGTATTAGGTGGAACCAAAGGGATGAGAAGAAGTTGAGGTATCTCCCACCTAAATTTATGGATCCCAATTTCCAAAATAGGTGTGTCTGATTCTTTTTCCCCTTTGATATCCCCCCAACATTGTGCCCTATTTCCTGTCACTCTAGCTGCCTGTGATTTCAGAATTACTCTGCACGATCCCAACTAGATCTCAGAGAACTCAAGTGATACCCTCCAATATCCAGAATTTGTTGCCCCCAGGAAATATCAGAGATCAAAGGTGCAATGCCAGCAATCTATTGAAGAATACATTCTGACCCTAGGGACATTGTTCCCATGTTGCATTTATTTATTTATTTATGTAGCAAAATCCTGTCTACACACTTGAAGTATTTGGGTCCTTAATGCATTGTGTTCTACCTCACATTCCACATGCCTCAAGTATGTAGGCTCTGAGCTGAAGATAAGCATCATTGCCTCACAAATTGGTGCTGAGTAGAGCTGCCCTTTTTGTAACTATATTTAGTCTCTTTCAGGATAGAATTGACCCTGAGGAAGGTTAAGTGTTTTGATTTAAAAAAGATCTCCTGCTGGGTCACAGGGCAAATGCTGGCAAGTAAAAGTAACAAAAAGCTAGGATTGTGTTTTAAAAGACTTCAACTGCTCTGCTTAGAGGCAGTTAATGGATCTAGCAATTTTTTTGCTCCACAAAACTTGATGAAGTGGACAAAATACCAGTGGATGGTCCATGTGAACTCTAGGGTCAGAGCGAGAATGCACTCTCTCAGGGTCTGATACTTGAGTGACAGACACATGATCTGAGAAGGTATAAGTTTGATAAATGGAAGTTTTCACCAAATTTAAACACTAAATATAATAGATAATTCTATAAGATGTAGTTATACTGAAAGCAAAACATGGAGATAGAAGTAGACAATTGTTATGTCAATAACCCTATTTTAACGCACTCAACTGAATGGATATCGGAGTCTGAAAAGGCCTTTGTGAAGTCCTTGACATAAAAGAAAAAGCTGAGTGAAAATTCACAGTAAACACATTACAAAGATGTTAGTTGACATTGCACTAAAATGAATCTTACTCCAGAAAGAAAAAGGGAGGTGGCATGTCAGTTCCTACATCAGCGAGTCTGAGCTGGCCTTGCATCAGGGAGAGTCCTTTCCCAGAGGTAATGGAAAGTACAGGTGGCATACTAGTATCTGAAGAGCTTTTTCCATTACAGCACAACCAAGGTAGTTCAGGATCCTACATCAGAGAGTTCATTCCTCTAAAATTACTATGGCTTATTGATTTCAATTCAAACTTATATTGCAGTTCTGGGTGCTTTCAGACAATAATATACAGTTCTCCAACTCCCTTGACATCTCCTGAACATCCCATAACACAATCACTGTTGACACTCAGCCCCAAGACCTAGCATTGTTCTGCATGGGTTTTAAAAAAGTCCCACAAAGCTAACCCACTTCAGATAGTGATAGAAAAATCTCAAGCTATTGACCCACTGCTAACACAGCTCCTTCCACCTATTAGGCTAGACAAACAAATAGAATGGTTCTCCAAACTTAGGAAGGCATTTACTTTACATCTACTGGCTTTTTATAAAGTCTGTAATGGATGCCAGATGTACAGGTGCAAAGAGAAAGAGCTCCTGTCCCTGTGGAGTTTGTGGTTTATCACCCTACTGGCACATGACGGTCTTCAAATGATTCAAATTTTTTCATTTGTTGTTTAGCAGTTTGCATAGAACTTCATCTTTACCCCTCTCTTATTCCCTACTTCCCAGAATCTTATGGGTGGGGAGTATCCAGATGTCTAAATCATGCATTTTCTATTGGCCAGTCCTCTCTTGTAGCAAATTGGGAACTAACTCAGGGTGTGTCAAATCATCCAGCAGCACAGCCTGGCACCACATCTCAAATAGGGTTGGAGCTAGCCCTCTCTTCAGAAATTTAAGAGTGGAATGAGCTGTGCCAGCCCACGAAAAGATGAGGTTTATTTTCCCCTTTGGCATGGGAGTCAATGCAGCTTCTCGCAGACTGGAGTGCGGGAATGTTGTAAGAGGGAGATGGCCTAGCAAACAAAGTCTGCACATTAGTGTATGCCTGAACACCCTCTGCAGCACTGGGAGAACTTGCTTTGTGAATGCTTGTAAATGAAATGGGGACTGACATAGAATGGGCATCGTCTTGGTTTTAAAGTTAAGTAAATGCTTGTATAACAACATCACAGATCAGTTTTCTTAAGGGCAGAAAGCTCTGTAGCTTTATTATGCCACAAATGCCTTTCACAGAGAAAGGTACTAAAGATGATTTCCTAAAGAGATATGATAAATTTCTTAAAACGTCCCTTTAAAACCCCTTTCTCCTAGCTTCTAAAATTTTTGTCACAGTGAATTAAAGTTCAAGACACTGCATCCTCTAATACACTAGGTATGTCCTTCACACCCAAGTGCCCTACAGTGAAAACTATTCGCATCTACTCTGACTTTCTTTAGTCTCACAGAAAGACCATATCCTTTTTAGAGGTTCCCTGTTTTGTCAATGAAGTTCTGGGTCTTCTTGGGAAAGGTTACTAAAATGCCAGTATGACACTGGGTTGCTAAACAACAGTTAACCTGTGTTTTCCATAATGAAACCTATTCAAGGTCAAGCTCCCCTACCTCCTTACCTATATATCTGAAAAATGATTCTGAATGAGATTCCTTAGGCTGTACAAAGAGTTTCCCATAGCCAGCTGGGCTCTCTTTTTGAGCACAAGGCCTGAAACCCTCATGCCCATGTGTCTAGTAAGGACAGCTTTGGGTGGAGCTAGGACTATGCAGACATGCTTCTGTGTAATTCAATGTAATAAATCTTATAGACAGCCTGCAGTTGGAAAAGCAAAAGCAGAGAGAGAATGTCACTGGTGATGCTATAGATCGATGAAAAGGGACAGAACCACAGGTAAAATGCAAATTCTGGAGCAGGTGCTTTCCATTTTCCTCCCATTGGATGAGAATCCCAGACTGTGGATTTCTTGTCAGGCCTGTGCACTTAAGCTCCTTCTCATTTAACAGGAATGAAAGCAGAGCTACTCACAGTATGCAAATAGTTGAATCAACTCTGTACCCATCAATAGATGGATGGAAGGGAATTCATGTGGTATATATACATACTAGTATGGACATTCTATTATTTGTAACAACGTGAGTAGAAATGACCGCTTTGTGTAAAGAAAAATAACTAGTGTATGAAAGACAAAAGCTACATGCTCTAACATAGGTGATACCATTGAAGACAGTAGATTGGTAGTTCCCAGATGCTGGTGAGAGTATTGATGGAGTGATGGTGTGAAGAAGGTTGAACAGAAGGTAGTAAGTGCTAGATAGTAAAACAAAACTCTTGCCAGGTATCGCAAACTAGGCTGAATATGGATAATGATAATAGATGTCATATGTCAAAATGCTATAAGATGAGGATTTGAATGTTCCCATTACAAAGCAGTGCTAAATGTCTGAAGACCCACTTCCCCATAACTGAGGCTGTGAAGCACTGGTGGGAAGAGAGCATTTCCTAGCTTAAATTTTAATACTATCCCAGCTTCCCCTGGCCTCACAGTGCACAGAACTCACACACTTTGCCACAGGCAAAGCATTCTCAGATGTTAATATTACCAAAATGACTAAAAAAAACAAACAAACAAAAAAAATCTCATCTAAAACTCCAGCATAGGAGGTGTGTTGGGGGCAGCCAGCCTTGAAGATGTTGTTTGTAGACTTTAGGAAATGTCAGATTGATCTTGAGGATTGTAGACTTTGTCCCTGACTTGTGGGAAATTATACTGCTCTAAAGTTGGCAAAGGAAATATAATAAGGAAATTTAAGAGTTTCCAAGGGCAGAGTTTAACCACCAGAAATAGCCACAGCTCAAATTCAGTCAAACGTCAGCAATTCCACACATACGAATGATAGACAATAACAGTGTTGGTGGGACCTATGAGCAGGAACATCACTGCTGTAGGGCCTCAAGTCATAAAGAAGGCCCAGAGACACACCCAGGGAAGGATAAGCTTTTGTTGTAGGAAGGTGGCAGAAGAGAGGAGACTTCTGGGAGTCCAGGAGTCATGATCTAGGAAAGGCTCTTAGCACAGGTGAAGTCATCGTAACTACAGCTATTTGGAGATGGAAGGATCACTTTTGCTCTTTGATAAACAGTCTAATTCAACATGGGAATTCATGAAGACATGGGCTTGATTACAATGTGTGTAATGAATGTAACTTATCAGGGTCCACATGTTGGGTCAGGATGGATTTTTTTTCCTCACTTTAGAAAACTGGATATGACTGGCATACTCACACCTTCCTCTGAATCCTGGCAGTGGACTTCTAGACCATACAATAGGAAGCTGCAAAGGTAGCAATGGGGAGCATGCTAGCTAACATTGTGCAGGAGGTGGTATCACTTAGTCAAGAATTCCACTGTCCTACTACTGGCACATAACCTGCTGGGTTGTGGCACTTTCCTACTACTTCCAGTTCTCTTTGCAGGGATTTTGAACTCAACTCCAGTAACTTCTTGCCACAGAGGGCTTTAGCCTGACGGCGACTATCCATATTACCTTCTGTGACAGGTTTGTTTTAGTTTTCAGAAGCAAAAAACAACGTCACTATCCACAAAATAAGCTTTTAGGGCAATATGTCCTTGCACATTAATGGGCTAAGAGTCCTGTTTATTTTCATGAACTACTCACTAACTTAGAAAAATACAAACCAAACATTAATGTCTTCAAACCAGCTAGTACCTTGAAATCTTTTCCAGCATTCCTTTTACCATGTGAGACAAAAGGAAAGGGTCCATTCTAAAATCAAATCATCATGTGACAAACCTTGAGGGTTCATGGACTAGTTACAGATAGAAGGGGCATTTTATGGTCCTGTGTGTTGGTTTTGCCATATGTAAATCAGAACAGGAATGCGCTGAAGATTTGATGGCGGTGTTTCATTAGCCTTGAAGAGACTCTGGCTATCACCACCACTACTGTGGTAATTGCTGCTATATTAATTTTGACCCCAAAAGATCATCCCTTGAAAGGCCTGACCCTTTCTGAATGGAGATGGAGGAGGAGTGAATGGAGGAGGAGAGTAGGGAGGTAGCAGGAGGAGATGAAGGAGGGGAAATCATGGTTGGTATGCAAAATAAATAAAGTAAGTTACATAAATAAATAAGCATAAAGAGAATCCCTGACTCTATTGTTTTATATTCACTGCAAGGGAACACCGTTCAGCTATAGGTGACCAACAATTTTAAGGAAGACTGCCTTGTAGGCAGAAGCCATTTGTTCATTTTTGGCCACCCAGACCTGAAATAATTACATAGAAACTATAGTAATTGCTACACTGCTTAGCCCATAGCTTAGGCTTTTTATTAAGTAACTTTTATATTTTAAATTAACCCATTTTTTATTAACCTGTGAATCACCATGAGGTTGTGGCCTACTGGTAAGGTTTTGGCTGGTGGCTGGCATCTTTCTCTTTAGGTAGCTACAAGGTGTCTCTCTGAGTCTGTCTTTTTTTTTTTCCTATATATGTGCTTGGAATTTTTGCCTTACTTTATTTTGCGCTGCTATAGACCCAAAGCAGCTTCTTTATTAACCAGTGGTCATAAAACATATTTACAGCATACAGAGGGGAATCCCACATCACTGCATCTTACATGTTAACAGAATTGCACAAATTGGAGAAATTAATTTCTCTTCTCTGAATCCTTGACATTTAAAAATACCCATTTCTACCCCAAGAAGTATGTATTATTTTGGTCACTGATATATAAATTTCTTAATGATAACAAGGTATGTACATGTTGCTATTGCCTTGTGTTTGAGGATTCTGTCTGGTATAGATTTATTGCTGGAACCTCTAACCTTAAGAGAAGTACCAGAAACAAAAGAAAATTGTTTTCTTTAGATAACTCTCTCTAGGCCTGGAGAAAACTTTTCATTCATTTGCTACTTGGAAAAAAAATAAAACAGCAATATGTCCCAGGACCTAGCAAAAGGAAAACAGAGAAAGGGAAAGAGAACAGCTCCCTGTCTAAGCGTTCCATTGTATAAGAGAATGTGATAAGTTGGTGAGACCTCTCACCCTAAAGACTGTGTGTACACATCTTCCATTATTTGATAGTCATCAAAACACCAGCTGCTATTAAGTTTCAAAATAAAGAAGGATAGTGATTCACCATTTAAGGTAATGCAAAGATCCTCTAGAGAGTGAGAAATCACGGTACAGCCAAATCCCCATCAGTCTGCAGCTCTTTATGCCAGTAATTTACAGCCTTCTTGACTGGCAGCCTCATTCTGCCACTACCCAGAATCCCTCTGGATTCTTGTCACTGGATCTGGCTCGAGTTAGAGAGACTAATAGAGGCTGAACATGTTCAAGATTAAGGCTGTGGGTTTTTTTGTTTTGTAATTGTAATATTTCAGCTATTTGGATGAACTTGAATTATTTGTCAGGAGCCCCTTCCCCACCCCTTTTTGTCTGCTTAGTACGAGGCATTTAGATTTTACATCTTCCCTCTTCCAATCATATTTCTGTCTTCTCTTTCCTGGGTACAGGCAGGCTTCTCACGCAAGATGACTCTTGAATGCTTAGAAGGAAGGAAGCTGATTCTGATTTTAGCCATCTTTTAGGCATGTCACTGTTTCTCAATAAACCCTTTCAGGGGACAGTTTCCGGCTAGGATATCTCTTCTCTAGGCCCCACAATGAGAACTTTCAACACTACTGACAATTTCTCCAAGTGCAGGGATCCTCCTGCTTACATGAAATTTATCAGCCCAACCGGCAGGTAATGAACATGTCACACAATATAGTACTAGAAACCAGTTTCAACTTGACTTTTCTTCTCCCCAACCCCCAGTGTCTTACTTACTAAATTCAGTTCCTACATTTAGCCAGAAAAGCCCCCAAATCCCAATTAAGTTTGGTTTTCAAACAACAGATATATATATGAAATGTTAATGTTTCCCCACACAATGTTGTGAAACTTGTACTCAGTATAAAATTGTGCATTTTATCTAGTGTCTAGTTTATTATCACCTTAATATTGAAAGGTATTTTATTGCTCTAAATCCTAGTCTGAATTTTAATGGAGATATTTTTTAATCCCCTTTCCATTTAGTTGATTCCTCTCCCTACCCCTTGCCAGAGGATTAGGTGCTGCAGAAAGATTCCTTTTTCTCATAAATTGTCCCTGGAGTGTGAGTAAGCAGGGATACACATTCATCTTCATCATTTAATGTGCCTCTAGCCTCTGTCTTTGTTCCTCCTGTGTCTCCCATTGACCTTTCTCTAGGTGTGAGTGGAAAACAACAAATCATCTAAGAGTTTGCAAGTTAAGTGTTACTGTTGCTCCCTGAGAGTTGCCTAACGCCCTGAAGCTGGATTGCTGGTGGTAAACCTTGGAGTGTACAAGGTGACTTCAACACCTTCAAGTACACTAAAATAACCAATTTGACAAGCTGGAGACCACGGTAGTAAGATTTTCCTTCCTGGATTGTAACACCTAGCAGCAGAGGCATGGGATTATCATCTCAGTCAAGTGCACTTGAGGGACTGTCAGTCATTGTGTTATCTTCTATAGCAGGAGATAACACTATTTCACCCAAAGCAATGGGATTCTCAAGGAGATAATTTCAAATGCTCTGAAATGCTTAGGAAATGTGCAAGAAAAAAATTATAAAGGTTTCCATGGGCCTATCTTTATTCTAGAGGGATCTTTATGGCTCCTTATTTTTCTTCTCTCATACATTACATCCTGACCACAGTTTCCCCTCCCTCCACACCTCCCAGCACCCCCACCATCTACCCTTTCCCCTAGATCCACTCCTCCCCCATTTCCCTTTAGAAAAGTACAGGCCTCCCTAGGATATCAACTGAATATGTCATAACAAGTTACAAGACTGGGCACAAACCCTCGTATTTAAGGCTGGATGAGACAAGCCAGTAGGAGGAAAAGCGTCTTAAGATTCATCCCAACTCCATCTGTTAGGATTCTCACAAGAACACCAAGTTACACAATCATACCATCTATGCAGGAGACCGAGCTCAGACCCATGCAGACTCCATGATTATCTGTTCTGTCTCTGTGAGCCCCTATGAGCCCAGCTTAGTTAGTTCTGTAGGTGGCTGCTTTGACTAGGCCCTCTCTGTCTACATGTCAGGCCATACATGTACATACAGGGAGTGTCAGGTGGTCCCAGTTCCTGTGTCATAAAGTTCCTGGGTTGCAGTTGATGAAGTCATGTCATCTCATTCAAAGCAGATTTTCATTTTTTTTAAATTTTTTATTTTGCACACCAATCTCAGTTCCTTCTCCCTCCCAATCTCCAGCTCCCCTCACATTCTTCCCATGCCACCCCCCTCTTCCACTCCTCAGAGATGGTGAAGTCTCCCATGGGGAGTGAACAAAGTCTGTCACTTTATATTGAGACAGGACCAAGTGCCTCCTCACTGTTTCTAGGCTGAGCAAGGTATCCCTCCATAGGGAATGGACTCCAGAAAGTCAGTTCATGCACTAGAGATTGGTCACACCACCAGTGGCTCCACAAATTCCCCGAGTAACACAAGTGTCATGCATATTCAGAGGGCCTAGTTCAGTTCTATTCAGGTTCCCCAGTGGTCAGTCCAGCGTCATTGGGCTCTCACTAGCTCCAGTCATCTGTCTCTGTGGGTTTCCCCATCATGGTCTTGACACTCCCATTGATATTATTGCTCCTCCCTCTCTTCGGCTGGACCCTGGGAGCTCAGCCCAGTGCTTAGCTGTGGATTTCTGCATTTGTTTCCATCATTTACTGGATGAAGGTTCTATGATGACAGTTAAGGTAGTCATCAATCTGATCATAGGGGAAGGATAGTTAAGGCACACTCTCTACTATTGCTTAGAATTTTAGTTGGGCTCATCCTTGCAGGTTCTTGGGAGTTTTCCTAGAGCCAGGTTTCTCACTAACCCCATAATGGCTCCCCCAATCAAGATAGTTCTTTCCTTGCTCTCCCTCTCTGTCCTTCCCACTATTTTATTTTTAAAAGAAAACCACACCTGAACAATTCAAACATGAAGTGTATCATTAAGGGTCAAGAAAGATTTCTGCTTCTCATTAGTAAGAGGATATAATAATGGGCAAGCATCACTTGAGACATGAGGAGCCTGGGCTGCTAAAAGGGATGAGGCAAGGGCCTTGCTACAGGAAATTTTCACTGGGAAAAATCCTTCAAGGTCTAAGGTGAATTCTTAGCACTTATTTTTATTCTAAATTAAGCATAAGTATGGCCAAAGTAAGAGAGCTGGGTCAAAACGCCTTCTTCTAATCAGTCACTTGACGGAGACGCTTTAAAACTAAATATCTTTAAAAGCCCTGATCTTGAGAACAGGGCCTTTTAAAGACTGAGTTACTATAGGAGTACTTGCTAGAAAAGTTACTTTTTTTTACAGGTAGGAATAAGCAAGTGTCTCATTCAGTACATTATAAAAACAGTAATCATCCTCCATGCTTTAAAATTTCATAGAATTTTATTTTCTTTTAAAAGAAATTCCATTATAGGCATAGGATTCTGTGGCAAAAGAAAAAAAAAAACAGAAAACATTGTTTTTACTATGGCTATGGTCGTAACAAATAAGGTGGAAAAAAATCTATTTTGTTAAAAGAAAACAGCCCACCAAGAATGAATAAGTAAAAATCCCCTTCTTGCTGGGAACCAGAAGTATCTACACTGCTATAAAGGAGATGGGCCAGAGGACAATGCAGGATGCTCTAGAACAGAGGGACCTGGGTGGGGCTCTCACCCGGAAGCTTATGATATATATGAATTGAGAGGCTAAGTCTTCAAATAGTTGTTAAGAAATATTTTTACTTAACCAGTGAATGAAAAAGAACATTCTTGGAGGGGAGACTAAGTGGTGAAGGTGGCCTGTCAGTCAGAGTTCCCTAAAAGAACATAACTGATAGAATGAATATGCATATCTGGTGCGAGAGAATTGTTGTATTCTGTCAATCATGTTTTAAATAAATGCTGATTGGCCAGGCAGGAAGTATAGGTGGGAAAACCAGACAGGAAGTAGAGGTGAGAACAGGAGAATTCGGGGAAGCAGGAAGCTTCCCTGGCATTCCTGCACAGACCACCAAGGAGGCAACATGTAAGCTGTCCGGCTGAGATAAGGTACCGGCCATGTGGCTAATATAATATAATATAAGTTATGGGAGCTGGTAGGAAGACTGAGAAAATGGGCCAATCAGTTAATAACTTAATGTAGACTCTCTATGTGATTTTCTTTGGGGGCTTGCCAGCTGTGGGGTACTGGGCAGGACAGAAACCCTAACGAGCCAGCTCTCATGTTACACATATCCATCAAGTACACATATATGCACATACACCTACATACACACATCTGGTTTGTTAGAGTGGCTTACAGGCAGTATTCTGAATAGTCCAACAACCATGTATCTTGGCCAAGAATCTTGTGTTGTTCAGCCCAGGAGACTGGACATCTCAGCAGTCCAAATCTGTTGTTGCATTCCCTGGGGAAGTCCAGAGAGCCAGCAGTATTCTCTGTGTGTTGGAATTTGAAAGAAGTAGATTTTAACACCAGTAAAGAAATGTCTCAGGAATGAGTACATGATCTTTCCAGAAAAAGTGAGGGGAAGAAAGCATGGCAGCAGGCAGGTATGATGAAGAAATAGTAGGTAACCTGCCTTTCCGTGATACATCTTTTCCAATAAGACCACATCTCTTAATCCTTCTAAACTAGTTGCACCAACTGGGGATCAAATATTCAAATATGTAAACCTGTATTTCCAAACCACCACATTCTACTCGCTGGCCCGCATAGGCTCATGGCCATACCGTAATGCACAATATATTTCATCCAACTTTAAAAGTTTCCATAGTCTTTCACAGTCTAACACAGTTTAAAACCCAAAGTTTCTTCTGAGTCTTAAGAAAAAAAAATCTCTTAAATTTAAGCCCCTGTATAATCAAAATTAAAAAGCAAATTCCAAAAAATCTAACCTATAACGGCATAGAACATATATTACCATTCCAAAAGGGAGGAAAGGAGGCAAAATATGGAAGTACTGGATCCAAGCAAAACCCAGCAGGGCAAAATCCAAATCTGGTAGTTCCATGATTGATGTCAAAGGGCTTAAATGACTCTGTTCTTTCATCGTTGCTAAACATAACACACCGCTCTCTCAGACTCGTCCCATTGCTGTCTACATGTCTACCTATTGAATATTCCAGGATTCTGGCACCTCCAATATCTTTGGGTCTCAAACACAATCAGATGAGAAAGATTCCATAACCCTTTTATTCCTCTATCTTTCATGACTATAAAGCAAGAACCAAGTGGCTGAAGCTGCCCATTTTAGCTTCCTGGTTGGGAAGGAACTGGCTCTCTCCTTCAATTACATTTGTATAGGTTTTCCTTTGTTGCAAAATTTTTTCTTCATTTTAAGAGTGGAAAATTCCTTAGCCATTTTCTTTTTCTTTGTTGGACGCTTACCTGGGTGGGATTCTTTCCTAGAGGAAACAATTTTCTTTATTTGATTTCAAACTGGGCCCCTTCTTATCTCTTTCAGCATAAACCTTGCCTCTAGCATTAAATTTTCTGCTATATCCTTTCTCCTCAAACAGTATATTTTATTAATTTTTGTTGCTGTACTTGCTCTTTTTTCACTGCAGATCTGAATAAGAGTGATTACAGATAACTAAACAATTTAGTCAATATGAGCCTGTCTTGAAATCTCCTCTGTCACTGAAATCAGCCAAACCTCTTCAATATAGCCTCAGGCATCTTCTTGCAGCAAGGGTAAAAAGCAGCTACTTACTTTGCCAAAATGTCAGAAGAATGGTCTTTAGCCTAGTTGCTAATATGGTTCCTCTCTGAAAGCTGTTGAGCTGGGCCTCCATCGTGCACATGCTCTTTAGCACTACTGTCTTCCAGGCTCCTCCTGGGAAGTCCCATTATGCCCCACTTATGGTATTCAACATCGTTCCTAGTCCAAATCTTCAAATCCTTTCACATTTCTCCAATTAAGAAACCACTAGTCCACTCTTGGCAAGAGGCAGGCTGGCATGGGGCTAGAGCCATAGATGAGAGCTTATATCCTTATCTGCAAGTAGGAAGCAGAGAGGAAGGGGAGGGAGAGTAGAGGGAAGAGAGGAGGAGATCACTGGGAATGTGGGAGTGGCCTAGGCTTTTTGAAACCTCCAATCTCACCTCTAGTGGCACATCTTCTCTAACAAGACTACATCTCTTATTTTTTTTCCCAAATAGTTACACCAAATGTGGAACAAGTACTCAAATATATGAGCCTGTGGGGGCCATTCTCATTCAAACTGCCATACTGGGTATTCATTGTTCCCACACTCAACTGTTGAAGGACTCAAAAATTAGCTCAGGAGACATTTTAATGTCAGAGATCATATCCAATTCTCTCCTGGCCTTATGCCTGACATAAGCTGAGTAATCAAAAGAGATGGATCAGTAAAAACAAATGATATGGTCCGAAGTTTTCCTAAGCAGGGTGAAATAATGGTTAAAAATTTATTCCTTTGGATGAAGGTTGTGAGGATTTCTGGATACTTACAAAGATGAGGAAAGAAGTACCCTCTCTATACCTCCCAAAAACTTTCCATATATGATTGGAACTAATCAGCTGGCATAGCACAGTGGGAGTGTAGAAGACAGATTTTTTTTGATTCCTTGTTGTGCTCATATGTTCATAAAATGCTTGTGATACATGGATTTTAACCTGTATTTTAAATTAGGAATTGGTAACTTGGAGGTAATTAATGATTTTTCCTCGATGATTGAGCTAATTATTTATAAATCCAGAAATTAATAAGCATGTTTTTATAGTGAGTTTTTCCCCTTAAGGTTCACTCTAGGCTATCTGGTACAAATTTGGCCAGGCCAGATTTCTACCTATATAAAGATCATGATCAGTTAGGACTTTTGATTGAAAATAATGCTAAGCAGGATAGTCAGTGATCTAACCTATGCACTTTTACAATATTAGAATCTAAGAACCCACATTGAAGCTGGATTGAGGCTTAGTGCTATTAGTCTGAAGGGTTACCAGGTACAATTTGAAAATACATTCATCATTTTTCTCATTTTGCTTCAAACTGGAGTTACCTTGTCTTCAAGTTACATATGGTTAATAAACATTTACCAAGCTAACTATCTCACATAAAACTTAGAACCTAGGGGATCGCTCTTGTATACGAAGCCTTCTATTGTATTCTGTAAATTTAATACTAAATAATGTTTTTAAAATATAACCCAAAGTTCCAAGAAACCAAGACTTATTTAAAGACTGTATGAGAAAATTTTGTTTGGAGAGTATTAGAATATTATTCAGAACCAAAATTTTTAAGCTATAATTTATTAATTATTTATTTTTCATCTCATTACTCACCTCTATCTCTACCCTAAAGTTGTTTTTATTATCAGATAAAACATATAGAATATATTCTTAATAGAACACTAGCTCCTGCAAACTGTCTGAATTCCCAGGATGTTAGTTATGATAGCATCTAAATCCTACAGCAGAGATTTTTATACTTTTCTGAAACTGACCTACATTGTGTACCCACTAGTGTATTTAGCAAATGAATTTATAATTTTCTGGGGTTTTCTTGTAGTCACTATTCAAAAAAAAAAACTTTACCTCTTCAGCAGGGTAGAACATTCAAGGCCAGACGAATCTATGTTCCCAGGTCATAGCCACATATACTTGGCTCAGAATAAACTATCCCTTACTCCTTTTGAGATGAGAGCTATTTGATCATGACAATTTTAGCACCAAACATAGAACCCCAAAGATGCCCTACTTTCATTGCAGAAGTCTCAAGGATCGACACAGGAACACACATGGCCCTTTGTGTTGCCTCCTTGAGTGGATATCTGTGAGTTCTTTCTGGGAATTCGATAACTTCCTTTTGCTTTGAGTGGCATTTCATTGGTCTATTCTGAGCTGATTGCTTATTCTGAGTTTATTTGTTCCAGTGAATTTTTCAGATAATTTCTACCAGCATATGTCAGAACATGGTCCATGAATGATGCTATATGATGAGAATTCTGATTGCTTGTGAGAAAACTTCAAGACAACAGGACAAGAGTTCTGTGACCTCAGCCTCTAAACACAAGGTTGGCCTTGAATGTGCTTTAGGGCCCCTCCCAAGTCTAATAAATAGAAGTGGGTTTACTTCTCATTACCCATCCTCTGGCTATTATTCAGACAATATATCCAAGCCCAGGTTGTCCTTGTAACTGAATACAGCCTAAACTCACACGAACACTGATTACCTTTGTGACTGTATACAGGTTGAACTCCTGAGAACTTATCTCACATGACCTAGCTTAACCATTAGAACATAAATTTTGTGGTGCTCTGAAAATCATTGGTTATTGCAGGAGACCTTTAATTTGCCTCATTTTAAGCTTCACTCTCTCAGGTTCTTACCATCAATGAGAGCATCTATATAACAGACAGTGCTCTGATGCAACAGTCCACGGTTGTGTGCCAGCTAACACCACAGTCCACAGAAGTCTTGAATCAGGTTTTATTTATTAAGGGGTGAAACTGATATAACACACAAATATGGAATGAAACAGTGCAACTGCCTCTTTGTCCACCAGGAAAGGATGGGGAAAGGTCTGGAGCACGTCATGGAGTCATGGCATCATGAAGCCTTCCACATCCAAGAGAGAGCTGATCCCCCTCCCTTGATTCTTAAAGGGTCACATACCCTCAGAGAAAGACATGCCCATAGGGCCAACCTACACCACTCCATTAGTCATTAGACCTAACAGCCAAATTCCCACAGCAGTATCTGAACCTTTGTTTGCTAGCATTTGACACTTCTCTCCTACTGCTCTTCCAATTATCTAACTGCAATTTTTATGTCTTCATTCTACTTATCACAACTTTTCCTCTCTTAAAAGAGTTTAGAAATTCTGAATGTCTGATTATAAAGATTGTGAAGGTAAAAGGCACTTGTTCTTCCAGCCCAACAGGGCGCAGGTAACAGAAAAAATTCCTGTCATGTATAATGGACTCATAGGAAACTCTAGTGTAGTAATGAGGGAGCAGCAGGCTGTGTCCCGCCTGACTCCCAGTGTCGGCGGGCTAGCTTACATTTGAAATAACCACAGGAAAATTATATTAATTAAAATACTGCCTGGCCCATTATCTCTAGCCTTTTCTTGGCTAACTCTCACATCTTATTTCAACCCATTTTTAATAGTCTGTAAGTCACCATGAGGTAGTGGGCTTACCGGGAAGATTCAGCATGTCTGACCCTGGCGGCTTCATGGCAGCTCTCTCTGACTCAGTCTTCTTCCCAGCATACTGTTCTCTTTCCCCACCTATCTAAGTCCTGCCCTATCAAAAGGCCAAGGCAGTGTCTTTATTAACCAATGAAAGCAACACAAAATACATAAGAACCCTCCTACACCACCCTAGAAAATATACCTCCATCCTGGGTCAGAGGAATGTTTTTAGCTCATCTGAGAGATGATCATCTATTGAATGCTTTCAGCCTCCTCATGTTGCATTAGCAGGGAACACAAAATTGAGACACAGTGGAAAACCAGACCTTGAGGTGTCAAAAGATATAAAAGACTCTTTAAGATCCAGCCGAGAGAAGAGGACCTGATCTTATCTGTGTTTCCTAAATAAAAGAAAATGTAGACCGTGAGTTTCCTGGCTCATATTAGGATGCTCAGGAATATTCTAAAGAATTTCAAGTATTCCTGAAACCTGGGATTTATAACCTCTAGTAATTAATTAAAAATTTCCTGCTGTAGGTGCATTTCCTTTGTTGAATAATTCTTAAAACAGGAATTAAGTCAGAATGAGAAGTTTTCACTTTTGTCTAAGGGTGCACTCTGACTAATTATAGTTATGTTACATATTCACTTAGTTTCTTATTAGTCTCTTCTGTTTCTAATGGTTAATTTTACATTGTTATTTATGTGTCATTTGTGTGTTGACCTGTGGTTTGATGCTTTTGCTTTGTATTTGTTCTTATGTAAGATATTATAATAGACAGGTATGATCACTCAGTAAAGCATTTACAATCATATTCCTCATAGACGTGTAAGTCTTCCTTTGCAACTAAGTTTTACATAAAGGTTATATCATAATTTGTTTACATGGGAATTACTTTGAAAACATTTTACACATATGTTGTCTGATGATGTCCTCTCTAAAAGGTCTTAGCTAAAACAGGCTTATAAGTCAGTGCTATGTAAACTTAGTCTAAATTCTTCAGGCTTCTCAAAATCCTCTACCAAATTAATTTAAATTTGTTGATAAGAGAAAATAGAAATGTTTCCAGGGATTATCATTATATTTATGTTTATAACTGTTAGGTATTTAATGTACAATATCTATGTTTCCTGAGGTTTTTTTTTAAGTGCTGCTTTTTTATTTTGCTAAATATTTTTCTAAAATAACACATTTTGTGAAAAAAATAAAGAAACCATGAATCATGACAAAAATAGCCAAAATATTATAGATACAAAAGTATTTTTAAAGGCTAAATTTAAAAAGAAATACCATTAAGTGATAAAAGACTGTGTATGGTAAAATAAATTTCACTCTTAAAGAATTTTTCCAGAATGAAAAATATAAGGTGAGAACAAAATTAGAGAATGTTTTAAAAATTGTCATAAAGAGTAAAACTTAAATATAATGTTTGTGATTAATTTACTATAATTGGAGGTAGTTAAATATTCCTTAGATAAAAATTATTTTCTTCATTTATCAATTTCTTTTTTTAGTTTGTGTTATGAGTATTTTGCCTTCATGTATGTTTGTGCACTGCACATATGCCTGGTCCCTGCAGAGGTCAAAAGAGAGCATCAGCTTCCCTGGCTGATGCTCTCAATGACAGGCTGTTTCATGTCATCATGTGGCTGAAAGGAATCTTGGGTGCTGTGCAAGAACAGTCAATGTGCTTAACCATTAAGCTGTCTTTCTGGAGATCTTAGATCAAAATTAAATATACCCATATGGACCCAAAAGTTAACATCCTATCCACAAGATAATCTGGAGATCTTAGATCAAAATTAAATATACCCATATGGACCCAAAAAGTTAACATCCTATCCACAAGATAATGTTTTATAATTATCACAAAATGGCTTAAGAACAATGATTATATGTTTTAGTTCTTCAAAAATGATTCACTTAAAATTGGACAATCGGAGCTACAGCTACAGAGATGGCTCAGTAGTTAAGAGTACTGACTGCTCTTCCAGAGGACTCGAGTTCAGTTCCCAGCGCTCACATGGCCACTCATCTATCTCCTCCTAGAGGCACTTCATGCCTGTGGTTCACAGAATACATGCAAACACAACACTTAACATACAAAATAGTAACAATAAAATATATCATAACAATAATATTTTATGTAAAACCTCTGTTATTAATTTAGAGATATTTCTTAATGTTTACTTAGTGTGTTTCCTACTAATTTTAGTCTATTTCTTCTTGTCAGAAGACAGGCACAGCCTTAGCCACCACCTTCCTACTACAAAAAATTGTTTCTACTTAAGGTCCTCCTACAGAATTACATACTAACTGTCAAAATAATTTTACAAATATTGAAGTTTAGTTGTATAATTTTCTTCTATGTTCTTCACTCCTCCGATTGGTGGTTATATAATCAAATGACGCTATAAAAACTCACTTGGTAAAATTTACTAAAGTTTCAGCATCCTTAACCAAATACGTTCCCATCGATTCCTCAAATGAAAAAGATTAATTATCTCTTTACAAAAAAATAATTTTTGGTAAGCCATGAAAACAAATAGACAAAGAGCTATGTGAGTGACCTCTGATAAAAAAAAAAAAAAGAAACCATGAAATACATTATATGGACCATTTTCAATAATAACTGGGAATTCAGACTTGGCTGCAGTCTTCCCTCAGGGATATCCAGGAGAAAAGAAGTAAGTGAGAAAAAGCCAGCTCTTTCCATCAGGTGGTAAGGAACCCATCAAAGACTCTATTCAGTCTCAGCAGGAAGGGCTCAATCAGGTGCTTTTACCCACACTCTGTGCAGCAAAACGTCAGGGGTTAAACTCTGAGTCTGAATTTCTCAGCTTACATGTATGTTGGATCTGTATGAAGATCCATTCATGTGGACCTCAGGAAGGCTGGGTGTGCCCATCTGCTACCACACTGGGATTAAGAACCCTAAGTAATTGAACTCAAACCCATTTGACCACATTTCTAACTCTCATTTCTCCCTGCTATTATTGAAAACACTCTTGCATTTGGATCTTGTAAAACTTGTCTAAATTTTTGGGATTTGCCTTGGTACTCTCATGCCAAAGTGATGGGGATAATTTTGACCTTGACTTTGGGAAAAATAAAAACTAAGATGCTGTAATTACATGTTTTCATGGCTGATTATGAAGACCTCTTATTTACCCAAACTAAAGCATACATAAAAAGATTGAAAATTTGTACTACCTTCATAAAAGAACTCTTTCAAAATAATCTTAATAAAAATAAAGGTTTGTTTGAAACTATTCAAAAAGCCTTGATTCAGGGTATACTTATATTTAAAGAGAAAAAACAATAGAATTTCTTCCAAATAAGAAAAAAGGAAAAATATTAGCTAGATCACATTTATCAGATTGTTCTTGGTGTTGTTAGAGCAAATTCCTAGATATAAATCTAAACTTGCTAAAACTGTCTTAATTTCCCTGTCCCAGAAAAACCTGTACTGTTGACATCTGCCCTATAAAAGCTTTATACCATAAAGTTAGAGATCAAACCATGTTAATCAACCACATATACATTTAGAGGAGCAACTTGGTGCACTCAAGTTCTACACAATACAAATATTACCATCAGGCCTAAAAAACTCTGAGGGGCCCTATCCCATTCTCAGACTTCCACTTTCTACTTCAATGATTCTTCTCAGGGATACCTGAACATTTTGATGATCTCTTTTCATTCAAATTGTACAAAATAAACTGTTTAGTTTCCAATGGTGATGGGATACATGATATATTCAGTAAAATGAATGAAAGGCTGGAATCTAAAGAGGCCTCACTGAAAACATAGTTACAGACTAAGAAATTTGGGATATTTGCTAAAATAGTATTGCTAGTAACAAAGACATACATTATAAAAGATTCACGCTTAAAAATAGGACATGCAGTGATATTATTTCTCTTTCATTTTAAAGATTTGTTTTATTTGTATTTATGAATATCTGAACCTATCTGTGTGATTATTTGCCATATGCCTGTGGAGAGTGGAAGAGGGCATCAGACTCCTTAGAGATGAGTTACAGGCAGCTGTGAGCCACTAGACTAGATATTGTGAATTGGAGAAACCAATATCCATAACCAGTGAGCCATCTCTAATGCTATTTTTTAAAAAGGAGCCTGTAATCCAAGGCACAATGTATTTTAAGTCTATATTAATCAATTAAATGTAGTCTTCAGTGTATCCCACAGTAATGTTTACCAGATTTGGAAAAAATACTAAATATTAACACTTGTATTTTCTCAATGAGAAGTAAGTGAGTGTGGTTATTTGAATGAAAATGGTCTTCATGGGCCCATAGGGAGTGGGCCCTATTAGGAGGTATGGCCTTGTTGGAGTAGGTGTGGCCTTTTTGGAGGAAGTGTATCATGGGGATGGGCTTTGAGGTTCAAAAGCTTTCAAAAGTCTTTCTTATTGCTTCCTTCTGATCTTGATGTAAAAATCTCAGTTACTTCTCCAGCACCATGCCACCCTGCTTCCTGCCATGACAATAATGGGCTAAATCTCTGAATTATAAGGCAGCCCAGTTGAACGTTTGCCTTTGTAAGAGTTGCTGTGGTCATGGTGTGTCTTCACATCAATAGAAAGCTTAATTAAGATATATTGGGCAACATTATATAACCAATTCCTTTTTAACTATATAGAGATAATGAGATTATATTATTCCCTTAAAACTAATGGAATCATGGTTTCTCACAAGTTTAACTTTTTGTCTTTCCCTTTGCAACTGACAATATTTTGTACATGGTGGAAGGAATATTTTGTTGAGGAAGTTCATAATATTATTGTAGTGTTATCTGATATTTGGTAATATAACTATTTACTTCATCCAAATGGAATGTTTTTATTTGATGATTTTATTACACTTCCTGACTGTAGTTTTCCCTCCCTCCTATCCTTGCAGCCCTTCTCCCATCCTCTCTTCTACACCCCTCCATTTCTGTTCAGAAAAGGGCAAGCCTCCCATAGATCTCAACCAAACATATCATCAGATCTCTCTTCCAGAAATTGATGGAAACCAGTAACAGAGTCTCCTACTTCATTGTAACATGCCTAACCTTTATCAAGGCCAGTGTAGTTAGTGGACGCCTCCATTTGTGACTGTCTTTTGCTCCATGACTATAAAAATTCATTTAACTACTTTGACAATTTAACTTGTTATTGTAGGGCAACAGGAATCCGTTTTCCCAGGTCATGGTTACTCATATTCAGATCAGGATGGACTCTTTCTTCTTTCTTTTGAAATGAGAGTTGTACATTAACATCTATATATTAAATAGATTACAAAATATCTGAGACTACAGTTATGATCTATTACAATGATGAACGGGACAAAAGCTTTTAATATGAGATGTTCAGTAAAAGCATGCTATTACTAATTATATCTATACATACATACATATGCATACAGTATTTTAAACAGTATAATATTTTATACAGGCCCTTCTCTTTTATAGGTCTAAAAAATTACCACATTATGAAATTACCTCTAGCTTGGAAATAATATATCACTTCCTTTGCTTTTTATCACTTTCTCAGATAACACAAAGCTTCTGATATCTTCTTGGGCTCTTCAGACATGCCCTGAGGAAGTCCATCGTATTTCTGAGCCTTTGTTTACCACCTGGCATTTTAACTGAGTTAGATTTCAGGATCCTTACAGTAATTGTGCATCTTCTGGCATGTTGATGGGAAGTACATTTAGATAATGACTCTGCTGTTAGTTAGCTATTCAAATGAGCTACGGTTATTATGTTTACTTCCTCAAGCAATGAAAACCATTAATGGCAGAATTCAGTCATTAAACTAGGATATTATGAAATATTTGGAGATGGTTTTTATCTGTGCCTGTTTTTCTCTCAGTCTTTGCACATGTGGAGGATAACAGAGAAGTATTATTGAGTTTTATCTTAGGATTTAGTATAGCGATTCCCAATTTCAATGTATTAAAATACTCCTCAATATTAAAAAATTCTCAGAAGAAAACCTACACTTGAGTTGCACATCATGGGAGTCAAAACAACGCTAATAAATAATATCTGCTATTGCTGTTTCTCTTGGTTGCCTCCCTCAACTTGGAAATAAGTCCCAATTGTTGAAGACACTGCATACTCTGAACAGAGGATTTGGAAGAATTGAGCAAGATCTAGCCTGAAAGTCTCATTTCTGAGGACTCGACTTCATAATACCAAAGGAACTGTGCAAGTTGCTAAAGGAAAAACATAGTCAATACTTCTATTCATCTGGAATATTTATGAAACATAGCAATGACCAGAATGATAAGATATCACCTCCCAAAGGTGCAATAATGCCACATATCTTGTTGGTAACAAGAAGCTATCTAATTGGACTAAAGTCCCATTAAATAAAATGGAATTCATGCCATGTGCTTTAAACATAGCCATTTGGACATAGAGGAGAACCTACTACTGGAAAATCATATAATACCTAACTGCATCCTAGATACTTATACTTGCACCTGCACATAAGTATAGCTCTCATCCCTCATCAAAGAACCTCCTTTTTGCAGCAGATGAAGATTATTACAGAAAGGCACAGCTGATTAAAATTTAGAGAAAAAAATAATGTGATAGCTTAAACAAGATCTGAACAATGCCAGTGCCAGTTGATAATGCTAATATGGATGGGAGAAATCTCACCAGGCCCTACCCCCATATGAAGAATTATGCAATTAATGGCTGTTGAGAAAGAGAGAATTCGTCTTTGTCAGAGATGAGCCTTCTAGTTGATTATCCAAAGCCAAGTAGTCAGCCATAAAGACATATGCGCATGAGCAGCAACAACAACAAAATCTCAAGAGTGTCTCTGTCTAACAAAATCCAAAACTCATGGCTTTAAATTAAGAACTATTTCATTACCTATTTTATAGGACAGTAGATAGCATTTGTCAACAAAGAGACATCACACATACAATAGAAGAGAAAAAAGGAGACCAATTTTCTACATATTGGGCAAGGGATTTAGTTTCTTAGGGAGATTTCCAACATTCTGATTGTCAATTAAGAACATGTGGAGAAAACTGGGAGCCTTTTTCTTGTGCAATGAGACCCCATGCAGGTCATCTAGCCATACCTACTGCTGAGAACAAAAAAAAAATCCTGACAGGAGGGCTTGGATATGACTACCCAGGGTAACAGTGGAATACGTCTAACGAGTCATCATTTGGTAGAACTCTTTTTAAGGCATGATCTCACTGCATACATGTACTCAACATTGTGAAAAGCACACAAAATATACACTTTGGTGAGTAATTTCTTGTATTGAATTTATTGATAAACCACTTCACAAATTCAATGACTACTAACTGTGAGGTTATTTTTAGAGCTCGTACAATTACAACATGACATGAAGAAGGCATTTCTTTTCTTTAAGGAGTATTTACTCCAGTGTGGTGGGTGGCATGCATACCGGCAACCATCCCTATGTGGTGCCCTGATGCACATGTATTAAGAACCTGGAGGGAGCCTGGTAGCCATGGCACACGCCGTTAAGAGCCAGGCAAGTTTCTGTGAGTTCAAGGTCAGCCAGGTAGACAAAGCAAGTTCCAGGACAGTCAAAGCTACACAGAGAAACCCTGTTTCAGAATAACAAACAAAATAAACCTGGAGAAAGGAAGACATCACTATTTAGAAAAATTACTAAAGGAGTCATTAAAGGTGTGCTAACCAGGAAAGCTCTGTGAAGTCAAAGCAAGGAGTAAGACTAGCATTTAATGGGGGAGGAGGCAGCCACTCATTTTGCTAATTACTGAATTTATGATGTTGCAAGCAAGTATTTGTTTTTCAACCAATCAATGAAAAATAAGACTTATTTTTTTATTTCCAAACATCCATTACTCAATACAAAGACGAAATTCTGCAAGTAATGCATAAACATAAAGAGAAATGGAGCAAAAACCAGCCAACCCTCAATATCCATGGTGATGTTTCCAGAACCCTTACGTGTAACAAGGTGTTCAGGTGCTCACACCCTATGTGAACTGCAGTTCTTGCATTCACCTGTGCATACCTTGTATATTTCCGAAATCTTATGAGATCACTACTGCACATAACACAACATGAATGCTCTGCAATACCTGCTACACTGTGCTTTGGGGGGAGTTATGGTAAGATAATTGTTTAAGTTCATAGCATAGACAAGCCAACACTGAACCTAACTTCTTCAGCGCTGTGAAGTTAGAAATAGTGGCTAGAACATACAGGCAAATATGTTCAGAGTGATATGGAATCAAGATATAGTGAGCCATGTCTGTGCCACTTCGTAGAAGGTTTTTGTAGGTCTGGGTAAAACCAATGAATTTGCTGTTGGTTTGACTGATGTCTTAGATGGCCTTAGATTGAGTTCTCTTCCTTTTGCACTTCTGATCCTGTATCCCAGTGAATGTTTGAAATCATTAAAGGTACCCCTCATCCTACCCTCTTCCCCTCTTACTTTTACTACATAACCTTCATATCTTATAGACGAAATAGAGCTGTCAGATATCAGCTTCTGCGCCTCACCATTTAGAGAACTTCACTCATAGACGACATGCTTACTTGTGCTTATACCATCGCCTCTCTTGGGAAAGCAGGCAAGGCCATCATTTCCTGGGGAGTATTGTTGAACATGGCCTCCAGGCCTGACACTTCCATTCCACTTCTACCTACTTCTTATGCCAATCCTAAAATTATAGTCAAGTGATCCCACTTAAAATTTCACCCTTAAATCAGCCCATTTGTTTTTATTCAAATTTCTTTCAGTAACAAATTCTTTCACCATTATGTAGTAATGTGGCTTTTGTTATTCATGAGCATCCTGAAACCAGCTATGCAAGGACAACAAGAGCACCTGTATTTTATTTTCATCTTCTTAAAAGATTGAGATGATATGACAAATAGTTTCCTCTATCCTTAACTAAAACTGCCATTGAAATATTGTGTGTTCTACTGCCAGTCTAGACATCTTCCTCGCTGTCTTTCCTTTAGCCCAGAACACACCTATCCCCTGCCTCTTTGGCTTTGCAAGACATCTGTCTCCTGTCCCCATTTCATTTCCTTGGCATTCTCTATTCCAGTTTTTACTCTGTTTTGTATAAATGTTGATTTCATAATTTCTCATGACACTTGGCTTGTATGTTGTTGGTCCTCTAACCAGCATATTCACATTTCATTTTTCTCCTTAGTGTGACTGACAAATCCAGCTCCCTGATAGTGCTGCTTGACTGCCATATGCCATTTCTGCTTTAATGTGTTCAGGTGTAGCAAACGTCTTCTTCCTATTTCCAAATCTCTTCTTTCCTGCCTTGGCTAACAATGCCATAGTCGACTCCTTTTCTTTTCCAGGATATTGTCTAGATTTGAAATTTTACTTTGACTGCCTTAGCTTGTCTTACCCACCATCACCTACCTACATCCCACATGCTTTTACCTTTAAAATCTTCTATTTGACATGTACCATTCAAATATTATCTCCCCAATCCTATTCCCAGTGGTGCTGTCTTCAGCATAATGGAACTCTATGTACCAAAACTTCTCTTTTCAGCTGTGTTCATTTTCCCAGTAAATCAGAATGATTTTCACAGAAGCCTTTGTTGAGCCTCCATTGCCATTGGTATTGGGTATAAATTCCTTACAGGTTACTGATAGCCCCAAACTCGTAGTCACATATATCATTTCTTTATAGCCTAACATTCAATAAGCAATCTGTCTTGGAGTTTCTTTTGCTATGGAAAAAAACACCTACCATTATTAAAAGCAAATTGGGGGAGGAAAGGGATTATTTTGCTTATACTTTCACATCATAGTCCGTCAGAAAAGAAAGTCAGGGCAGGAACTCAAGGCAGGAACTGAAGCAGAGGCCATAAAGGAGTACAGCTTATTGACTTGCATCTTATGACTTACTCAGCCTGCTTTATTATAGTACCTTGGACCGCTTGCTCAGGGGTAGTACTATCCACAGTGATCTGGGCTCTCACATATCACTCATCAATTGAAAAGATGCTGCACAGGCTAGTCTAGTGGAGTATTTTCTCAACTGGATCTCCCCCTTCCCATATGACTTCAGCCTCTGTCAAGGTGATAAAAAACCAGTCAACACACAATCTTTACCCTGTATAGGCATGCACTTCTGTGGCTCTGGCTGTTGCCCAAACTGTATTCACTATCTTCATTGTCTAATTCTTCTACCTGCATATTTATCCCTAGATTCCTCTCCACCTATGTACTCTCCCAACCTACATGCTCCTTCTATATCTGTACTTCTCTGTCTGTGTTACCAATCTGAACATCACCTTTACCAAGATGACTTGATCTTTTGACCCTAAACACAATGGCTGACTTCCTTTTCTTGACTAGTAGCATGATGTGTACTTTATTACTATGCTTTTGTTGCACTTGTGTATATTTTCATGTATGCTTTCACATGGGCTGTTTACAGAATCTGGTCTTCGTTTCTCAACAATGAGCCCTCTGATGCAAGAAGCTAGGCTTTGACCTGTCTTTCAAACATAGTCCAATACGTATCTGCAAAGAAATAATATGTACTTAGAACATGTTTACCATAAAGTCAATTAGCAAGTAAATATAAAAAACTATAGTTTTAGGTCTACTAATGAATTGTGGATAGATATCTTCCTTACAAAATAAGTTGCTTTGCTCTCTGAATCTTTGCTCCTCCAAATGAGAAGACATGGCAGATAGCTTCCTCTATGCTTAAAGACTCCCTCTTCTTTCTTCAAAATAAAGCAAAAATAAAAACAGGAGTAGGGGGCCCGCTGCACACCTGTGTTGCAAGTTGTCAAATTTTGTTCCTGACATTAATTAGATCATGCACTGAATCTGGGAACTGATAGATAAAGCAATGAGAAGAGATGACTAGGGATGAATAACAGTGTTCTACCTTTCAACAGCGATGAAAGTGACAACTGAAGAGCTATCTTTTATCACCTGCAAACAGATGGCTTCCAACAGCATACACTACAGACAGCCAGATTGCTTATGCTCACCTCTGAGCACTTAGGGCATCTAGAGAAATAAAAAATTAAAACCTAAACCACAAAGGGCACTTCCTGGGAGGTAAGCCACTAAGTTACGCTGAAGGCAATTATGAGCTGATTTGAAGGCCCTGCCTGCTGTTTTCTTAAATGACCTGCTGTATGAGAGGAATTTTATTATGGAAGAATAGCTAAACAGTAGAAAAAAATCTTGATTTCTGATTTCACTAGTTAAAAGGAAAGAAAAAGTTAAAGATAAATGAAACAAGAAGAAAGCCATATTTATTGATTAGATCCATATCCTACAGCAAATAAAATAATAAATGTCCAAAGAAAATTCTGTTAGCATTTGTGCAGTTGTAGTAAAGAATAAATGGCAAATGTACCTAGTTGTCTATATGGGTGATTTAAGATTAGACTAGGAGGCGGGGTAACCCAGTATCATTAAAACATGCTGCTCAAGAAATCCAAGTTGGCATATATTGCGTCTTTCTCCAGTATGCTTACTTCTATCCTGTGGTCACAAGCAAGTTTCAGAATTTAAAAAAATTATGAAAGACTCAGTATGTTGTTTTTGAGGTCTTTGATAGAAATTGATTTCACGTGGGTAGTTTTCTAACATTATTGAAAGCTTTACTTCGTCAATACCAGTCTTTTTAAGGGCATATTTTGACAAATTTCTGCCTCAGACAACTACTATTATATTAACGTTACATGCATTGATTTATGCTTCCTATCAGGCATTGTAGTAGGTGTTCTGTGGCAACCATTTATGTTCCTAAAACATAGACTCCAAGGAGAAAATGGGATAGATAGGGTAGTACAAGTTGAGAGGTAGGAGGAGGGCAAAGGAGCATAATAAAGAGATTACTAATATTAAGGATGTTTTAAAAAGACATCTATAAACTTCCTAAAGATATTCATGGAAAAAAGTTTAATTGGAATAACCCTACATGGTGTGTGTGTGTGTGTGTGTGTGTGTGTGTGTATGTGTGTGTGTTTGTATTTAACCCTCCTCTAAGAATCTGTAGGACAGAAAAAAAAGAACCTCAATGCAAGATGTGGGATACCTCCCTTTAAGTTGTTGGTCACGGCAGTCCCAGAGAACCTCAAAATAATACAGCATATCATCATTTCCTTTGGTTAATCACCAGAACTTGGTGGTAAGAGCCTATTGTTGAAGATATCATACACTTTGGTCACAGGACATGGGAAATAAGGTTGGTACTGACTTGGAAGCTTATTCCATGCTGACTAATCCCCATAGTTGCAGAAGGTGCTTTGAAGGTTACTAAGGGAGAAGAGTCATCAAGAGTCTCACTTAGCTGTGGACTTTGTGAACTACAACAGTGCAACAGTGGTATGAGTGTTATAGGGGTAAACAATAGTTTTAAACAGATTTGTGTTTAAATTACGTCCTGCTCCACAGAAGGGTACTCATGTGGTACTGTAAATCTGAACAAGAACCTCTGGCTGGGGAGGTAATATGTCCTACAATAGTACATACTTTGTGAAGGGTGATAGCATGAAACCATCTCCTGATTTCTTATTTTAATAAATTAGTACAGCCCTTACCTCTCCTCAGAAAAGCTTCTTATAGTGGGTAGAGGTTAATACAGACTTACAATGAGCTAAAATGCAGAGAATAAATAACTGTGAGGCATCTGTACATCTTCTTCCTTAAAGGCTTAGGTTGCATCATAGAACAGATGACTGAAAAATTGCAAGAACCAAAGGTCAAAGAGAACTGGAACAACACATGGGCTTCTAGACAAAACAGAGTTATTGAACACATGAACTCACAGAGTTTGTAGTTATCTATATAATAAGCTCTACATACGATCAAGATAGTCAACCTTCCATCAGTTATGTGTGTTTTGTTCATGAGTCCAACTCCTAACTGAGAACAGTTGACAGTTCATGGGAAGAAAATTCAGTTTTATTCAAGGATGTGGTCCATGAAGGTTGCTCATGTTTCTCTGGATGGCACCATAACCATGTACATATATGGGACAGAAATGGACTTTAAGGGTTATGAAGAAAAAGGTATGAAGTTAAAATGGGAATGTGGGTGTGTCTCGGAAATTTAGGAAGGGGTGTGAGGAATAGGTATGATCTTTATGTTCAAGTATGAAGCTCCCAAATAATAAAATAATATTTTTAAAAGTAGATATATTTTTTAATCCATTAAGCTTTGAGCTATTACAATTTGATCAGCATCTGAAGAGGGCCCAAGTTTATCTATATCTTCAACCCACTGACTTCTTGTGAATTCCCTTTCAAAGTTCTCCAAGGACTATCTTTCTTTCCTTTGGTTTTATTTCTATGCCAAGGGATGAGCTCATTCTAATCCCAAACTGAATTACAGGCATCCCAGAAAATGACAGAAAAGAGAATGGACACAGAAGCAAGCAGGTCCTATCCTGACAGCCAGCATTCGTTGAGCTAGAAAGACTGAAATAAGGAAACCTTCCAATAGACATTCAACCAAAACCCAAGAACAAAGGAAGATGTGAAAAGCAGGCTTGATTCTCAGTATCTGGGGGTGCCTCCTAGGACCTGACCTAAAAGCTTTGAGGTACACGTTCTGAGAAGGAAAGAGTGAAAATTCGGTCCTCCACAATGGTGTCAGCAATCACTTTAAAGGTAGGTACTGTTGAAGTTAACTTCACGATGAAGTTAACTTAAAACGAAATCTTGGCCATCCTTTCCAACCTGAACCCAAATATGATGCCATGCTGTGTGTGGTTAAGGTGAATGTAGCTGGGGTGGGAAGTCAGGACAAGGTACCTATCCATCCCAGGTGGCTTCTGAAAGGTGTCCAAGGCTCCTACCGGGAACACTCATCATCTTCTTCAGAAATATTGAACCATTCAACACATCTCTAGGCTATCTTTCTATTAGGGATAGGTTCATGAATGCTCTTTCAGGGCAAAGGTACAAGGACCACGAGAACTCCTATACAGCCAAGAGCTGTCCAAACAGCACACTCTGGTTCTGTGTTGGAACTCAGACTGTTTTTCTAACAAGATTCAAATGCGTCCCATGCTACTCGCTCTGTACCACCCAAGGTAAAGCAGAAGGACAGTACCACCTCCAATAGTATGCTAGGGATATGCAGTGTGTGGCTGCATCTTGATTTGAAATGTTCCCACAGACAAGCAACCAGGAGTCTCCAAAGCCTTTTCCTAGATTTGGAAACAAAGAATTAGTAGAACAAGTTTCCTAGCTGAATGCCCTTGAAAGTGTTAGGAAACCCCTCTAAGTGTTCTTCCTTTCCTCCAGGATCATTATAACTCTGGAGTGTGCCTATGGAAATGAAGACACTCGGCTCTTTGAAGGGCACGAGGTGCTACTGAAGGTGGAGCTCCTCAAGTAGAGATCTCCATTTTGCATGTTGGAGTAACATTTTGGTGCAAATTTTAATCTCCTTCCAGATCCGAAAATATACCTGCTGCAGTGACCTCATGCTGAGACATTCCTCTCAGGCAACCCAGTTGAGAGAAAAGCAATTGTATCTCCTTCCTTCCCTCCTTTTCTTTTCCAGTGTGGTTACAGTACCTTGGGAACATGCCCTTCATTTTACCTCTAATAAAACACTGCTTTTAAGCTCAGCAGTGAAAAGTATCCCCGTGCTGTACAAAAACTGCTCAGCGACTGTCAATCGACTTGCTCTATTTCAGCATTAGGTATTTTCAGCTGGTTTTCACAGGTGATGATAAGCACCAGTAAAAGCAGCAGTGAAGGCCCATCTGCAATTGTCATAAATACTCTGAGGTGAAAACAAAATTTTCTTAAGCTAAGTTAAATAAATAAATAAATAACAAATCAAATGAAGACTCCATAAAAAAAATTTACTGATATTTGGAAATACATTTGTAGGCCTTGCTGGTAAAGCAAACCTGGTGAATAAGGGCTTTTATCTCCAAGCCTGATTTTGAAGTGATGTGCTGTGGTCGTCTATAGTTTAGCAATTGTCATGAAACCAGGGACGCAAGTGAACATTGTGGTCTTAATTTACCTTTTATTGATGTTAAAACAACACACTAAAACCTCTTGAGGAGGAAAGGGTTTATTTGGCTTATACTTCCTTATCACAATCCATCATTGAGGAAAGTCAAGGCATGATCCTGAAGGCAGGAACTGAAGCAGAACTCATGGAGGAATGCTGCTGACTGACTTGCTCTCCATGTTTCCCTCGACTTGCTTTCTTATATAATCAATGTCCACCTGCCCAAGTATGGCACTACCCACAGAGGGCTGGACCATCCCACATTAGTTATTATTCAAGAAAATGTCTCTACAGATTTCTTATAGGCTAATGTGAGAGAAGCATTTTTTAAATAGATATTCTATCTTGCCAAATGAACCTAGCCAGTGTCAAGTTGACCAAAAATCTAACTAAAACAATTGATCCTTGTCAACCTGACACATAAACATCACTTTAAAACTAATAACTTTGTCTTTATGATGTATCCCCAGGACACAGTCATAAAAGAAGAGCAAAACCAGAAATTTAACAATGTAAATAGTTCAGTGTCCAATATCTGGGAATCATAACTGTATAATGAATTCTAATTGGTCTTAATAATAAAAACCCAGAATCAGATATAGGGATTAATGCTGAATATCTGAAAAGCAGAGTGGCTAGCCACTTGAGAGACATTTTACCTCTACCAATGCTCAGACCAATGGGACGATCCTGTCCTCAGACTGCCTCCTCAGACTTCATCCTCAGTCTGCAACTGTCTCCACCAAACCTCAGACTGCAACTTTCTCCAACTAACCTGAGACTGCACTGTGCTCTTGTCTCTCCCTGTCTTATATTCCCCTCTCCACCCAGCCATATCACTCCTACCTCTAGCTCCCTTGTGTTGGGACTAAAGGTGTAGGATCCCAAGTGTTGGGATCACCTTTGTGTGAGCTGTTTCTCTTTTAGGCAGATTCAATCTTAGGTAGCCCAGGATGGCCTTAAACTAACAGAGATCCCACTGCCTCTGTCTCTGGTGTCACGGAATTAAAGTCAGTGCCACCACTCCCTGGGCTCTAGTGGCTTAATTCTGCACACCGATCTTCAGGCAAACTTTATTTGTTAAAACATAAACAAAATATCACTACACATAACCCGGGCTTCAAAGGTTCTGAGCAGCTCTGTTTCTTTAGCTCTTCCCTCTACAGCACACATTGCCTCAGAGCCTGGGCCAGTTCTATTCCACTCCTGCTACTGTCTTTTACAGGCAGCCAACAACCCAATATTCTGGGCTACTCACTGCAACTGAACTATTCTTTCCCCAGTGGACTTTCCTGGAGTCCTGGAGTATTCAGAGATACCTCCAAGACAGAAGTGGAACCAAGCTGTGGTAGTTTGAATAGCTATGCCCCCCATAGGCTTATGTATTTAAAATCTTGGTCATTAGGTAATAGTGTTATTTGAGGGTTTAGGAGGTATGGCCTTGTCAGAGTATGTGTGACCTTATTGGAAGAAGTATGTGACTAAGGGTAGGCTTTGGGGGTTTCAAAACTCAAGCCAGGTCCAATTTCTCTCTTCCCACTGCAAGTCAATCCAGATATAGAACTCCCAATCTACTTCTTTAGCACCATGTCTGCCTGGATGTTAGTTAAGGTTTTTATGCACTAAGCTTCTGAACTGTAAGTCACCACAAATAAATGTCTTCCTTTATAAGAGTACCATGGTCATGGTGTTTCTTCACAGAAACAGAAACCCCAAGACAAGTGGAATCAGCATAATGGGGAGATTCTTACCTACGTGAGTTTGGTGCATTGGTCCTTACTGGACAGCTTCAGTTGGTCCATTCAGAATATCAGGCACTAGGATCCACGACCCTAGCCATCTGTAATGATGACCTCCTTCAATACAAGGTCTTTAAGCTGTAAAATAAAATGCTGCCCTAGCAAGTCTTTACCATGTAGTGATGATGGCTTACCTATAGTCACATAGATGGACAACCCTGTAGTATTTATCAGCCTTTATACACTGGGCTTTCCCAGAGATCATTGCAACTATAGAAGACTTGTACAAGTGAATGATCTGCAAGTGGGCACCGCTGAAATCCTTAACTTGGTGATAGTTTGGCTTGGAGGATAGTCATGTTCAACACTTTCCACCCCTTTCTCCAGCTACTGTCTCCTCTCTGCACCCTGTCCTGCAAAGGCCACTGAGCCTTGGAGGGGGTGACATAGATATTTGATTATTTTCTTCCAATTGCAGTGAGTTATATCTAATTCTCACCCTCATGCCCTATCACTAATCCCATTGTCTCAGAATGTGGCAGTTGGTGAGTCTCTGTGATGTCCCTTGTAAGACAAAATCCAAATGAAAGGGAACAACGTGTGAAACAAAAAAAAATATCAAAGCCGGGCGATGGTGGCACACGCCTTTAATCCCAGCACTAGGGAGGCAGAGGCAGGAGGATCGTTGTGAGTTCGAGACCAGCCTGGTCTACAAGAGTTAGTTCCAGGACAGGCTCCAAAGCTACAGAGAAATCCTGTCTTGAAAAACAAAAAACAAACAAACAAAAACGAAACAAAAAAAATATCAAATAGCCCCTGACTGCATTAATAACCCCTGGGTGTAAACACTAAAGCTTTGAAGGCACCCTGCCTACCAAGTGCATCACATCCCCCCAACAAAACAATTATATGGGATTACCCTGCCAATAGCAGCAAATGTGTGTTTTTCTCCATTGAGTAGGCCTTAAATCAACTGGTGAGCTTTTGGTTGTATACAAACTAGTTGGATAACTACTGGACCCGCTGGCACATCTTGCATGGCATGTACATAGTGCAGCATATGGGGCCCATCATTAAGTAGGACTGTTGGTGACAGCTCTCTGTCCCCTGGAAATATGCACAGTGCTTTCTAGCACTATGAACACCTGGTGTAGTAGGTCCCTCTGTCTATATGTTGCTTTTATTGGTTAATGAAAAAAAATATAACTGCTTTGGCCTGATAGGATAGAACTTAGGTAGGCAGAAAAGACTAAACTGAATGCTGGGATAAAAAAGGGTGGAGTCAGAGAGACACCATGGAGCCGCCAGAGTCAGACATGCTGAATCTTGGCTGGTAAGCAACTGTCATATGGTGATATACAGATTAATAGAATTAATGGGTTAAGATGTAAGAGTTAGCCATTAAGAAGCTAGAGCTAATGGGCCAAGCAATGATTTAAATACTATGATTCTGTGTGATTATTTCAGTTCTGGGCAGTCAGGAAAAACAAGCAGACCCTCCTCCTACAAATACCAGCTATTGGGTTTGTGGTGAGGGTATGAGGAGTGTCTTCTAGTTTAGTCTCAGTTTGATTTCTCCCTTTTTCTGTGCTCACAGCA
The DNA here is from genome assembly GCA_028555095.1 of Dicrostonyx torquatus. Taxonomy (NCBI): domain Eukaryota; kingdom Metazoa; phylum Chordata; class Mammalia; order Rodentia; family Cricetidae; genus Dicrostonyx; species Dicrostonyx torquatus. The sequence continues at coordinate 540,421 of JAQHUG010000402.1, read as the reverse complement.
TGTGGTATATTCAGTGATGGGGTGTTACCATATATTTCTGGTATGTAACCAGCATCTGTGCAAAATAGGTTGTCATTTTGGGGGATTTTGGAAACTCCATAATCAATATCTCACCAGGGGTGGGCAACTAACTCCTGGCAGTGTGATTCTCCTTTAAGAATCATGTGATCCTGAGCAGGCCTTCTTCTACCCACATAGGGTTCCTTCAGCACCTAAGGTTTTTCACAATCATGCCAGCAAACCATTCTTTCTGTCAGCCTTCCACTGAATTGCATGGCAGGTGGAAGAACATTTTGCAGGGTTGTCCTCATCCCAGGCTTGCACATAAGTGATCCTCCAATGAGTGCTCCCAACATTATCAATTCTCTGTAGGCATCTATACATGACAAAAAAAATGAGTAAGGTCCTTGATGGCAGCTTCACCTGTTCAGGGCTTGCAGAGAAGGGCATGTGTAAGACCTGTGACAAGATCTACACAGGTGAGAATACAGCTGCACCCCTCTCAGACTGGCAGCGGATTGATCAAACTATGTGCCCATTCCTTGTGGAGCAGATTGACTTATGTACTTGTTCTATGTTACCATCCATCCATGGGGGCTATAATTGTGAATAAGCCTTACAGGACTAAGCATCATATTGAATGTCATCATCAGCCAAGGCTTCTGTGGTACTATTGGATATAGGTTTTGTAGCTTATACCATGAACCACTCTCTCTCTGTTTCTTCTTTCTGGCCACAGAGTGTCCATGTTTATTCATATTGCTATAGCAGTATGTATATAGATAGATAGATAGATAGATAGATAGATAGATAGATAGATAGATATTATATATAATCAGCTAATATCAGATTACCTAGCAAGAGCAGCTATTGGAGGCATCACTTCTCATCTTCAGTCAGGTTTGGCTGGAAGGCCAATTACAGGAGACAGAGAGATAGTGGCCTCAGTATACCAACATGACATTGGTGATTTGGCTTGTAGACACCACACCTCACTGAATAGGAGGTTCCACCTTATTTAGCTCCCTGTAATCTACAATCATTCTCTAGGAGGCATCTGGCTTCTTTGTTGACTGCAGAGGGCTGCTTAAATGGCTTTCACCTGAGTTATCCCTTTCCCGCTCATTGATGTGTTTTATAATTGTTTTCCTGGCCAACAGGTACCCAATACTATATAATATTCACCATATTTCATGGGATGGGTAGCTTTATGGGTTCATACACCCCCTCCCCCACATAATTGATTATGTTCATATCCTCAGCTGGAAGTCCTGGGCAGTAGTAGTCTGCAGGGTATGTCCAAATAGAGCATCCACTCCCATAGCATTTTTTATTTATGGGACAGACATGCACATTATAATCCTGGGGCAATAATTACCAACCACCCAGAATGAGTTTAGTCTGCTTTATCTGTCTGCTTCATCTATATGGGTTTATCTCCATTACTTTATTCCTCACCACTCATTGGCCTTGGTAATTTTGGAGGTTATGATGATACAGTGTATATTCTGCCCCAGAATCCACAAAGGCCCACAAATTTTGCTTGATATAGAACCAATTACTTCTCAATTCAGCATGGATATTCCAATTCTACTGTATGATCCTCACCTGTGGACAACGTAAACCACCCCATCAGAGAAGTTGCTGGGGAGGCGCCTCTCCTGAGAGATCTTCTTCCGGTAGAGCAGTAGAATCATTTATGAACCACGGGTCACTGATTCTTTTTACACCCATGATGAATGCCTGGTTTTGCCTTAAAGTCTTCCATAGGCTCACCAACACAGTGTTTCATTGCCCAACAATTTAATCTATAGGGACTCCAGCTCTATGCAAATCTAGCCACATCTCTTTTTGGAGAATTAGAGAGGGGCTCCTTTGCATGGCTTTGTGCCCTCTGACTTGCTTTGGCAACTTTCCAAACAGGTTTCCAGTTTGCCTCCTACACAAACACCTATCCATCTCAGGTGGCTTCTGAAAAGGGCCCAAGTCTCCTGCTGGGAACAGTCATCATCTTCTTCAGAGATACTGAACCATTCCACACATCTCTAAAGGGTTTCATTTAGATAGACCAAATCCTGTCTAGGTCATACCTCTTACACTGGTCACAGGCTACCATAGGGCTCAGCATTGCCACTAACACTCCATACAGTTGCATGATCCTTGCTGAGTTTGTTTCTTTCTTAGATATTTCATAGGCACAGCCATTTCTGCACCAGTGAACTGACTATTAAAATACTGCTTCCTGAATACCTTCAGCAATGCCTTCATAGGATCCTGTCATAGGACACTGCCTGACTGAGGAGCCAATCCAGCCAGAACTAACTCCCCTCACATTGCCTTAGACTGTGAACTCATTTTCTCAAGGTGAGATTCTCAGTGTCTGGAGCACCCAGACAGCAACAAGGGGCTCCTTGATGCTTGTTTGAAAATCTTCACTAGCTCCCCAACATCTCTCTCTTATTACTACAGTTTCCTGAACCAGCCTTTTGTTAAGATCTTTGTCAGCTTGCTTTCTGTATGTTATGGGTCATACCTGAAGGACATCACTGTATCTTTTCTTGGCCACTCTCTTCCCCATCAGTTTTGAAGTCCCAGGAGGAGATCTGTATCAATGATCAAATTTGGATTTTCTTCTTTTGACATTTTTTTGCGGAAAAAACAAGACAAACAAACAAAACAAAACCCAACAGGTCAACACCTATATTTCTTCTCCTTTTTTTCAAATTTACTCACTAAGTCAAAGGCCTATACAATGACACTAACTCTCAGGGAAATTCTTCCCTTACACCTGCAGTGTCCCTCTGGGTTTCTACCTCACCTTCAACAGATACCTCATTGCCCATCACAGTGGCTAAGCTGTCACTGCTACTTGCTGATACCTCTGTTCCCAGTGAGCCACACCCAGGGCACATAATGCCTACTCTAGATCTACAACTGTTCTCAAATCATCTCCATACTTTCTAGGTGCACCCCATCCATTAAGTGGGTGTTCCACTTCATACCTCCTAGAAGACTGTCATCCTGGGACTTTCACTACATTGTCTGCCCTCGTCTTTTAACCTTAGTTACACTCCTTAACTACCCTCAGCCATATCCTTGTTCTTGTTACAAAGCTACTAATCACCATGTCAAAATTTCCTTTGCCAACTGGTCACCCTAATCCCTGCCACAATTTCACTTTCATTTCCCATATAAGGGACAACATGATGGCTCTTATCAAACTCATCCTTTCTTTTACTCTATCCTGCAAACTGTTCTTAATTACTTCCCATGGAGAGGTATAAATGATGCTTACTCCCCCTCCTATGGCCCCAATAATGAAAATTAGTATAATTCCACCAAGGTTTGCTCCAGAAAATATGTTTATTGGGCTTACTTACAGGGCAATTATATAGGTGTTCCCTCTCAAAGACTTCCCTGGAAAGTCTTTAAGTAGCAGAGATGATTTTTTTTATAGTTGCAAAGATGGTTCCCCCCTTCCTCTAATCTTCTCTGACCTATATACTCTAGTCCTTCCCCCCTTCCCCAGGCTACATGCAATTAGGGAAAAATTGAAAACAAAATGGGTGGTATGGAGTGGCTGTGTCAACAATACCAATTGGGGTTATGGTTTGCAATTGAGCACAGGTGTAGTCTAGAAGATGACAGTTGGTGGAATCAGAGTGTTGTCATAAACAACAGGCCTCTCCAAGAGTCCACTGGGGAGGAAATAATGTGGAATTGTTTTTGTCATATTTGTAATGTGTCTCCCATGGGTATGTCCTGCTTCCTCCTAGTTATTGTGAGCAATTCACCCATGGGAATCAATTGGTGTAAGGATGAATAGACTGGAGAATGTAATTCTGGAGCCAAAGAAAACACATCCAAATTAATTCACTCCAGTTAAAATAAGGGAGGTCCATTTTACTGGTATAAGATAGTATCTCAGAGTCATTTTGTTTGTAAAATAAGTTTTTTAAAAAAAGATTTCAATAAAAAAATAAGGGTAGTCACTAAACAGACTGGGGGTGTGGGTGGGAGAAAGGCAAAGAAGGGACCAGGGAGGGACTCTAACATATTTCTACTAACCTAGACCTTCTTGAATTTTAAATGGAATGAATGTTGGAAAGATTTTTGTTACAGTAAAGTACATCTGCATTATTTCTGAAGACTTATTATTGGTGGTTTTTCTATTAGTTCACTTGATCAATAGTTGTGAAGTATTTGATACTTTGTCAGCATGAAGAAAAACTGATAATATATTTTGAAGACTGACTTAAAAGGGTAATTCTGTGATATGTGGGAAGCATCAGTTAGCAACGGATGTCTAGTGGCAAATTGCCATTGGTTCACTGCTGACAAAAGCAGTGATCCCAGTTTTGAAATCAGGAATATGAAAATTATCCATGAGGTCATCAGTTTCTTAGTTAATGTCCCAGTCTTGGAAATGCTCCCTTTTCATCACTAAAGAACAACATCTGTGGCATTATTTCCATTAGAGCAGTGGTTCTCCACCTTCCTAATGCTGTGACCCTTTAATACAGTTCTTTACGTCACGTTGATCCCCTAATCAAAAAATTATTTTGTTGCTACTTTTTAACTGTAACTTTGTTAGTGTTATAAATCATAATGTAAGTATCTAATATGAAAGATAAATGATCTATGAACCCCAAAGGGTCACAACCCACAGCTTGAGATATACTGAATTAAATTGCTTGAGTTTATCTTGGAAAGTCATAAAAGCAAAAAAAAACCCAAAACAACAACAACAATGGAGTAGGAGGGTTCTTCTGTATTTCTGTGCTTTGATTGATTAAATAAAGAGGATGCCTGGCCTGTAAGATAGGACACAGTCCTTAGGTGGGTGGAGTAGACAGAATGGAAGGTGGTGAGAGAGAAGGAAGTGGGCAGACACCATGATACCTTAGAATCGTCCGGTAAGTCACCACCTCATGGTGACATACAGACTTCTATAATGGGTTAGTTTAGATGTGAGAGCTAGCCAAGAAAAGGCTAATGATAATGGGCCAGGCAGAGTTTAAATGAATACAGTTCTCATGTGGTTATTTCGGGCATGAACTAGCAGCCGCGGCTGGGAGCCAGGCTCTGGAAACAAACGGCCGTAGGCCTCTCAGGTGCTGGGAACACAACCCCCACCCTCTTTACAACAAAAACAAAACCAGAAGCGTACCACAGAGAAGGATAGGTGGCATGCTCTACAACCAGACATGCCACCTTTCTCCATGTTCTGAGTGGCAGGACACTGATTCTGGGACAGTGTTTCATTTCTACACTCGAGGAGAAACTGAGTGGTTTGTATCATCAGAATGCGTTCATCTATCAGCTGACAGCCATTTCCTCACACTATTGATATTGATTGGTTTTTAAAACTTAGGAGGAGTTAGTTACAAATGGATGACTTTAAGTCATCAAAGATGTATTCCTAAGGCAAACTGCAGCTAATCTCACTTATTGCTTCACAGAAGATCCTAAAAACTTAGTGCGTACATCAGTTTTAGACAGCATGAGACCATTTAGTTTTTAAATGATTTTTAAAAAACAGCACAGGACAATAGATTACTCTATAGTTGAGATAAACAGGAGTGCTTTATTAGAAAATTAAGCAATTTGTATGCGAGGTATTTTTAGAGTGAGGCATGCAGAGTCATTACTAATCCTTTCATATTGGTATATTTCCTTCTTTGTAAGGTATGCTTAAAAGTGGTTAAAATGGAAAATATGAACAGAATACTGGCCATATTTCTTTCCCTGATGGAGCCCTCCTGTATGTAAGCACCTCTGCAGAAGCATAAGGAATGTCAAAAGCTGATATTCTCAGGCAGAGATAAAACCACAGCAATGAACAACCTCTTCTAGACCTTTGTTTTCCTTTAACTATGTGGAGATATGAAGTGAAAAACAGATTTTTGCAATATCTTTCCCTAAGGCAAAGATAACTATAAGCAGAACCCCTTTTCTGTCAAACCCTCACTAAGGAAGGCCCTTGAGTGGGAAAAACCATAAGATGCACATGGTTGCATCCTCCAGCACTCCTCTCTGAACTACCAAATAGTAGTACCACCTCTCTCAAAGTCCCATGTCCTGGAAGTCTATTATTTTACGTGTATGTTTTGGTGGCATGTTCATCTGAGTATCATCCGCATGCAGTATCCTTGGATGCTGGAAAAGTCATCATATCTCCAGGTACTAAGTTACAGACAGTTGGGAGCCAAATTCAGGGCCTGGAAATTGAACCCAGGTCCCTGGAAGAACACTCAAAAATCTTCATGACCACAGAGTCATATTTCCAGTCCACAAAATAATATTTTAGCCTTTACTTTTATTTCTATAGCCAGTTGCTTTGTCCAACACAGGCTTTCCACCTCCTGTTTGGGATCTATATATTAATTTCTATGTATGTAAATATACATAATAAATACATAGTGTTATGTCATTACTCTTTAATTAGTTGTAAGGAAAAGCAGAAAAATAAATATTTGCAGGTAATTGTATAATTAATTATCTTTACTGGTGAACAGATAACAAATTCTCATGTGTCGGTTGGAAACCTGCTATTTCACCTGCATTTTGAAAGATAACTTCACCAGATAAAGAGTTTCCAGTCAAAGTTGTGTCACCATCTTGCTGAGCCCAATGATTTTCTTACAAAGCTTTATGCTCAGGTGAGTGGTTGTTCTTTTTCTTGATGTTTTTGAAGTTTGTCTTTTATTTTTACTCGTTTTATTACTATTTGACCAATGTTGAATTGTGATGGTTATCCTACACAAAAACTCACTTCCAGGGAATAGGGAAGCAAGCTAGTGTGTGTGTGTGTGTGTGTGTGTGTGTGTGTGTGTGTGTGGTGGGGGAAGGGAGAGAGAGAGAAAGAGAGGGAGAGGGAGGGAGAGAGAGAGAGAGAGAGAGATTTAGGAAGTTTTATGCCACCATTTATTCACATACTATGCATGATCCATTGTTTTCTCACGTCGGCAACCCCTATTACATACATATAGGTACACATGACTGCCTCTGACATGGACAGACTCCTACAACAATAACTTCCAACATTCTCCTGAGTCTTGTTCATTGTTGAAAACTGCTTTTCTTTGTTTATTAGATTACATAATATTTTTCCATTAATATTATAGTTGGATAATTCTTTCACTTAAATTTACTCTTGAGTTACCTCAACTGATTCTTTTAACTCACTATTGTAATACCAAAGTTAGGGCAAAATCCTCCAAGGAGTCTCAGTAGACCAGGATTCACCACCCATTCCAGAAAGGCAATTAAGGAGGAGTCATGGGAATGGAAGGAAAAAACTGTATTAACAGTGTACTATATGGGAAGAACAAACCCACAATGACCTATCTTCTTATTGTTCAATGCTACATGGGAAAGAGTGACATAGACAAAGCCTGGTAACTCCCATGACATTAGCCTGTCATCTTGGTTGGTAGAGGTCATGGTGATCTTTATCTAAACATATTCACACAGCTGGAATTGCTTGTGTCAGAAGGCCTCTGTTGCTTAAGTGTTTCATTTCAGTCTTTGGCCCTAATATTCTTATTAATCAGTCCTTCCATAGGGGAAGAATGCCTCAAAACAGTTTAGAAAGAAAGAAGAGAAACAATATGGAGTCAGACAGAAAATGGAGTGAGTTATGGCTGTGGCCTTATTATAGTGTACAAACTGAGACTTTTCTATATCTTTATTAATGTTTCCTACTTTATATAGAATTCTTAACAGCCAACCTTCTCCTGATGTAAAGATGCTTTTCTTTAGTTTCAAAAACACCTTTATTTTAAAGCATCATTCTTAATTTGACAGATATCTGGTTAGACTCATACTTCACATTGGTTTTCCCTCCATCCTATTGGTCACAATTCGTTATTTCTTTGCAAAGCTATTTTTTTGTTTCTTTGTTTTGTTCATTGATATTTTTTTCAATAGGCATGATACAGGTGGTTTTATTAACATTGAATGCTGCATACTTCTCTAGGAGCTGCTGTCAGTATCTTTTTTTTCCCTTTCTGACTGGGTTTGCTGTTTAATGAGTCTAAGTTTCCCACTCTCGTAGCCTTAAGCCTCATAGATTTGTATTTCTCAGCCTGTCCAAAAATTACCTGTAACAACTATAATATCAGTAGGAGTCACTGTCTTCCTCCTAACCACACCCAGCTGATGGGGAACCTCCTTCAGCCAATGGCCTATGAGAGTCTGTACCAGGAGGAGCAGCTTTTGTGTACCAAAAAGCCTGCAGGCACTCCTGCTGGTTTAAAAATATTTCAGAATTATCCCAGTCAAGGTATGGATTCTAAATAACCAGTTTATAAGATCCATGGCTGTCATTAGTCCTAATCTCAGCAGCCAATACTTAGACATGGGTTCACTTCTAGTTTCCACCAGACGAACTGGTCCCCAGTCTAGTCTTCATTTTCCCTAAACAAATGCCTTCATAAGTGCCTTTTCCCCCACCCCGCCTTCTTCCCGAGAATATTCTTTGAGTTGAACTGCTCTGCAGTCTGCTGCATATAGAGTCTATTCCTCCTCAAAGACTGAGGATATCTTTTTTATGTGCCCTTCATTGCTTACCTGAGTTCCTCTACCTTCCTTAGTAAACTTAGTAGTGAGAACTCTGGAGCCAAGGTAAACAGAACAATAGATGTAGATGGCATTCATTCTGTAAGAGACTATGCTATCAGTTGAGGGCAGAGGAAACAGCCTGAAATTATAGCTTCTCCCCTCTGGCATATCACTCCCAATTCAGTTTGGGTACAATTGATGTAATCACTTCATTTGGATGCTGGGCTCAAGGCATTGCCTGTGTCTGATGGAGGCTGGACAGAAGAAGAGGCTCCACTGTGGTAGACATAGTACTAAGGCAGTGGGAGGGCAACCGTGTACATCATTTCCTGCTGTGGAACATCTACCATGAAAATAGAAGCCATGCCAATAAAGGCAATCTGGGCTCTTCAAAGTTCCGTTCTGGTTAAAGTCCCTGGTCAGCAGGAATCAGGCTGTGACTCTCTGCCATCTGGTCACAGCATTCTTGGGTGGATATCCCCCAATGGATCTGACTCCATTTTCTAGTCTCTTATTAAGCCTTCCCTCCATAGTCCAGTCTCTTCAATGGTCTTACTCACAGCCCCATAATGCTGGAAAAATACAGAAGACTAAAATAAACTTCTAAGAAGAAGGCCCTATGAAGACTTGAATGAGAAATGCCTACCACAGGCTTCTGTATTTGAACACATTATCGCCAGTAGGTAGTGCTGTTTGGGAAGGTTTAGGAAGTTAGGCCTTGCTACAGGATTCAGTCATGTTTGTGGTTTAATATGTGAGCTCTCAGCTTCTTCCTCCAGCCACCATGCCTGCCACTTGATACCATCCTTCCATGCCATGATGAACTCTTATTTCTAGGGAACCAGAAGTC
>JAQHUG010000402.1:508675-519746 GCA_028555095.1 Dicrostonyx torquatus | reverse complement strand
GAAGTGAGTGACCTCCTAAACTCCAGATTCCTCCTTCAGCCCACCGGGCCCCTGTGCACCAATGTCCACCATTGTGCCACATCCATCTCCACCCCCACCGTCCTCCACCTACAAGACTGGGATGTCTTCCACCAACTCCTACATGTCAGGAGAGGGCCACCAGACAATTATTTCTAGGATACATTTAGAGTTCATATTTCCTAAGTTTTCAAAGTCTATGTGTGTGGAATTTGGCCTATAATGCTTGTGTGAATGCTTCTTTTTCTTCACTGAGTTGCTTTTGCCACTCTGTCAGATACCAGTCATCTGTAGGCTTTATTTATGCTCTCTATTCTGTATATCCTGACTTCCATCCACACCATTCTTGCTTACATGTAGAAATTCTGGGTTCATCTAGAAGAATGCATACCATGCATCTTACATTGTAGGGTTCTGATGTTCCATTTGCCATTTAAAATGATCTTTTATTTTCTATTGTCATTTTACTATATTGAGTGGGACTTGTATTGATAAAATGGATATGAGAATGGAGAGGTATGAGAGAGGTATGGTGGCTTCATCCTGACCATAGTGGTGAAGCATCCAGCTCTCCAATAAAGTATGCCATTGGTTTTCTTGTAGTTTTTGTTTTGTTTTGGTTTTTGTTTTGTTTTGTTTTGTTTTGTTTTTTGTAAAATTAAGCAAGTTCCTTCTCTCTTCCTACTTTTTGCAGAGTTTTTCCCTTTTTTACCATCAGTAGACTTGGGATTTTTATCAAAAAGTTTTACTTCATCAATTTATGTGAGCACCTGAATTGTTTCTGCAAGCCTGCTGATAGTATGATACACATAGACGGGCTCTCAGTTGTTAAGCTGTCCTGCATCTCCAAATCACTCTCACTTAAACTTGGCATAAACTGTTTCCACACATTATTGGTTGGATTTAACAACACTTTGCCAAGGGTTATGCATCTCCTTCTGGGTATTGGCCCTTTCCTGCAATGTCCATACTTGTTGTTATAGTAAAGAATTCATGCATAGGGTGTGCAAACATAGATGGCATTACTTTGCTTATAGTGTCTGTATGGAATTGGCAATGATTTTCCTCACTTACTAATCTTGTTGTAAAATTCAAGAGTATAATCATGTAAGTCGCCTCTCCACTACTGCTAAGGGTATTGGCTGGAGTCATCCTTGTAGATTACTGTGAATTTCCCTAGTGTCAAGTTTCTTGCTGGTCCCATATTGGCTCCCTCAATCAAAAAATCTCTTTCCTTGCTCCCCCTCTCTGCTCTTTCCCCATCTTGGCCATCCTGTTCCCTGTTCTCTCATGTTCTTCGTCCATTTCTGTTATCCCCTCCCCCCCCACTTCCCTTGTAATCAGATTGATGATTACCTTGATTGTCGCCATGGGAACTTCATCCAGTAACTGATGAAAGCAGATGCAGAGATCCACAGCTAGCACTGGTCCTAGCTCCCAGAGACCAACTGAAGAAATGCAGGAGTGATAATATGAGCAAAGGGGTCAAGAATATGATAAGGATACCCACAGAAACCCCTGATCTGAGCTAGCAGGAGCTCACTGACTCCAGACTGTCAGCAGGGGAACATGCATAGGACCAAGCTAGGCCTTTTGAATATGGGGAAGAGTTGTATAATTGGGGCAGTCTATGGGACCACTGGAAGTGGGACCAGAATTTATCCCTAGTGCTTGAACTGATATTTTCGAGCCCATTCTCATTAAAGGGATACTATGCTAAACCTAGATATGGTCGGGGCGGGGTTTTACCTCAAAGTGATGTGCCAGACTTTGTTGATTCCCCATGGGAAGCCTTACCCTCTCTGAGGAGTGGATTTGGGGTGAGGTGGCTGGAAGGTGGGAGGAGTATGAGGAGGTGAAGGAGAGGGAATGGGATTGGTATGCAAAATGAGAAAAGACTTTTTAAAAATAAATTTAAAAAATGAAAAATATCATGTAGGTCAGCTGCTTTCAAAACTACTATATAACTGTGTCAGATTTCTAGGGAGATCTTAACCAAGCATCACAAGCTAAGGTCTTCAGGCACTAGCAGTTGACTTTCTCACAGGTCTGGAGACCACAGTTCTTAACCCTATGTGCTGGTATGACAATGGTCTTCTCTTGCTGGCCATTTTGCAGCCTATAAACCAATCTCCCCAGATTCTGCTGGGTTTGTGGGAGAGTTTCTCCAATATCTACCTTTAGTGTCGTGTGGTTATGCCACTCAAAAACATACTTTTCTCCTCGCTGTGCGGTCAGTTTCCCTCATAAGGACTAGCAAAGCTACATTAAGGCAAACCCTCATGACTTCTTGCTCACATTAATGAAAACCTAATTTCCAAATCAGGTCATGTTCAAAGATACCAGCACTTGAGACCTAAATCTATCCGTGGGGTCATGGTTCAATCTGTAATGAAGACTGTCCAGGTGATCTGTTTCTTACATGTTAAGTTTTATGACTTTGGGGGATTTTTGCATTGCCAACATTTGTCTAACCTCTTCTCTTGCTCATCCTGGCTGGAGTATTATATTTTCCGTTCTGAACCTGCAGGGGGCTAGCTTTTGACTCGCTGAGCTCAGTTCTTGGTTCTTGTTTGTGCCACATTCTTTCATCTGTATGCTTTAGGCTTACATTGCTCAGTTACCTCTAACTTCTAAGGTGCACTATTGACTTTAGATGTTCCTATTTTGTATGTTTTACAACATGCAGTTCATAGACATTACAAATATCCCCGATGTGCACACACACACACACACAAATGCATAGCAGATTTTTTTTTAAGTTTAGGGTTATAAGTCTCTCCACAAACTTTTAGAATTTGCATGTTCACTTTCCTTTCATTCAAAAGCATTTAAAAGTTTTCTCTAGAGATTTCATTATTTGCCCCTTGTGCTGTCAGAAGTGGGCTGACTTTCAAGGACTTTCTGCCTTCTTTCTGTCCTGGTTTCCAGTTGTCTGCTTCCACTGTCGCATGCTGTTTAAGAGTTCTATTTTCTTTTTTACTGGCAGCTGGTTGGTGGCCCACAGTTTGGTGTGTCATAGCAAGAGTACACAGGAGCTTCCAAAGAATGTGCCTTCTGTGGCTGCTGAATGAGCTATTCTAGGAATCTCAGTGGGACAGAGGTGGGCAGTCAGTGATGTTCTGACTGGTTTTCTGCCCACGTGCTCTATCAAACCCCACATATGGAGTCTCTAATGGTGACTTTGCCTGCCTCTTCCCTTGCTGGCATTTTGTTTCTCACATTTTGATGATAGTTGTGGGGGTTTGGAACTATGATAAGCGCTTTGGAAATTTACCCTTCTATTATTAATAACTGATCCTTTAATTGGGGTTATTCTTTCTAGTTTCTGTTTTCTATGAAACCGATACAGCCAATTCAGCTTTCTTTAATGTGGCATAAAACTCTCCAGTCTTTTGTTATAAATTTATCTTGATCATCACACTAAAAGATTTTTGTTTTTTTATATTTGCAGTGCGCATATATGTGTAGTGTTTGTAATTGTGTGCCTGTTTTCATGTATGTGTGAAGTTATGTGTGTGTGTGTGTGTGTGTATGTATGTAGTGGTGGGTGTGTATGTGTGAATATGTGGTGTGGAGGCCTAAGGCTTCCTTGAGGATTTTTGTTGTTGTTTTTTTTTTTCATTCCTGAGACAGAGCCTCTGAACTGAACCTGGAACCTGGAGCTCACTGTCTTCGTCAAGAAGGCAAACTCCACACACCATTCTAAGCTGCTTTAGTTTCAACAATGCCTTTGTTGGGGAAGATAACCTCTATTAACTAAGTTTATCTATAGATTAAGCTTCAAATTTAATGATAGACAAGCTATTGCTTATTAACACAATTTTACTGTATTTGAGTGAAGTTATGTCCTATCCTTTGTCTGAAGCCTGTCTAGAATTTCATAATGGGCTTTCTGTGGACTTGATTAACTGATTCATTAACTGTCTCAGTTTCCCAGACTTACTCTACATGTGTAGACAGCAAGTCTACAAACAAGAAAAACCCAGACCTCAATCGATCTATCTATATATATTGTTGGTTTTATAAGATGGGGTTTCTCTGTAGCTGTCCTGGAACTAGCTCTTGTAGACTAAGCTGTCCTCAACCTCACAGAGATCGCCTGCCCCTGCCTCCCGAGTGCTGGGATTAAAAGCATGTGCCACCACCGCCTGGCTACACCTCAACCAATATTAAGACTCCTGATTATCAACTTCCTTACAGGCCCATTTGTGTTTATTTTTCTTTTTTTCCTCTGCTTTTGCAGTTGTACCCAAGAAAATATTTCCAAGCCCATTGCTATGCAAACCTCCTTCTGTTTCCTAGAAGATCTACAACTCCAGAACTCACTTTTGAATCTCTGTATTAATGTCTTCTCAAGGAACAGAACCTACAGAAAGAACATATTACAATGGATATTCATTAAACTGGTTTATGGGGTAGAGACTGGGTAATCCGGTAAGGGGTGTCTGCATGCTAGAGACAGTGAGAAACTAACTAGCCACTTAATCTATAGATCTCTGGTGCCTCGGGAGTCCCAGCCTAAAAATGGAGGGATGGAGGTTCCTGAAGAGCTGCTAATTTTCAGTCCACATTGGAAGACCTGAGAACCTGGATTCTGATGTCAGTGGAAGATGGCAGCACGGGCCAAAACCATGGAGGATATGTCCTCTATTGCCAGCAGAGAGCAAAATCCAGCAGACAAAAAGCAACCAACAGTTCTTTCTCCCCCTCTGGACTATTTTGAACAGTGCTGCTGCTGGGGTGTGCGGCCCATTATGGTGGAAAGTGGAGAGACTTCTCATTCTGTTCATTCTACCCAGAGCAGCTCTCACAGACTTATTCAGACTTATTCACAGTCTCTTAGTTGAGCCCAGAGCCAACTGGCAGACCACAAAAGTAAACCATCACAACTTCCCATCGCTTTAAGTCAGTCTTTTTGTTTGTTTTTTGTTTTGTTTTTCTCCTAAGACTGGGCTTTTCTGTGTATCCCTGGCTATCCTTGGACTTGCTCCATAGACCAGGCTGACTTTGAACTCAGAGATCCACCTGCCTCTGCCTCCCCAGTGCTGGGATTAAAGGAATGTACCCACCACCACCACCTGGCTCTTTGAGTCAGCTTTTGTGTGTGTAGGAGATGTAAGAAATATGCAATTTCATTCTGCTGAGAAATCCCTAGTTTTTCTCATCTCTTTCTTTAAAAATGAAATTAAAAAGTGCATAAAATTGTTGTATATTCTTAAATTCTTGTCAAGAGTCAGGTAGCCACATGCATTACAGTTTATTTCTTAGATTTCTCTTTTGCCTGTACATCTGTTGAATGTCATCATTTCATTTTAATCTCTTTAATACCATTGTAGATTGGATTTTATTTAAAATTCGTTTCCAGATAGACTGTTGTAAGAGTATAACAATGAAATGAATGTCTACAGTGATTTCTGTCATGTAATTTTATTGTACCCATTTACTAACTATAATTTTGTGGAGTCTTCAGAATTTTTCTCTGTGATGATCATGTTACATATAAACAGAGATGATTTGCTTCCTCCATTCTAATTTAGAAATCTTTTATTTCTTTTTATTGCCTAACTATTTTGACTGGAGCTTCTTGTTCCATATTAGGAAAAGTGAAAAGAATGGTAATCAGTTGATTTTGTGAGGCTAAACCATTCTTGTATTCTACTTGTTAGTAATGTATAAGAATGATATGCTGCCATACTCATCTTCCTAATGGAAAATTTTTTAGTTATGTGTATATGAATCTTGAGTTATTTTTCTCCTCAAAATATTTTTTGCCTCTCCCAATATTAAGGTAATAATAACCACATAAAATGAGTTTATAAATGTCTCTTCTTAGTTTTTTGGAGATATTTAGAAAGGATTAATACTAATGTTGTTGAATATTTGTTATAATTCAATGCTAAAACAACTGCCTTTGGGATCGTATATATTGAGAATGTTTTGATTGCTCCTTCTCCCTCCTTGGTCCTTATTTGTTTATCGAGTGTCTACTTCTTTGTGATTCAGTATTGGCAATTTCTTTGTATTTCCCACCCCCTTTTTGTTGTCTGATTTGTTGGCATATAATTGTTGTTAATATTTCCTCTTCTGATTTTATTTCTTTGTAATTAGCTGAAATGTCTTTTTCTAATGTTTCAAGGTTTCTCTTTAGTCTTACACTAATTAAGGTTGATCAATTTTATTATTATTATCTTATGTTTCCCAAGTCTTTTTAGGACAAGTTTCCTGACATTTACTTTATTTCTGCTCTAATATTTATTTTATTTTTTTGATTTGCTAAGTTGGATTATTTTCATGTTTTGTTTGTGTATGTGTGCACACATGTGAATCAACAATTAAAGAGAAGGAGGTCATGAACTTGAGAAACCTTCATGAAGGAAAGAGGGTAAAATGATGTAAATATGCTACTAACATATAAAATTATCAAAATGTAAATGAAAAGAATGCTTACTGTTAATATAACAACAAGCTACTAGCAGGCTTCAGAATGCTAAGGAAACCCTATTCAAAGGTGGAAAGTGACAGCTGATCAAACAGGCACCAAACAAAATTAAAATGGGCCATTGCTTTGGAGTAAACACCACTTCAGACACAATAGACTGCGTCACAGTGACTGATGGGTACAACACATCCTGCAGCCAGTCAACCGAGCTGAGTGTTATCCAGTTGAGTTGTTTTCTATGCCTGGCTGTCATTTCCTTCCTTACAGATTCTGATTGTGGTGGTGACTGGAGTTCTCAGAATCTGCCCCAGTTCTCAGAGTTTCCTGGTTTGGTGATCACTTTATTTTATTTTGCTCAAGTAAACTCTACAAAATTAATTGGCCTAGGAAAAATTTCCTTTAACATAGTATTGTTGGATTATTAAAAGTCATAATTCTGTCTATATAGTCCCATGCTCATAGTATACAGAAACACTAACGGGTGTCAACAGCTCTAAGTCAGCATGACATACATTTTACAAAACCATTTTAATCCAGTCACTTTTCAATCAGAAAATATCATCGTTTTATCACAGCTATTGATAAGATTGTAAATCAGATCGATAAATTATGGACAAGTCAAAGAAAGAGAAAGCCCTGCCTTCTTCCATGCTTCTCCTTCTATGATCTATTTGAAAAGCAAGCCATGTCTACTGGAATCAGTTATATATTGGAAAGTTTTCCAAAGTATTGTTTTGATTTAGTACAATTACAATTCTCTCCTTACTTCTGTTTTAACAGAGCAATTTCAGAAATGCCTTTCAGTGTCTAGTCACAAGACATCATGAACTTTAAATTTAACCTGAGTAGCAAGCTGGTGAACTGATATAGGAGAGTTGTCAGACTGTAGAATTGAAGGAAGGCTGTCTGAGATGTGATTAACATCAAGAAGCTCCTCTATAATTGTGGCTGACAGAGAAGGAAAAGAGGTGGCCTACCAGTTACCACATGCTGTGACTGCAGGGGACCTGACACCAAAGAGTGGGAAAACTGGAAACCTGGACCTGCCCAGCTACTGAGGTATGACTGAGACCTTCTGAGGCTGCATGGAAAATGTATAAATATTGATATATTCCCAAAGAAAACAGTGTAGAGCTCATGAGTATTCCAGAATGAAAATTCAAGGGCGCACTAATGGATCATTTCAGAGAGGGATCATATGGGACTGATCACACTTTAAAGCAGAAAGCCAGAGATACTGGGTAGACCCAGCTTCATCTTCTATAATAGTTATTTTGTAAGATCTGAACAGGGACCTACAAGAATATCTTTATCCTCTCTGAAGCCATGTGCAGAGCTGATCTTATGACCTTGCATTAAATCACCCTACCTCTTGAGGGTTCCACCACATCACAGTACTCCTACCCTAAGGACCATGCTCCCAACTCATCATTGATGGGGAACACATCACTTTTAAACCATAGAATTGACTATAGAAAAAGCTATTAAGGGGACCAGAACGATGTGAGAACAAGTAGAGTAGGAGCTGTAAGAACATAGCACTGATACTAGTTACTAAGTGCTGAAAGGAAAACATATTGATTTGTGAATTCATCCAGGTCACTTGGTGCCAAAGCAACAGGATACTGACCTTAGCACAAAAAAACCAACAACAACAAACCACAAGTCACAGATCTGTGTTCTCTGTTTTCCAACCAACTCATAGGCTCAACATCAGAAAAACACAGAAATGTGGCTCATACAAATAAGCATCACTTTTTGCTGAGTAAAAAGTGGAATAGATTTAATTAAAATTATCAGTCAAAAGTTTTAAACCCACGGGAAGAGTGAACAGTTAAGAACAATTGCTGCTTTTGCAAAGGACCCTAATTCCATTCTCAACACACGCATGTCAACTCACAATCATCTATAACTGCAGTTCCAAAGGATCCAGCACCTTGTTCTGGTCTCTGTGGTTATCAGGCACCCAATACTGCACATACAATGTGCAGGCAAAAACACTGAGACCCATAAAGTAAAAATAAGTACAACTCTAAAAATATTTTTAAACCAAAAACTATAAAGGTTGTAAAAGTAATTTTAGTGAGGATTCATGGGGATCTCAACAACTAGAAGAGTAACAACAAAAAGATGGAAATAAAGAAAATTAAAACTCCAAATGTAAAAGTACTAACTGAATAAAATGTAAGAAAAGTTTTGAGACAGGTCAAACTGATTAAGATTGAAGAAAAACAAAGAAATATGAAGCTAAATTAATAGAAACAAAAGAAATGAAAAAAGAACTGGCGGGGCAGTGGGGAGGCAGACTAGAACTATAAGATAGTATCAAGTGCTCCAGTGGGGTTGGGATTCCAGACAGAAAGAGAGTGAGGTTGGGCAAGCAAGTGGAGGGACAGATAAAAGTCAAGAAAAAGATTTTGAAGCAATGAACAGAAAGTACCCATTAACTTAACAATGTCTTTGTAATTAAAGCCTTGACATACATTAAGTAAAGGACACGAAAAGAAACCTGCTGGTGCGCAATCACAGTTAAAAACCCCAAATCAATAAATAAAGAACATCAAAATCAATTATTTAAAACAACCAATTATACCACAACATAACTTTATAATTAGAGGCTGCTTTCACTAGAAAACAAAATGAAGAGCTAGAGAGAGCACTCGGTACCTGAGCACTTGTCTGACATGCATGGGGTCTTGAATTCAATTCCCCAGCCCTGAAGGAATCATGTCAACACATCTCTCTATATATATATCCATGCAGGGAATAGAAGCAAGGATTGTGAGTTAAAGATCACCAAGGGCTACAGAGATTTCAAGACAAACCTGGTGTATATAGCACATCCAAGGTTGACCTGTGATATATGTAAATAAATTGTCTCAACACAAGAAAAGAAGAATAAACAGGCAAACAACAAGAAAAAGAAGTTTGGCTGATTACATAACTCAGTGGCAAAGCACAAGGCTCCAAGTTCAATTCCCAGCACCACAATATATTAAAAGGAAACAAACAGAAACTAGGAGTCAGGAAAGTGACAAATCCACAGTGCTAGATGAAACTGAAATTGTTAAGTTTGTAATAGTTACATGTTTATATTCAGAAATTACCCTTAAATATGAAACTGAAATAAATACTTTATTGTCGGCAAAACTATGAATACATGTAGGCAGCATAACTACATTAAACAAAGAAATGTGGGAAGATTTTTCAGGCTGGAAGGAACTGAAACCAGATAACATAAATGAAAAGATGAGAATTCTATCAAACATAAAAGTAATACAGATCTTACATCAGGTGCCAACAAGTATATAAAAAGATGACTGACGTATTTATTAGAGGGAAGTGAACCTCAAAGCCACTCCTCACTGCCAGTGCTTGCCTGACAGTCACTGCAGATTGGCTGGAAAAAGAAATCACAGCTACTTTTCACCAACTTTAGTGAGTGGGCTTGCAGACATTGATCCTTTGTCAGGGACACAAAATGGTATAGAGTAAAAGAGGACCAGATATATATTGAAGGATGCTAACTGAAGACGCAGTAAACACTAGCAGTTTCTGAGGAAGAGAAAGAGCTCAGCCAGTCACTGCAAACATAGCTCAGTGGTGCCACAAAGAAGGAGGGAGGCTAATAAGGCTCTGTAACAACCATCTCTAATATCGTGATTACAGTCCTAGGTTTCCTTAACCCAAACCCTAAAGAAAGTGGATGAATTACCAGAGAGGCACCAAATGAAACCAAACGCCATTTTGAAGAGAGATGGTTAAATAAATTTATGGCATAGTTGTATGGGTTTTGTGAAATAAAACAAGCAAAGTTTATACCTCCCATTTATAGAGCTAGTCAGTCAAGAAACTCGTGAAAAATATTAAACATACTAGCAAATACAATTGTATGCACACTACAGAATGTGGATGATAGGATCTGGAGTCCAGTGAGTGTACAAGAATAACAAGTCAATTGATCTCATTAAATGACAGTGTAGAAGGGGGAGGGAGGGAGGGAGTGGAAGAGAGAAGGAGAGGTGAGGAGAGGAAGAAAGAGATCCAAAGTTTAATTTGTTGAAAGAGTAAGAGTACAAGATGAATGGTACCCAGATTTTATAAATCATAACATCATAGTGATAAGCAAAGTGGCAAGTACTTTCTTCCATGTTCTATAGAGGCTTCCATCCACCAAGTGTAGATTTATTGTTGATCTATACAACATGAAGATAGGGGCCTGTTATGTGCCAAAGACTGGAAGATGCACCTAAAGTAATAAAGCTTACATTCTTGTTCTTGTTTGCTTTCTATTGCTGTTATGAACAGCATAACTAAAAGGCATTTGGGAAGGAAAGCATTTATTTGGATTACATACCCTGATCCTAGTCCATCACTGAAGGAATTCTAAGAAGGAACTCAAGCAGGCTAAGATCTGGAGGTAGAACTGAAGCAGAGGCCATCCAAAAATGCTACTCAATGGCCTGTTGCTCCTGGCTTGCTCAGTTTCCTTTGTAGAGAGTCCAGGACCACTTCCTATGGATCACACTATCTCCTCAGTGAGCAACCAGGAAAATGCACCACAGAGCTGCCTACAGGTGAATCTGATTGAGACATTGTCGCAATTGAGGT
>JAQHUG010000402.1:467951-488702 GCA_028555095.1 Dicrostonyx torquatus | reverse complement strand
TGGGAACACAGCCCACACCCCTTATTACAACATATGGAATTATTCTCTTCTTAGTAAACCTTTGCCCTTGGGTTGTGGCCTTCAAAGGTAGGTACTTCTCAGCTCTACAGCCATCATGCAATAGAGTCTGGAGAGAGACTGAGGTCAGTGATTCCCATCTCTTTTCTTGATTAGGAACTGGAAAAAAAATGACAGGAGCTACAAAATCTCTAAAACACAGTCTTTTTTTGTTGTTGCTGTTTTGTTGTTGTTGTTATTGTGGTTGTTGTTGTTGTGCTAGGTGTTGAACCCAGGACCTTCTGTGTGTTAGACAAGTACTGCTCTTCCATGGAGTTTTGTGCTTAGTCATTAGGATATGTTTTCAAATAGCTACTTCCCTATTCACTTACCCAAAACAAGAGAGCATTTTTCCCCATCTTTCTTTGCAGGGGCTGGAGAGGATTTCACTTCTCTATGTCAAAGTCCAGAGTGAGATGAGTTTGGGTATTTCTTCCTCCTCAGGCCAGTTCAGCTATGCCAAATCTTAGTTGCTCAATATCTGTAAGGGCAGGGGAGGGAGATTGGAGGGTTCCAGCACTCATGTTTATGTCCTCTTTTGGAAATTTACAAGCCTCATATGAAATGGCAGAGTGTGAACATGGAAGCTGTGCTCCTCCTCTTATATAGTGAAAGTTATTTCTGAACGCATCATAAAATATAATCAAGGATCAAGTATGGTTAATACATAGCTGTTATACTTTAGTGTTTAGACAATAATGGAGGGAACTATGTACCATGCACATCTAATATGAATGCATCTTTCACATAGTTTCAGTTCATGGTTGGCTGAACATGGCACAGAACTATGGAAGGTTGGCTACACTTTCTTTTTACATCAGGCCACACTGTGAAGAGAATGTTGTCATATTTTAAATGACCTATATCTCCATCTCCATTCCTCTCTGGAAAAACAAAGCTTCTCTCTGTCTCCCTCTTTGTTTTTTGTTTGTTTTTTTTTGTTGTTGTTGTTGTTTTTTGGTTTTTGGTTTTTTTTTTTTTTTGCTTTTCAAGACACAGTTTCTCTGTGCAGCTTTGGGGCCTGGCACTAGCTCTGTAGACCAGGTTGACTTTGAACTCACAGAGATCTGCCTGCCTCTGCCTCCTAAGTGCTGGGATTAAAGGCCTGTGCCACCAGGCTTAATGAAGCTTTTCTTTACTACACACTATGAGGAGCTGGTACAAATCTTAAGGTAAAATTCATGGAAGTAAATGTGCGCATTCCCTAAAAGATGAGTAAGAGGGGCCCCACTGGAGCTTTTCCTATTATTTTCTTTCTTTTCAAGTATATATGTGTATATCCAACACAATTCCTAGGGAGACGTGAATGTCTACACTCCCCAAACAGGGAACCAACGGCAGACTCAAGTCCAACATTTTTTTTTAAATGGTGAGCTTCACTGATGTTATTAAAAGAATATGGGTGAGGGGTGACTTACAAGCACATAAATGACTCAAAGACAGCTGTGCCACCAAAGCCTTCCCCAGCATGGGTGACAGCTTATGTAAGCTGACAATCTAGAGTGCACAGCACAAGCAAGGTAGCTCAATAGATAGAAGAGTACCTTTCTCAAGTTGTTCAGTTGGTCCAAGCCTCTTCTTAACAGACTGAGTGATTTCTGCTTCTTATAGATGACTTGTCTTGTCTCTGTTGCTTCCAGACTGCTCAGCTGTCTGTATGTATCTCTCAGCAGTCTTTCAAGCTTATGCTTGGAGGGGCCTAGTGAGATTTTGAATTGTCTACTTCCTAAATTAAGAGGTTTCCACCTCCCCTTAAACATCCTCTTGTTTAACTTCCTGTCTTAGATGCTTTTCTAAATCTGTGATGAAATACAATGGTCAAGGCAATTTGCAAAAGAAAGCATTTAGTTGCAGACTTTCTTAGAGTGTCAGAGGGTTAGTCCATAGCCATCATGGTAGGGAACACGGAAGCAGGCAGACATGGTGCTGGAGCAGTAGCTGAGAGCTTACATCTGATCCACAAACAAGGGAGAGGGAAAGAGAAACTGAGGTCCCAGCAATAAACTTTCTCTAACAAGGCCACACCTCCTCCTCCTTCCCAAACAGTTCCACTAATGGAGACTAAGCATTCAAGCATATGAGCTTTTGGGAACCATTCTTATTTAAGCAATCACATCCTGTATTTTGAATAACTTCCTTCCAAGATGGAAAGTTTTAATCTCAGAGGAAATTGTTATATAATGGCATGTTTATGTGTATGAGAGTACATATTTAGGAGTACATGTGGAGTTCGGAAGGCTGGTCTAGGAATCTTCTTTGATTGCTCTTTCATCTTTTGGGTTTAATTTAAATTAATTAATTTATTTCTTTTTTAAATTATGAGGTACAGTCTTTCAAACAAAAAGAGCTCAATCACACTGAGTAACCATGTTATTCCTACCTAGCATTTCCTTGGGTTCTGGGAATAACTGGGAGTTTTCAAGCTTGCATACACAGCAAGCACTTGAACCCCTGGGTCATCTTTGTGCTTGTACCTTCAGTTTTGAATTCTCAAGTTTGAGTAACATGAGATTCTAGCCGTTCAATAATTATATTTGAAGTGTTCTTGCCTCCTTACTGAAGGGAGTTCTGACTTTATGTAATCACTTGCCGGCCACAATTCTATGATAGATCTAAGAAGAGCTGCTGGCTCTTAATTTGCTCAGCTTTTTCTGTTGTGAGGACATTGGTAATGACTTCCAAGCTTCTTATATGTCAGACCAAAATGAATTATTTATTTCTCACTTTCTTTTAACTTGCACATTATTCATGTCATACCAAGTAAAAAAGCATTAGAAAAGGGTGTTATTGAAGGTCATTGCTCACTTGGGTTACTAGTTTCTGACTACTGAGAAAGTCTACAAGACTTATATCAAGCAGATAAATGTATCATTAAGTCCGCATGGCTAAAATTATTTATTGATCTTTTATACTATTTCTCTGGCTTTAAATACTGCAAAGAAAAGCAACCACATGCTTGGGTTACATGGTCAAGTACAACACTATGCACATAGATGCTTTAATTTTACTGATGTGAAAATGTTCGTTATTGACTCCCACTGTTTTAGATAAGATGCAAGTTACCTCACCAATCCACAAAATAGAGACTTGATGTATGAAAACAGCCCATACTGGATTGTTGTTTCCCCTAAGTTTACTTTCCAGTGTATTATTGAGAATCAGTTTTCTAATTTTAAGCAGATTAACTGTTCCTGAATATTGTGATGTCTTCAGTTTTCCTTTTAGTCTAGGATTCATTTTTCCCATGTTAAACATAATTTTATTTTCATAGATACATCTGCTACCCATGCAAAACTCTGTCTTGTTGCTGAGGTCTAGAATAGGAAACTGGATGTCTTTCAGCTTCATTTTCTCTAAAAGTTAACCATTAAGGCTTTGTATGCACAGATTGATGTGACTAGAGGGCACAGCTAGAGGAAAATGTTCAGTGTACCACTCGCACATTCAGAATGTGTGTTTGCACTTATTACAAACTTTATCAATGAGAAAGAAAGAAAGCTTTTTAATTTACTTAAGCATGTTTATCTTTATTGTCATCTCTGTTGTTACTCTAGCAGCCAAAGACAAGTGTTATCAGTTAATCACAGAGAATCCAATGGGTAAAGGCAGGTGCCTTCAACATGGGCACTGAAAAATTTGGGACAATCTTGTCAGTACCCTGTAAGATACATGTTTTAGATCTGTAAGTTGTATTAAAGAAAACAGTTTCACATTAAATAAGATTAGCAGAAAAGTAACATTTTAACATGCACAACATTAAGTATCTGCAAAATAATGACTTATACAATGCACATGGCAAAAACACAATGACTAGTTTAGTGCCTTTGATCATCAGTGCCTTTAATTTCAACATCAAAGAAAGAAGACACTGTATATTACCCAGGGCTGATGGTTGGCAAGGAAAAAATAGCTTGAAAATGTAGAGAGGTGGTAAGATAATTAGCCATGTTTCAGAGAGGCAAAAACATTCAGACTGGGGTTAATGGACTTGTGCTCCAGGATAGAACTAAGAGAAGACGATTAAGATGCAGATTTAATGAGGATGCAGATAAAGTTAGAGATGAGATTATAGAAATTCAAGAATCTGAAGATGGAGCATTTTCAAAAGGTGCTAGTGAAACTTAAAGTAATTTCCCAAAGGATTCCCCTCAAATTACTAAGAATAATAATTCAGTGTTAAAGAAAATTTGATATAATGTCATGATTTTTAATTTAAAAAGGAAGCAAAGTCATTCAAAGTAGCAGAGAAACCTTTGGGACATTATTGCTAGGCCACATGCCACTACTGTGATTTCCTGGCTTATTCAAGCCCTTACGCTTCGTGCCTCAAATTTAAATTTCTGATTCTCCAGTACTCCTTGGTTTTACAGTTTGCCTTCCACAAACCTCAACCTCTACATTTTATAAAAACAACAAACAAACTCTCTTTAGTGGCTTTAAATGTCAATTTGCCACAACTTAGAATGGAAAAAATTTTCTTGGTTGCCTTAACTGGTATGAGATGGGCCAGGCCCAAGTTAACGAGAAATGGAAATCAGGTGTCCTGGCACTTTTGTTAATTAGAGCACTTTGGAGGCAGAGAGGCAGGACAGTCTCTGTGAGTATATGACCAACCTGATGTACAATATGAGGTTCAGGCAAATCAGGGTTGTATAGTGAGACACTGTCAAATAAAAACTAAAAAGACATGAAAGAAAGAAGATAACTCACTTTTGACTGGCTTTGCCTTGCTGTGAGACAACGGTCTTTTTATCCTGTCACTTGCATTACTTTTAACACTGATTGGTCAGTAGCCAGGCAGCAAGTAGAGGCAGGATGATGAGAACAGAAGAATGCTGGGAAGAGGAAAGATCATTCTGCAGTTGTCATTCAGATACAGAGGAAGCAAGATGTGACTGCCTCACTAAAAAAGAAACCTCAGTCAACAGGAAGTAAGAGTGGGGCAAGGAGAACAGGAGAATTCTGGGAAAAGGAAAGATTTAGTCTGCCATCATCATCCAGACACAGAGGAAGCAAGATATGATGGCCTTCCTGAAAAAAGCACCAAGCCATGTGGCTAACACAGACAAGAATTATGGCTAATAAAAGTTATAAGAGTTAATAAGAAACCTGGACTAATAGGCCAACCAGTTTATGATTAACATAGACCTCTACGCATTTCTTTGGGACTGAACGTCTGGGACTCGGTGGGAAAGAAACCTCTGTCAATATGAACTCCCTCTTATTGCCAGGTGAATTTACTCATGCTGTTGCTGATTCCTTTGATGATACTAGAACCAGTTTTCTAGGCTTCCACCATCAACTACTGCCTGGCGGCTGTCAAGGATTCCTTCAGGTTTTTGGTTTCAGGCCCCCCCCAATGTATGTAATAAATGTATGTATGTATCAATATATATGTATATGTGTGTGTGTGTGTATTATGTGTTGATGGAGGGAGGAGAGAGGGCCTGCTTTTTGTCCCAGCTGCCCAGGTAGCTTACACCTGAAATAACCACACAGAAATTGTATTAATTAAATCACTGCCTGACCCATTATCTCTAGCTTCTTATTGGCTAACTCTGACATCTTGATTTAACCCATTTCTATTAATTTATAACACCATGAGTTTGTGGCTTACTGGGAAAGATTCAGCATGTCTGACCTGGCAGCTCCATGATGGCTCTTTATCCTTCTTCCCAGCATTTCCTTCTGTCTACTCCACCTACCTAAATTCTGCCCTATCAAAAGGCCAAAGCAGTGTCTTTATTCAACCAATAAAAGCAACACATAAATAAAAGGACCTCCTATACCAATTATGGGTTTGTGGTTACATTATTAGGGCTTAATATTTATACTTCCCCAGTATGCTTATAATACCAAGATCTTAGACATTTTCTGCATGTAAAATTTATCCTAAATTCACACTCTACCTAGCCAAATGATTTATTTCTTCACTCTGCTGCAATTCCCAGCAACACAAATATTCTGAGTAATACCTGTGACTACCCTTTTGTGTAAGGTTTCCCCAAGGACAGCAAGAACACTGAGAATGTGAACAGTTTTATTTTCTTAGTTCCCTGGTACATGTAGGAACTTGGCAAATACTTGTTCTCCAAACTCTATGGACAACTCGCCACATTCTATATGTATAACTCCATGGTGGGCTTTCAAATTTTTCTTCTCTACCAAAATCTTCACCACAGCTACCAAAACCCAGGCACCAACTGTCCTCACTGAATCACTAACACAGTCACCTTGTACAATATGCATTATTGTTCTCATTTTGCCAGTGAAAACAGAAACTGTTTTGTTATTAAGTCCCTGGCATTTAGCTACATTTCATGCTTACATTAGAGTCTAAAAAGTCTAGATGCAAATTTTATATATTCACTATGAATGGGTTTAACACCACATCCTGCCACCAGGGCCCTGACTCTTTCAGAGAATAATGAGTCCAAGATGTGACATGTGCTCTTAGAAGACTATATATACACATTAGTAACTGAAACATGCACTTTAGTAAACATTGTTTGAGTGATGTTGAAACCCATAGGATAGAAGGGTGGTTGTGCTTTCTATCCCTTACTAAAAATAGCCCTAGATATTCATTTATATTTTGAATTGCAGCCCCACATTGAGTACAGTTAACACATATCACAATGATTTGGTCTGGCAAAAACACTTGTAAAGCTGTCTCATGTGTGTAGACATCTCAGTTGCTTTTGGGTTTGCTTTTGTTTGTATATCCTAATACTAGGATTCACTGTGATGCTTTTCGCACAGATTCGATTTTGACTTTCTCTCTCATTCCTCCCTAATCTCCTTCTCAGTGATATCTTCCCCCCCTTTTACCTATGTTCCCCATTCCCTAACTTTCTGAAGTCTTCTAGTTCTCTTCTCACAGTCTCCCACCATGTTTCACAGTTCATTCCCGCACTGATCCTCCATTATCTGTATGCATGTAAACATTAAAAGTTAGAAACCTTTAAAGAGGAGAAATGTGATTTTTGTTGAGTCTGGGACACCTTGATGAAAAAAAATGCTTTCTCAATCCACCCATTTTTCATAATTCCATTGTATACATCTGTCCTATTTTCATTATCCATTCATCAGTTGATGGATGCCTGTTTCCATGCCTGAGCACCAGCGACATGGATGTGTATGTGTCTCCGCCATAAGATAAAGAAAGACTCCTTTAGCTACACCCCAAGAGTGATGTAGCTGTGTCATATAAAAGTTCTATAGTGAATTTTTTAAAAAGGAAATTGGTTTCCAGAGTGACTGTACAACTTTGTACTCCTACCAACAGGGGATAAGGTTCCTCTTTCCACACATTTTTGTCAGTGTTTGTAATTTGTTTTCTTGATCTTGGCCATTCTGACTTCAATGAGATGGAGTCTCAAAGTGAGTTTATATTTTCCAGATGGCTAAGGATGTTAAACATTTAAGGAAAATATTTATTGCCTATTTATGTTACTTCTTTTAAAATATGTTCATTAGCTTATCTATTTAGACTGACATTTTTCTTTCTTCAGGGACAGGGTGTGTTTGTGTTTTGCAGATTTCTTTCAAATACTCTATTATCAAGCACTCATTTTAAATATAGCTGGAACAATTTCTCTCCCTGTGCATGTTTTTCACTATACAGATAGTTTCACTTGCTACTCACTAACTTAAAAATTTTATATGACCCTATTTATTGATTCCCAGGGCTATTTTCTGTGCTAGTGGGGAACTGTTGGAAAATTTCTCAACCACGCCTATAAACTGAACTGTATTTCATGTGTTTTCCTCTAGCAGTTTTAGTTTTTAAATTAAATTTTTTGACTTATTTGTGTGTGTGTGTGTGTGTGTGTGTGTGCAGAGTTGAACCATGTGGATTTAATTTTTATTCTTCTGCTGGTGGGTACCCAGTTAGTGTGGTGGTAGTGGTGTTGGCATGTGTGTGTCTACTTACACACATGTGTATATGCCTATGTTTTTCTACAGAAGCCAGAATAAGGCATTGTGTGTCATCTTCTGTGACTATTCACCTTGTTCCTTTGAGGTAGGATTTTTCAGTGAGCACAGAGCCTGTATTTTTAGGCTAGGCTGGCAGCCACCATGCCACTGCAGTCCTCTAAACTGAGGTTTTCAGGAAAGGACAGCCAGCTCTTTACCTGCCGAGCCATCTCAGTTGCCCCACCTCACTGAGATATTTCATCACAGTTATAAGAAAACTAACTTACACAATTACTATCAAAAATAAAAAAAATTGCCCCCTGAGCAAAAAGGAAAACATGCCTGGTACTAGAAACCTAGATAAGCCATCAGTGTGGGTAAAGTCAGTTATTGGAAGGAACTCTATAATCATCAATTTACTAATACAGCATAATCCCTAGCAAAAATATATAAAGATTTGTCCTTATACCCACAGATAAGTGGAGCCTTCACCGTCCATCAAAGAATCTTCTCTTTGTATCAGACAAACACTACTACAGAAATAACAACCAACTAAAATGTGGAGTTGTGGAGCCCAATACCAATGGATACATCTACAAAACATACACACATCTAAAGTTCAGGGAACATTGTAGAAAAGGTCTTAAGAGCCAGAGGATCAGGGAGTTTGCTGTTAAACTGTGCCTCCTAAAAAAATTTTAAAAAAACAATGCACACAAGTCTTATCAACATGACTGCCTAAACATGAGCTGAACAAGGAAGACAATAATACATCTGACAAAGTGAACGGGGGAAAACCCTGCAAAGCTTCAACCTTGCACAAGGAACTATATACAACTGAGAAAAACTGGGAGCAGGAGAGGGGGTTTTCTCAGGGAAGAGCACACCATTTGGTTTTCCAGTGCTAAAAGGTCATTCCCCAAAGACGTACATACCAGTAACATTATATGGGCTGAGTAGGTTATAAGTAGGAAAGTAAATGTATATGGATATACATACATGGATTCAATAACAATTAGTGGGGTAAAAAAGGCCATCAATTTTGAAAGATAATGAAAAGAAAATATAGGAACACATGAAGGGAGGAAAGGGAAGGAGAAATGCTGTAATTAAATTGTGATATCAAAAATTAAAAATTAAGCAGAAAACAATAATGAAAATAAAAAATGCTAGAGATAGTGTTGTGGGGAGACAGTTTATACACTGTTCATAAGAATTGAAATTATGATATCCAACATGAGAAAGAGTATGTAATTCCTTCAACAACCACAAATAGAATCATCATCTGATCAGAGATCCCACTCCTGAGTGTGGTATGTTTAAAAGAAACAAGCTGAAAGACACACCTGCTTAGTTCTGCAGCTCTATAGACAATAAGCAGATGGTGGAATCAGGCTAGATGCCTACCATCAAACAGATGGATGATGAAAGAATGGTAGATCTACAAATAAAGTGTTACTCTGCCATAATGGAAGATAAAACTACAAAATGTATAAAAAAGTGTACACCACTAAAGGTCATCATGTTAAACAAAACAAGACAAACGCAGAAAAACAAGTATTATATGTTTTCTCTGATAGATGGAACCTAGAACTAGATAAAAGATCTGAAAGGGGTATAAAGGAATGCGAAGGGAGTAGCAGGGCAGTGAGGAGAGGGGATTTTAAGTAAGAAAAGATAGGTGGGAGGATAAATACCACCAAAGAAGACTACAAATACATTCACATTCACACACACATGCACACGCACACACAAACACACACAGAAATAAAACAAATGTATTCAGAGCTAGAAGTGATGAATCTTTAGACTGAAAAAGATACATCAGGTGATGGAGAGTTAGCTCATCAAGTAGGAGCACTGACCTCCTGCAGAAGACCTCAATTTAATTCTCAGAAGCCAAATGGCAGCTCATGAAAGTCTGTAACTCAAGTCTCAGGGACTCTGACATGACACCCTCTTCTGGCTCCCACAAGTACTACACGTGCACGTGGTGCATAGACTTGCAGGCAAAACACCCATATACATTAGTTTAAGGAAAGAAAGAAACAAAGGAGGAAGGAAGGAAAGAAGAATGACACATTAGCTGGAAATCTCAGAACATCGAGTATAAAACAAAATGTACTAAAATAAGTTGGGTTGGAAATAACTGAGCCCTGGACAATTAAAATGACATTATATGAGTCAACTTTGAAAATGTTAGAAAAAAAACATAACAATTCTAATGTTCATAAGACGAAATGTATTTTGATTGTGGGATTCAGTTCCTCACAGAATATCAGCTCATTGTTAATTGAGAATAAAAATTTTTATGGCATGTGGTTGAGTTCAGAAGTTACTCTGTGTCATGCCTCCAACATGTTACAGGAGCATATTACAAAAGAGAAAGACCTTCGCTTGTCCCAGGGAGGAACCTGGGGAGGATAAAAGTCATAGGGTTCTCTGAACAGTTCTACATTCTTAAGACAGCAGCAAAACTCAGGGAGTCGGTTCCTATAAGAGATGATATTCTAAGAGAATGTAATTTCAGAGGCTTCATTATAATATATCACATGTATTTGGCTTGGATACAGCCCTCAGTTATGGACCAACACACACACTCATCTGTGCACATTAGCGTGCACACACACACACACACACACACACAGAAAATTCTTTTTTTTCTCTAAGGATATGAATAACTTAGGAAGATTCTGGGAGGAGACAATGAAATTTGTTGAAATGCTGAGGAATAACTGAAGAGGTGGAAAACACAATAAATTTTTAATTGTTAGAGAATGTCATCGTAGAATACTGTTGGTGTATGTATGATATTTGTGTAGTCAAATATGTGAACATAGAGTGTAAGTACTATATGGTAAAAATAACGCATGTACAAATTGATCAATGATAGTTGCATGGTATCTTAAGAGGCAGGAAAGAATGAAGAGAATTCTCCCTAAAGTGAAGTCTTCATTTGTCTCATACAGAAGTCAGTATATATGATTAAAATTTCTGGATACAAATGGAAAAATTGTAATTAGTAAAACAAGAACTCTGGAAGAAAACTAAGTGCTGAAGGATAAGAAAGAGGCATCTGATTTCTGCTTTTTTTGTGAACTATGTCTTTCTTTTCTACTTCGGTAATACATATGATATTTGGATATAAAATTGAAATATATTATATTTTAATGTGTATAAAAGTGTAGGCAATGGAGTACTACATGACAGAGAAAAGTAATGACATCTTATACATAGAACTCAAAAAATTGGTCATTCAAAGAACAAATAATCCAATAAAAAAATGGAGTGCAGACCTAAACAGAGAACTCTCAACAAAGGAATCTAAAATGGCTGAAAGACATTTAAGAAATGTTCAACATCCTTAGTCATCAGAGAAATGCAAATCAAAACAACTCTGAGATTCCATCTTACACCTGTAAGAATGGCCAAGATCAAAAACACTGATGACAACCTATGCTGGAGAGGTTGTGGGAAAAGGGAACACTTCTGCATTGCTGGTGGGAATGTAAGCTGGTACAGCCCCTTTGGATGTCAGTGTGAGGATTTCTCAGAAAATTAGGAAACAACCTTGCTCAAGACCCAATAATACCAGTTTTGGGTATATATCTAAAGGATGCTCAATTGTGCCACAAAGACATGTGCTCAACTATGTTCATAGCAGCATTGTTTGTCGTAGCCAGAGCCTGGATACAATCTAAATGCTTCTTGACCAAAGAATGGGTAAGGAAAATGTGATACATTTATACAACGGAGTATTACAGAGCTGAAAAAAATAACATCTTGAATTTTGTAGGAAAATGGATGGAACTAGAAAACATCATTTTTAGTGGGGTAACCCAGACACAGAAAGACAATTATCACATGTACTCACTCATGGGTGGTTTTTAAACATAAAGCAAAGAAAACCAGCTGACAAAACACAATCCCAGAGAACTTAGACAACAATGAGGACCCTAAGAGAGACATACAAAGATCGAATCTACATGGGAAGTAGAAAAAGACAGGATCTACTGAGTAAATTGTGAGCATGGGGACCTTGGGAGAGGGTTGAATGGGAGGGGAGAGGCAGGGATGGGAGCAGAGAAAAATGTAGAGCTCAATAAAAATCAATAAAAAAATTGTAGGCAAATTGATGGAACTAGAAAATACCATGTTGAGTGAGGTAACTCAGACCTAGAAAGACAATTGTCATATGTACTCACTCATAAGTGATTTTTAAACATAAAGCAAAGAAAAACCAGCCTACAAATCACAATCCCAGAGAACCTAGACAACAATGAGGACCCTAAGAGAGACATACATGGATATAATCTACATGGGAAGTAGTAAAAGACAAAATCTCCTGAGTAAATTGGGAGCATGGGGACCATGGGAGAGGGTTGAATGGGAGGAGAGAGGAAAGGAGGGGAGCACAGAAAAATGTATAACTCAATAAAATCAATTTTAAAAGTTTAGACAAACGACTTACTGTTATGTAAGAGAAGAGATGGGTTTTTCTAATCAAAGGAAGAGGGAGACAGAGAGGCAGAAAAACATGAACAGAAAGAGAAAACATCATATGCTATGGGAGAATGCTCTTGTACACTGTAAAGATTTATCACTTGTGTTGGTTTATTAAAACACTTATTGGCCCAAATCCAGACAGGAAGTATAGGCCAGGTGACCAGACTAAGAGAACTCTGGGAAGAGGAAAGGCAGAGACAGCCACCACCCAGATGCAGAAGAAGCAAGATAAGAATGCTGCACTAAGAAGAGATATTAAGCCACATGGCTGAACATACATAAGAATTATGGTTTAACTTAATTTGTCAGAACTTTTCAATAATAAGCCTGAGTTAACAGGCCAAAGAGTTTATAATTAATACAATACTCTGCGTTTCTTTGGGACTGAACAGCTGTAGGACTGGGCAGGACAGAAACTTCCATCCACAATCATTAGCACATGGAATGGAAGTCATGAAGATTTCAGCTCACTGAAGAACATAGTACAAAAGTGGGAAGAGAAGTCAGATAGAACGTGGGCATAATTGAGATGGGTGCCATTAAGATCAAAAGAACAAAGATGAAGGTTGTATCCGAGATTAAGTGACCAACAGCTTGGAGTTCTTGGAGGATTTGGGAAAATTTGGTCTATCTTCTAGTTCTTTGTGAGGTTAACGGACCAGTATTTTCCAAAGGAGGAAAACAGGGGTTGAATAGTATGTAGACTTCCGATATTTATATGGGTTATGATGCAGCGTGAGGGGCTATCACATGCAATCTCCAGAGCTCCTGTACTTAGCTATCCAGTTTTCCTAACATGTGTGTGCTACTGAGAAACCCAGCAGGCAGTGTCTATTGAGATAACTATTTTGAATTGAGGTGCAAGGGGCAGAAATTCATTCAAACAGTGCTAACTGAGAATATGAAATATTTAATCCTCAACCTTGAAAATAGGCAGCACAGACAAATAGATTTATAGCTCTGCATTCAGGGAGCCAAAACTGAAGTAGAACTTATCACTCTTGATGTCTAATGTCAACAGAAGCTGCTGTAGCTCTGTGTCCCCAAGTCATATTATAGACCTTAATTAATTCACCAATTAAGAAATCGACTCCAGTTTATTTTCTGACATAGGCTTTATGTGCATAAAGATAGCTTGATTGTGCATCAATCTTTCTGGACTTCCCGATTAGTTAAGTGCTCTTATTTCAAATCTAGGGTTCTGCCATCAAAGCAGGTTAGCTTGTCATGTTTTGTAAAATTGTGTGTATGTGTGTAGGCATAGAGTTGTGCCCCCCACAGCTTTCACATTAAAAACATGTGCAGAGGGGAAAGTAAAATTTAGGATACCCAAAATGATGTCGCCTGTCTTCATAAATGAGGCTTTTGATTCCAGGACATTCTGTGTTATGTAGTTCCTTTGTTATATGTCCTATATCTTTTCTCCTCTAGTTATTTTTTTTCTGGAAGCCCTGAGATGCACAAAGGAATTAAGATATCTCAGTGTCAAAACCCCAGGCATTTAGAAGCTGCCGAGCAAACAAAAGATGGATGCACAAGCGTACACATTCATAGAGCGCTTCTTTGGAGCCCCAGCCTTCAGGCAATTCACCTGCTTGTTCTACTCTCTTTCCTATGGCACATCAATTCTAGGGCTGTTTTGTACAGGTACACACTGTATCTCCTCTCAGGGAAAGAGGAAGGTTATGGGAAGGTGCAATCACAATAATTTAGCAACACAGCATGCCACATTCCATAAACAAAATACTTTCTTCTTAGGGGGCTGAACTTCACCAAGCCAAGTGCCCTAATTTGCCCTAATGTTCTATCCTCCAAACAATCCCAGGGACCTGGAGATGAGGCAATACAGGGGCTCCAGCAGGGCTGAATGGAAGCATGGTGCGTTCAAAGCACTTGAGCTTTAAAAACCAACCCCTCATTAAGACACTGAAATGCAATATTGACTCTGGGCAAAGACGGAGCAATGAAACGCAAACACAATGTGAATAAAAATAGCACACATTTTCTCCCAACACTACGATTTAATCCATTACGAAGTCATTTCTTTCTCTTTCTCTAATTCAACCTTCCTTTCAAAAGCTTCCTCCCATGCAGGTCAATGAAAGTAGCTGCAATTACCTAACTAGCAGGCTGCAGCACTTCTGATGCAAAATGGAGCAGGTCTTCCTTAGGCGGTCCTTGTATACTAGATGCCCACTCCCTCTCTTGAGACAACATTCTCTGCCACCCCTGATCATTCTGTCCCTTTCGAATGCTGTATGAAGTATTCACTCTCATTTTAGTAAATTATGAAATAAGAGGCTTCCAAAAGGCATACCAGCCATATCTGCATAGAGGGAGACTTGAGTGTGCCAATATTCCCAGAGTCTTCATTAACTATAGCTGCAAGCTACTTCTGTGGAAACAAAGTCTTCTGAGTCTAAAGAGCTAGCTTGATGATAAAGTCTACTACGTGGTTTGAATTGCACCCGCTGGAACAGTCTCATTGGAGTTGTTGTCTTAATGAGGAATTGCTTTAAGCATATATTTTGCTCAGTCCCAAATGTATAAATTAGTCCTAAATTTCAGGTTCACAGGACATTGTCTTTTTTTCTGAGTTAACAAGAATTGACAAATTTTAATGACATGGTGTTTGGCAATTTGCAAATTTACTCACTCAAGTGAGCAGTCTACATGAAATTCTGACTGAAGGATCACAACTATCAAATAGATAGGTTGTACTATGTATTTATTTTCCCAACACCTCATAATAGAACCTGGATTGACCAATCCTTTTGTTTTGCAAGCAAGAATGACTCTCACTGCTGTGTTTTCTAGATCTCCTTCAAACATTTCCTCCTGGAGAGAGGAGAAAGATGTCTAAGAGTCAGGAAGTGAATGGTGTGGACCAGGCTTAGGAAGCACATAAACACCCAGAACCCAGGACATGCAGAAATTTCTGCTGCTCTACAAGGCATCTCCCTGTGGCTCTTCACATAGCTGGGTTGAAGAAACCGATCTTCAAGCCAAGTGGAGCATGAGTCATATATGTGGGCTGTTTCCCTGTGAAGTAAGGGAAGGAAGGAACAAAGGCCACATGGTGTTTTCATGTGGAATATAGTCTCTCTGGAACACACACCTGTCCTACAATTATGACCGAAGCTGGCTCAGCCATATACTTTTCCAACCTCCATCTTCTGTTCTTGATTTTTCCATCCAGTTTTTCTCTTCCTGAGGATCTTCTAGTCTGTGTTCTTCTCTAGCCTCAGCTGTGGACGTAACTTGTCCTAAAGTAGATGCCTCATTCTTGTTTCATTTTTCCCATGATCATTTATTGGAATTAATACCATAAACTTTCAGACTAGCTGCAAAGGATCTTAGCTGGTATGCATCTTAGGAACACAGAAGCCTCTGAGTAAGAAGGGACATAAGAGAATCTATAGCACACTTTCAGAGTAATAAACAGTAGGGGTATGAAGAACCTAAGAAGGCTCCGGGGTACACCGAGTCAGATATGGACTGCCTGTGACAGCTCACTGCCACAACAGGGCACCTAGACCCCAAACTGTCAGTGAGGCTGCAGCTAGGAAGGAAGCAGAATCTACAACTGGAAAAAAAATCTGACATGAAGATCCAGCAGAGCCTAATCAGGGTGCAGGACCAGGCTGCTGTCTGCAAAGAGAGAGCTGCCCAATTCCTGAACGGTGCCCACAATGGGAGATCCTGGCAGTAGCCAGGTAACAAGAGCTGCGACTCCCACCCACACCCCACCCCTGCGATTGGAAACTGACAGAAACTCACTTTGACAGCTATGTTCCCATGTTCTAACCATCACAGTGGTTCAAAATAGCGCCCCCAAGCTAACCTAATTGGGAAGTTGCTGTGAGCAACTCAGCATTCTTCTTTTCTGGGACAGGGGCCCCTCCCTGAGAAGTCTTGTGTTTTGTACTTTATTTGCATACACGTTTATTGAGCCAATCTGGACCCACTTGGTTCTGCAGAATAGGTGAGCTCTCCGGACATTCGGATTCATTAGCTCATCAGAGCCCACCTATCTCTAACTTGATACTCACAGACTCTCAGAAAGGCCAGGAGCCTATGTTCCAGATTCTCGTTGAGAAAAAAGACTGACTTCAAGACTCACTGGAGGCTCCAGTGTCCATGGCTTCTTTTTCCAGCAGGGGACTTAGTCTCTCACTGCACCAGTTTCTACTCAGCCTATGAATACAGGCCGAGAAACTCGCCCCTATCTCAGGCTCCAATAGTTCCCACTTCAGCTAGGGGTGGAAATTTATCCTTGAACCTGGATTCAACCTTCAAGACTAGGCAGAGATTGACGAAGTCCGCCACTGTCATTGCTGATATACTGTCTCCAGAATTTTGGTAAAGATAGCTGAATAAGCAGGCCAATAATATGTCTCTTTTGGTTAGCATCCAGAACCCTGCCAAGGATCTCAGTTTCACCTTTGCTGTTGGTGGTTTTATTTTCTTGTTTGAATTGTTACTTCTGAATGGCAAATGAAAGTTCGCCATATTTTCCTCTCCTTAAGTTCAAAAAGCAGGTCTGAGGAAGAAGAGGAGCTCAGGACCTGAGGTTACTTCTGAACGATTGCACTGGACCAGAAAGGGATGTGGTGAGATGAGGTCCACATTGGGATGGGACTGTGGAAGCTGAAGGGGTCTCCTACATGTTTGAAGGAAAGCGAGCATATATGAATTTATACAATGAAATCTGCATTTGTGAAGATTTAAATAAATTCCTTTTTATGTTGAAGTCTTGTAAAAGGAGAGGTGGTGGGAGGTAGTGTTTTTATTGATTGGATAATTGATATTCTAAAGAACATTTCCTTAACTGCTAATTGGAATAGGAGGGCCACGCCTACTGCAGGCCAGGGCTGGAAAAGAAACGTAGCAACCCGGATGAGGCAAGCTGGTAAGCAGCATTCTGCAGGAGTCTTTGCTTAGGGTCCTGACCCCAGGTTCAAGCCTTTTGCTCCTGCCCTGATCTCCTTCAGTATACACTGGAGGTTTAAGACTAAATAGCCCCTCCCTCCAAATTGCTTTTGGTCCTGGTGCTTATCACAGCAACAGAAAGCAAGCAGGAAACCCTTTTGTGCCTAAACCTTTCACTTTATTTGTCTCAGCTCCTGTCTCATGCACACAGACTATCTCAATCACTTCCTATCTTCCTAACAGGTTATGTAATTATTATTCTTTTTCCAGTCTGACTGTGATCTGTGCAGGAGTCTTGGTTGTGCTGAACTCTTTTGCACTTGCAGAGCACAACTCTGTTTGCTGTGGAATAAGTATTAATAAACACTTGCTGAATGAATAAGCTAGTGATTTAAATTGAACTTCTAAAACATTTCTCCCTGTAGGTGGATGTTCTCAAAATGTGAAAAGTTTTGGCTTAATATACCCAGCTTTAATGTTTGCATGCACTACTATGCCTTAGGTCACTGAAAAAAATCATTTTTGCATTTAAGTTTGCTGTTGACATTCGAACAGGTGCATATCTTAAATGCAGCAGAAAATTCTGAGCTCAGAAGCAGACTTTTCTTTTTGCAGCAACCAGGAAATATGATTATAGACAGAGGCAGGGCATTGGGCAGTAAATGGGAACACGGTTCATGAACTCTCTGTTTGACCTGGACATTTGGGGATGAGAACTTTTTGGTAACTATGGGCACTGACTAGACAAGTATATTGGATGTGTTTAGTATACTGGATTCACTTTTCAAATTTAGCAATAAAGAGTCAGTAATTTGCACATGGCTATTTTGTCTGCTCTGCTAAGCATGGAAGTCATGGGCATCTCTACTTAGGAACATATGTCTACATCATCTCTGAAGACTGCCTACTTCCTGTGCATATGAAATCTCTCACATCAAACAAGAGATTATTGTTGTCCTCGAAATATGATGTATGTCTCTCTAGAGCAATGGATGGGAAGAAATGGCATCATTGGTCCCCAATGTGAACTTTTCAGTTATCATTGTGCAGAGCAGTCAAGGGCTTCTTTTTTCCCCACTTTCCCAGGAACAGTAAGGTGATAGAAGGCTCTGCTATGTGGACCAGCAGGCAGGCTAGCTTTCTATGTGCTTCCCCTGACCTGTTAGGGTCTGGTGACAAGCAGGTGCTGCCTCTATATGCTAATGTGCTGCTTTCTAAATCAAATCGACCACACAAAGATCTCACAGCTGCTGCCTCTATTCTCCATCAGCTAAGGAGACTTGGAATCATCACCACAATTTCTTCCTTTCATCTCTTGCTGCTCTCATCTAAAGCAAACTAAAACAAAACCCAAACCAGAACGCTGGAAGCATGGAGATAGCAAATCTGTAGATTATACTAGAATACTGGCTTCAAAGTACATTCCATGATAAAACAGCTCTTTGAGATATTAATAAGTGCTATATAGAGATAGGATCAAATATTAATAGGAGTTGCAGAGAGATAAGACCAATGTGTAGGAGACAGAGGAATCAGGATGAATTACTTAGCATAAGACACCCTCAGGTGTAATGAGTCCTGCGGAGAACTTCAGGAAGTAGTTTCCAAACCTACTTCATGCCTGAAAGCAATAGATTTCTAATAATTCCCCAAATGCTTTTTTGGCCACTGTTATTGTCAAAAACAGTAATTTGGATAAATTTTATACCAAAGACAACACAAACCTGGTTTAATAAAAATTTAGACCTTTTATATAAATTTCTTTCATTTAGGAAGAATATTTAAAAAGTTAGAAAAATGGCCAAGACTTACTAGGTTAGTGAGTTGTTCTTTTCCTTCTCTACAGTCATCATCAGAGAACCTTCCCATGGAACCAGACGGGAGCTGATTCAGACACCCACAGTGAGACATTATGCAGAGAGTAAATTTGAGGTCTGTATAGGCTCCCTCCCCTCAGAGCTTGGGGAACCCCATGGAAGACAGGGAGGAAACATTGTAGGCTTCACGGAGGATGGAGGACATCAGGAGAACATGGCCCACTGGACCACCTAAGCAGTGTTCACATGGACTTATAGCCTGAAGCAGCAATCCCCAGGTCCTCTGCATATATGTTATGACTGTTAGTTTTGTGTTTTTGTAGGACTCCCAATAGTGGTATATTTCTGACTTCTTTGACTGCTCTATTGGACTGTTGTTCCTCCTATTGGGTTGCCTTATCCATCCTTGATAAGAGGGGAATATGTAGAACTTTTAACTATCTCTCCAGCACCATGTCTTCCTGCACAATTCCATTTCCTATCATGATGATAATGGACTGAACCTTTGAACTGTAAACTTCTTCCCAGTTAAATGTTTACTTTATAAGAGTTGCCAGAGGCACGATGTCTTCTCACCACACTAAAAACTTAACTAAGATAGAGGTATTGCACTTCTGGAGTATAGCCAGCTTGATCATGGAGATCTTTATTCAATGTGTAAGTATTTGAGAAGTTTTGCCTTGTATTCATTATAGAGATAGATCTCTAATCCCTTTTGTTGTTATTTTTGTTGTGTCATTATTTAGTTTTGTTATCCAGATGATAAAGATATCAAGGTTGGCTTAAAAGTCAATTTGCCACAAATTGGAATCTGTTGAGTATGGATCCTCACCTGAAGGATTGTCTCAGTTACCTCCATTAATTTAGGAAGACCAAACCCAATTTTGGCTGGCACCATCTGTCAGCAGCACTGCAAAAGGAAGTTCTTCTTCCCTTTGCTTGCTTGACTTACTTTCTGACTGCAGAGTAGACTTATCCTGTTGTTGCTGCTTCTGATTCCTCTGATGATGGCAGAATCACCATTTCCAAACTTTCATCATAGAGTAGGGAGCAGCAGCTCT
Source organism: Dicrostonyx torquatus (assembly GCA_028555095.1). Lineage (NCBI taxonomy): Eukaryota > Metazoa > Chordata > Mammalia > Rodentia > Cricetidae > Dicrostonyx > Dicrostonyx torquatus. The sequence continues at coordinate 468,409 of JAQHUG010000402.1, read as the reverse complement.
ACAGAAACTTCCCGGCCTTCTGATACCAAATTGGTGCAACTGAGGCATATGCTTTGTTGACTGAGTAACTACCATCATTGCTTCCACAGAGATACAGACATTAAGGGACTACTCTGTTTTGAGCATACAGCCTTTAGGACCCATCAACTACTTGGTTCTCAGCTTCTCAGATGTGATTGTGTTATGTTCCTAATTTAAAGCTCACTTAATAAATTGTGACAAATACATACACACACAAACACACACACACATATACTTATATGATATGTATATTCACATATATGCATATATTATTATTGTAGAAGTTTTCCACTTCCTTAGTTGTGGGTTTTCTGTGGGACAATGGTCTTTTATCCCATCACTTGTATTATTTTTTCCTTTGTTTTTATTGTTAAAAGAAAAATTTACATTTACTCCCCTTGTCCCAAGCCCTCCAGCTCCCCCACTACCCCACCACC
>JAQHUG010000402.1:452929-465301 GCA_028555095.1 Dicrostonyx torquatus | reverse complement strand
GTTGCTTTTCAGATTGTTGGGGAAATTCCTGGCTTGGCGCCTGCCCATCTTTTCCCCTCTTATTGGATCTACTGGGATAGAGGCCACTTTCTCGGTCTGGATGGATCTGGATCAGGGGCCCTGGCTGGCCCAAGAATCTGCCGAGCTCCTCAGGTCACGGATGGGTCTGGGTCAGAAGGCCTCCTCCAGTGGGGATGGCTTGATCAGAAGCCCTCTCCAAAAGCCTGCCACACTCAAAAGGGTGGGTTTCTCTGCTCCGTGCACCACACAAAGCCCTATGGCTTTGTATATGCCCCCTTTTCCCTCAGGGCCTCAGCCCGAAAGCAGGCTGAGTTTCTTTTGGGAACCTAGGACCCCTCCGGTGGGGATGGCTGGATCAGAAGCCCTCTCCAAGGGCCTGCCTCACTCAAAAGGGTGGGCTTCTCTTCCGGTTGGGATGGCTCTACTTGTATTATTTTTAATAAAATACTTAATGACCAGTAGCCAGGCAGGAAGTCTAGGCAGGGCGACACGAAAGCTGGGAAGAGGGGAGAGCAGTCTGCAGTCATGACCTAGCCACAAAAGAAGCAAGATGTGACTGCCTCGCCAAATAAGGTATTGAGTCACGTGGCTAACATAGACAAGAATAATGAGCTAATATACATTTTAAGAGTTAACAAGAAGTCTAAGCTACTAGGCCAATCATTTTATAACTAATGTAGACTTCTGTGTGATTTCTTCGGGACTTAATGATAGCGAGAACTGGACAGAACAGAAACCTCAGACAACATGTTTTTTTAGATTTATTTTATATATTTTTATTTTATATTGTATGAATGTTTGCCTGAATGTATATATGTGTACCATTTGAATGTTTGGTGTTAGATCCGCTAAACCAGAAATTACAGACAAACATGAGCAGTCGGGCAGAGCTGGAACCAAACAAACCTAGGTCTCCTGTGAGACTTATATTGCACATACATTAATACATATTTATATATGTATTATATATATGTGTGTGTGTATTTATTATTATTGGATGTGTGTATGTGTGTATGTATTTATGCATGTAGATTTCCCTTGGCTTTGCTCTTCTAGAGAACTTCACTAAAGCAATTGGCCTTGTAAAAGGAGCTTGGAAATGGAAGCCCTTTTCTATTTTATGGAATAATTTGAAAAAGGTTGGAGATAATTAATTCATTAATGCTTTAGTAGAGTTCTTCATGGAGTTTATATGGGCCTAAAACATTTTAATTGGGAGACTTTTTACTAATACTTCATCATGATGCTTTGTATAAATCTATGTCAACTATTCATCTCATTTTGGTTTAACTTGATAGGTCATATTCACATAGAAATCCATCCATTTCTACTTTAGTGGAATGTGAGTATTTTAGGCGTGCCCTTATAATTTTCTCTATTCATTAGTATCTGTTGTAGTGTCTCCCTTTACCCTCCTAACTTTACTAATTTGACTCTTTTTTGTTTGTTTGTTTTATTTTGTTTTGTTTTGCTAAGGGCATGTTGATCTTGTTTCTATTTTTCAGGACTCAGTTCATTTCATTAAATGTTTATATTGGAAATTTGCTTATTTGTTTGTACCTGTCTCATTAATTTTTACCCTATTCTATTTATTTACATATATTATTCTTAGCCTTTTGAGGGTCACTGTACTATTTATTTGAAGCATATCTGATTTGTTAAAATGTAGACAGATAGCTGTGAAGTTTCTTTTGAGGAGAGCTTTCCTTGTATCTCACATTTGCTTGGTAGCTCTACCTTCATTTTTATTCAATTCTGGGATTTCTTTTTCATTTTTTTTCTTGAATTTTTCCTATGATCCATTCAACATTCTGTATAGGGTTAGATTCCACAGATTTATGAATTGTTTCATGTTTCTCCTGCTGCTGATTTCTAGCTTTACTCCATTGTGATATAAGAAGTTATTTCAAATTCCCAGTATTTGTCAGAACTTGCACTGTCTTTTATCTTTGATCACTTTAAAAACAAGTTTTGTAACTGAGAGAAGAGAATGTGGATTTTACAATTTTTAGATGGAATGTTCTGTAGATATCAGTTAACTCATAGTAACATTTAATGCTGATATTTCTACATTTATTTTTAGTTGAGATGATCTGATAGCAGTGGGGTATTGAAGTTATCAGCTACAATTGTGTTTGGCTAATCTGTGAATTATAGTTAGTAGTATTTTCTTTATAGATTTTGGTGTAACTGTGTTCAGTGCATATACATTTCCAATTTTCGTTTCCTCTTGATGGATTATTCCCTAATCAGTATGATGTGATCTTTATATAGTCTATCTAATTTTAGTTACAAGTTTCTTTTACTATGCATTGAAATATTTATGCCTTCTTATTCACTACTTTCATTTGCTTAAAATACTTTTATCTGTCCTTTAATCCTTTAAACCTAAAGGAATATTTGACAGTCATGATTATGGATATTTCTAGAAGACAGCAAAAGGATGGGCCCTTTCTTTAATTCAGTGTGCTATGCTGATTATCAAACTAATAACCAGAGTTATTATAAAAAACATGTATATGTACTGGGTTATGGTGAAATATGGCTTTAATTCCAGCACCCAAGAGGCAGAGGCAGGCATATCTCTGAGTTCAAAACCAGTTTGGTCTATAAAGTGAGTTCCAGTATAGCTAGGGAAACCCTGTCTGAAAGCAAAATTGAAAACCAAATAGAAAAATGTAATAAGTGTATTGATTCCTGTCATCTTCCTGATTTCGTACTAGCTGTTATTTTATATCTTCATATGCTTAACTACTGGCCTAGCATCTTTTATTTTTTTTTCTATAGCTTCATGGATATGTTTATCATTCTCTTCAACCCAAACAATCATGTCCAATATCTATCTTAATGCAGGCTAGGTTTTGGGTCATACATTAGTTTAGCCTGTTTTTTTTTAAATCATAGAATGATATTTTTCTTCATTAATGATGGCATAGTTTTATTAGGTATATATAGTAGTCTGAGTCAGTAAATGTGGTGTCTCAGAACTTGAAATACACCATTCTATGCCTTGCTGGTATTTAAAGTTTCATTGAGAAATCAGTGGTTTTGAAGACCCTGCCATTGTGTGTGCCTTGCAATTTTCAAAACCACTTCCATTGTTCTACATATTTAGTATCTAAGGAAAGTGTGTAATGAAGAGTTGGTTTCTTTGCTGGTCCTATCAATTTGATGTTCTATATGCTTCTTGTACTTTAATGAATCTCTCTTTCCCTAGGCTTGAAAAAATTTCAACTATATTATATGTTTAAAAATATTTTCTATACTTTTGTCATGGAATTTTTCCAGTTATTTTTCTGTGCCCCTAACTGTTGATTTTGCTTTTTTTATAGTGTTCCGATGATTTTTCCATGTTTCATTTGTGTTTTTTCTTCTTTACAATTTTCTCAATGTTTTAATTAAGTCTATCACATGCTGCCTTCTTTTCTCCCTTCAGCCCTTCCCAGGTGTCCTCCCTCAAACCCTTCCCGTTTCCCCACCTCTCAAATTGATAGCCCATTTTTTCTAATTGTATTTGTTACATGCACATATCTATAGCATTTCTATTTATCATCTCTATCTCTCTATATATCTATCAATCAATCTATCTATCTATCTATTTGAATATCTATCATCTATCTTAATATAGATAAATAGAACCTGATGAGTCTGTTTCTATTGTTTGTGGGTATATGATAAGGCTGACTCCTCCTCATTGGACAGCCAATGAGGGGACTCATCCCTGGGAGGTGTTAATTCCCCTTCTCCTAATAGTCAAATGGTCATCTGCATTAATGTGTTTATTTGATATTGTCGTTTTACTTTATTACTCTTATCTGAATGCTACAACTCCTCTACCTTGTTGTTAAGGCTTGATATTCCTTCCAATGATTCATTTGGTGAGGTTTTCCATGGAGCTTTTGATTTTACTTTATTGAAATTTTCATTTGTCAGCACTATTTTAGCTTGCATCTTCTTTAATATTGCTATCATTGAAAACCATTTTCTCATCTTGTATTTCATTTTATTATTATTTCTCATTTAACTAAACTATTTGTGTTCCCTTTGAATTAATTAAGTAGGCTATGTCTTCTTTCATTTCTCTGAATACATTTACAAATCATCCTTTTGAATTATTTGTCTACACTTTTATCTAAATAACTGAATGTGACACACTACTCTGGGATTGATAGTTTGGCTGAAACTTTGTCTTTCTTTTTTTTCATGTTATTTGTGGCTTTAGATCAGGATTTACAGATTAGTAGTCAAATTGTTGGTTGAAGTCTTTTATTTTTTGTCACCTTTTTACTTTGTGTGGTAATGTTTGCAGTATTTGGATGAGCCTTAATTATAGCAGGACTAACATTTTCTTTACCTCTGTTAAAGTATGTTCAAAGGATCAGTCTATATCTTGAGAGTCCTGTCTTGAGAGTATAATGCTGTGTGCAATAGCTATCACTGTGCAGGAGTCTATCAACTATAAAAAATATAGTATCCATCAACTAATAGGCACCCAAAGTGCTAATAATTTCATAGAGTAAAAGAAATAGATAGTACTGTATGACTTATTTTTGGTTATTATATGTATAAATGGATAAAAAAACACAGAAAGACTATTATTACTGAGATGATAGAAAATTATGAAGAGGAACATAATAGAAGAGGGAACTGTAGAACCAAATTATTGGAGGAGATTATTTGGGGGAAAAACATCACAGTGTAAAGAGAGTAAGGTAAAGACAAAAGAGGGAGTGAGAAAAAGATACAATACAAAGGAAACAATCAGAGATGTCAGAGAGGTGGAGAAGTGAGGATGTAGGACATGGACACTGACTGACGTGATTGACAGATTTTCTTTTGACTCTATTGACTCTATTGCATGGCTTCCTCAGATCTTAGAATCCAGTCTTGTCACTGGTAGTTCTTCTGTGATCTCTTCTTAATTGTTTATTGAGCTAGCTTCTGAATTAACTGTTCAATTGTTTGAATTCTTGTTTGTCTTTCCAGCAGTTTAATTGTTGATCTTATTTAAGATTTTGTCACTCACATGCATATGCAAACTCTACTATACCTAACATGCACACCAAATACATAACCAGAGATGTGTGTACCTATGAACACCAAATGCTTGTCCCGTGCACTAAACTTCTGTGTACACCACATATAGATACATACATGCATTATGTCCACACTCATATGGAAACCAGAATATGTGTGTTCGTCCCATATACAATAATGCACCACACACACATATAATGCCCATGCCCATGAAACACCCACATGTTCACCACATACATACCACCATGTGTACATGCACCACATAGTTCATCATGCCAATGAGATCTCATGCTATCAAGCATTTTCTCTTGTAGGCCAGGTGATACACAAACCCGACAAAATAAATAGATACTTATTTTGATATATTAGCCCCCTCTTTACAAATCTGTAAGGATCCTCTTGGTGAATTTTGGAAACTATGGGGCCCGACTGACCCTGACATCCAGAGTGCAAGGTATGTCAGCTGGTGTTTTTCTGTAGCAGTCCTGCCCCCTAGAACAGGTGGGTCCTTCTCTGAGTCCTCTGTCATTACACTCTCCTTCACCTGCTCGGTCCAGCTGTAAACACCAGCCTTGCTAGGCAAGTGTTAGAAACATTTTACATACCATAATGTTTCTTTATCAATGTTTAATTCTATTTCCTGAGTGGCAAAATGTAATCTCAAAACACACAAAAATTAAAGATGGCAAATTAGCAAGAATCACTACCTTTCAAAATAACTCTTAAAGAAAATACTTTCTAAACTCAGATAGTGCACACCTGTGACCCCACACTCTACTCAGAAACTGAGTCAGACACTGAAATTTGGGCTAGCCTGTGCAACATATATATAAAGAAACTGTCTCAAAATACCAAGGTCTGTGTACATAGACCATTGATTAAGTCCTTGCTGGGTACCATGCATGCAATAAAACCTGTTCTTCTCTTTGTAGGATGTGAAAATGTGCTAAGAGAGCAGACATTCATGAAGTTGAACTGATGACCAGAATTTAGCAGATGAAAGTAAGGCAGGGATTTCTTTTGTCTGTTGATTCCTTTTTGTTTTCAGATCAAAATAATCCCTATATCAAAGTGACATATTCCTATCTTTGAATCTTATTTTCAGCACTTAAACTGTGTGTACAACACACACAGAATGATAGACAAGATCTACAAAGTGCACTGCTTGTAGCCATGTGCTAAAATCTCCCTGTTTGGCACTGGCATTGACTGTGAGGATAACATAAAGGAGACTGTGCAGAGTGCTTGCTTGAAGTGTGGGGGTGGATTTCAGGACCTGATGTCTACCATGGCATCCCTGCTCAGACTCCAGCCTCAGATGAACATGACAAACAGAGTTAGATTTTGCAGACTTGCGTATGCCATGCCACAGCTTCACCACTTTCAGAGCCCTTCTGCAGATAGAGCTTTTTGCTTTCACCTCTGGAGTATATCAGAAATTGCAAGCTGCCACATTCTTTCAATAGCACAAGTGGATTTTAAAAGTTCTTAAGGCTTTAATTTTTCACTAAACACGACCATAATTCTCACAAATGACTGTAATCATTTTTCCAATATTTAGCTGCTATGCAAATGTATTAGGAAACTGATTCGCTTTAATCCACACCTTGCGACAATGCAACAAGACGTCTGTCCCCGTTTCAGTGTTCTTGTGATTCACCAACACGAGTTGTATATCATAAGCTTTCCCTCTATTTCCACCCTTACCACTCAGTTCCAAGTACAGGCAACAAACTGTCTTCCCAGGAGCAGGTTTGCTTTGCTCTGCATCCCTACTGAGCCATGAATGGCCTTCATCTTTGATGGAAAACATGGCACAGCAGGGATCAGTCAGATGATTGAATGTTGGGGAATATAAAGTACACAGGAAGTGACTGCTACAGAAAGGTAGAAAATGCTCCAGAGAAATCAAGCTTTGGGTGGCAAAGCTTCAGGTGTTTGACTACAATTCGTGGTGGCTTCTCATTCTTTGAAATTTAGATCAAAAGAATGATTTTTAGGTTACTTCCTATATATGACAGGCTGCACTGCGTCCCTTATCTTCTGTGAAGATCTGAACTCTAATGCCGCTGGTTTAGAAAAAACAGGCCATGGGAAGGTAACTAAGGTTATTGAGGTCATAGTGTCCTTTTGAGAGGAGGAGGAAACATCAGTAACACTCAAGCACAGAGAATAGATCATGTAAAGACTCCACAAGACAGCAACTGTCCCTCTCTGGAGAAGGAAAGTCTGTTAGAAACATCTCGAGCCCCCATCTCATACTGTGATCACACAGTCCCAACAAATGACAATCAGTGCAAGTATTTAACTAAAGTTTGTTCATTTCCTGAATTTTATTTTAAAATAAATTTTGAGTTCTCCGAACTAGTTTCCTGACTATGCAGCAATCTGTTAAATGTTCATAAGGAAACAGAAGTGAGTTTTGAAGTTTCTTAAGGCAATAAAATTATGAATGTTTAAAGAGGTAAAAGGGAAAATTGCTCTAGGTTGATGCATACATGAATCAGGTTCTCACACCGTATCCCATAAATATTTGCATTATGTATCAGTTGAAAATTAAATCCTAAAGTAAAGAAATAAAACAAATTATGGTGACTATGAATTCATTTTTTTTCTTTTACTGAAAGTAGATTTGTTTTTCTCACATAATGTATCTTGATTATGGTTCCCCTCCCTCTGCTCCTCTCAGTTCCTCCTCATCTCCCTTCCCATTTAGATCCACCTCCCTATCTCATCTGCTTAGTCTTGATTTGAAGTCTGTTTGGTCAGATATTGAAAATACCAGCTTGCTTATTAGGTTTATTTAATTCGATTATCTTTTTCAGTCCTTTTATTCAGTGATGACATCTATCCTTGATGTTAGAGTGTGTTTCTTGGATGCTGCAGAAGGATGGATCCTCTGTTTTTGCACCCGTGATGATAGTCTGTATCTTTTTCTTAGAAACTTTAGGCCTGAGACCACTGATGTTGAGAGTTACCAATGATCAGAGTTTGCTGTTTCCTGTTATTTTGCTGTTGTTGTAACAGTGGTGGTGTGTGTCTCTCTGTCTGTCTGTGTTTTGCCTATTTTGATATTCCTTGTCTGGAATTATCTATTCCTTGTGTTTTCTTGGGTGGGACTAAACTCTTTAGGTTCAAGTTTTCCTTCTAGCACCTTCTTTAGGGCTAGAATTGTAGATAGATACTGCTTAAATTTGTTTTAATTGTGGAATATTTTATTTTCTTTATCGATTGTGATTGATATTTTTGTTGGGTATACTAGTGGATTGGTATCTGTGGTCTCTTAGAGTATGTAGAACATCTGCTCATGCTTTTCTTGTTTGTAGAGCCTTCATTGATAAGTGAGGCATAATTCTAATAGGTCTAACTTTATATGTTACTTGTTTTCTTAGCCCTTGCAGTTTTTAATATTTTTACTTTGTCCTGTATGATTAGTGTTTTGATTATTAGGTACCAAGGGGAATTCCTATACTGGTTCAATCTATTTGGTGTTCTGTATGTTTTTTGTACATTAATAGGCATCTCCTTCCTTAGGTTAGGGAAATTTTCTGCTATGATTTTGTTGAAAATATTTCTTGTGCCTTTGACCTGGGCTTTTTCTCCTTCCTTTCTTTCTATTATTCTTAGATTTGGTTTTTGCAAAGTATCTGAGATTTGCTGGATGTTTTGTTTCAAAATTTTTTTTAAATTTGCCATTTTTTTGATGAAGGTTTCCCTTTCTTCTATTTTTGTCTTCAATGTCTGGGATTCTCTCTTCCCTTCCATCTCTTGTATTGAGTTGGTGATGTGTGCTTCTGTTGTTGCTGTGCAAGTTCCTCAATTTTTTATTTCCAAATTTCTCTCAGTTTGGGTTTTCTTTATTAATTCTACTTCTATTCACAAGTCTTAGACTGTTTTATTTTATCCTTCCACCATTTGTTTGTGTTTTCATATATTTCCTTAAGAAATTTATTCATTTCCTCTTAAAGAACCTCTATCATATTCATAGATTCTATTTGAAGGTCTCTGCCTTGTGCTTCAACTACTAGGGTTGCTGGGCCCTAGTCAAGACATATTTTCCTGGCTATTATTGATTGTGATTTTATGCTGGTATCGAGGCATCTGGGAAATTTATAATTCTAGAAGCTGATACATGCTCTTGTCTTTGTTGGTGGGTGTTTTGTTCCTTGATTTCTGTTGCCCTCTTTGATTATTGGGAGTGTGTGGTGGTTATGTGTTTCCTTGTAGGGAATTCTTTGGGGATCCTGACTGGTGTTGTCACTGGGGGTTCTGGGTAAATCTGGGAGCTGATATTAAGGAATGGTGATGGACTTGGGGAGGGTTCTTTTACAGAAGGGAGGAAGGCAGGCTGTTCCACTAGGATCTGCTTAATCCCCAAGGAATGGGGCAGACACCTCTGCATGTGAATCATTCAAGGAATAATAGATTGTTTTAGATATTTTTCTGAACTGAAACATTCCCTCCTGGAGGGAGGGAGGTACATAAGCCTCAAAAGACTCACAAAGTAACACAGTTATGTAGTTCAGAAAGTTTTTAAATTTCATGAAATCCTTTTATGAGTTTATGTAAGCCCTAACCAATTCCTGGGCAAATGAAACCGTTTCATGAAACTGCCTTTGTACTGAACAGAAAGTTGTAGGAAAGAGGCTTCCATGAAGTGTTAGCCATACAGGGGTGGGCTTTTCAGTGGTGCAGATGACTTTAAGTCACCCATGCTCCAAGTTACTCCTCATCCAAAGTCCTGTAAGTAAAGCAAATAGACTTGTTTGTCCACTAAACTAAATGTAAGTGAAATAGTTCCATTGATCTGTCCCCTCTCACACTAGCAATCATCAATTGCCTATAACTTCTCAGGTAGGAGTAGGACTTCATGAACCTCTATTTTTATGCATTATATTTGCATTGAAAAATATTTTTAAACAAGAAATGAAAGAGACCCTCAAAACATTGCTTGTGAGATTGTGAGTCATAGAGACAGATGAATGCAACTGAGTTTTCTAGAATCAGAGAACTTAACTAAATAAACATCCATCCCTCCAGGATGCAATGCTACATATCCTGAGTAAAATACAGGGAAAGTCAGTCTCTGAATATCTGCTTCCTATGAGGCCACTGGGAAGATTTGGTTATCACTGGAAGAGGTGATCTCAAATATCTGAGACTTAAAAATAATAGAGGAAGATAAATCATTATTAAAGAAACTGGATATGAGATGACCAGTATGATGGTCAATTTACTAGACCTGCTGGGCCTGTACTCACAGAAGAGCTAAGAAAGAAGTTAATTCATCAGTGATCTCAAGACTGGCAAAGACCTTAGTACTTTGTGCAACTGCCTGGTAGAATGTAATATTTATTAACTAGGAGAGACTCTGCAGAATTTGAATTACGTAGACAAGCATACAATTTAGGGTTACTGACATACTAATACAATCAAGAGTCAATGGGAGCAGGGCAAAGAAAACAAACCAATGTCTGTGAAGGCAAAACTGGCAAGGTGTGTGCCAAATCATCCCTTGTGAACCAAGAACTGACAGAATACCAACTGCTATGCTACTGAAATTCTAGAAGGACTTAGCCTGAGTTGGAGTTCACTACAAGTAATCTAAACAGTACAATGAAAAGATCTAGATTGTCTGGGATGAGAAGCATCCTCCAGAGTTGTATGTATACTGTTGTAACCTGTAAGAAAGTATGTCAAGGGTGGAGGATGCTCACACATCCAGTTTCTTTTACAAGTCATGTGTGCCAAGTAGAGAAGAAATAGCCATAACACTAGCCTGGAGCCTAAAGGTCTCAGGACCCAGGATGCAATTTTAATGGAAGGCACAGAAAGCAAGAAGATAACCCTGTTCCATAACCTCATCAGATCACCAAGTTGAACTTCCAATTGTTTCTTTGATGTTCTATTATTCTGTCTGAGTAGGCATTTGTTCATATCTCTGAAAGGTTGCCCATGAAAGAAAAATAGTTTATTTTTACATAGGAAAAATTATAAAACTTTGGGTAAGCAAAACATGGTAAGCAAAAATTAGGGGACTGTTCCAAACTGAAATCCCAAGTTTGACGATTTTAGAGTTAACATTTGATGATAAGAAATAAAATTTAATTATAATAAAATATAAAGGGGTAGCTCTAGACCAATTAGAACCACATAGAACTACTAGAAAGAAAGAAGTTAAAGAACAAATAAATTTTAGTGAGTTGTAAGATACATCTAAAAATCTGCTTCTTTTCCAAAACTGACTGATCTGAGCATTGGTCACAATAATGTAAGACACATCTATTAAAATCTGTGAAGTAAAGAAGCTCATAGTAGGTAATATAAAGACATGGGAGGAAACTTTTCAGAATTTATGAGGGATTATAATTCTTAGACTAGAAATGCCTGAGAAAAAATAAAAGTCAAACCCTAAAACATGTAGAAGAAAATTATTATAGCAAATGACTTCTCAACAAAACTGGAAGTCAATGAATGACTGTATGTGAGGAAAGTTAACTGTCAACTTTGAATTGTGTGTTTAGGTGAACTTTACTTTTTGAAATAACACAAATAAAACATGAACAAATTATTAAAATAATGGAGTTATTTGCAAAATATTTAAATTGATAAAAAGAAAGAAAAGAAGGAAGGAAGAGAGAACAGAGAAAAAAAGGAGAGTTCATTGTACCTAATTTCAAATTATATTGTAGAGGCATAGTATGCTACTGGCTGAAAAGAATAAACACTCACATCAACAGTCCAGGTGTATACCTATGCAGCTATACACATTTGATCTTCTGACAAAGTTTTGAAAAATATTCAAAACAGGAATAAACAATAGAGGAAAAGATAACTTTTTAAACAAACAAAATGCTTGGTTGGCAAAGGGAATATCTACAGTTATGAGACTAAAACTACAGCCATATCTCTTATCCTGCACAAAGTTCAGTTGTAACAGGAATATAAAATCTGAAGACTTAAGATTTCTAGTCAGAATTAAAAAGAAATGAAAGTATTTTTTACTTCCATGATAGTTGTAGCATTGTTGAACCTATGGGCAGGTTTTGCCAGACAAGTCATTGTTGTAGTTTGCAGGGTTCACAGCTCAGTATGACTGATTATTAGTCCCTAAACCCATGACTCTGGTTGCTGGTGTCACACCTTCCAACCCTCCAGCCCTATGAAAATTAGCCATTAAAGATAAAGATTTTAAGCATTTACCATCTTGGTTTAATTATGTTCTATCATGTGTCTTTAGTAATAGAGAAGTTCTCCAAGATAACCAAGAGTAATATCAATAGTCTCTAATGTTGACAGTTCTATGGAAACTCA
>JAQHUG010000402.1:435156-448455 GCA_028555095.1 Dicrostonyx torquatus | reverse complement strand
ACTGAAGTTTGTTCCTATACTCCTTTGAATTACCTTGGTGTCTATTGCAACGTCTCCATCATCTCTACTTTATTTGGATGTTCTCTCTGTGTGTTATTTGATTAATTTGGCTAAAGATTTGTCAATCATGTTGACTTTGTAGAAAAACCAAGTCCTTGTTTTTCTGACTCTTTTTATATTTTTTGCTGTTTTTATTTCATTGATTTCAGCCCAGATATTGAATATTTCTTCCCATGTATTTTTTATGGGCATTATTTTTTTTGTTTTCTTTTTAGTGCTTTCAGATATATCACTTTTATTAATATCACATATTTCTTGATATTTTAATATTGGCATTTATTGACATAAACTTTCCCCTAAAATTGCCTTCACTATGTCCCTTATGTTTGGGTATGTTGTGATTTTATTTTTCTCAATTAAAAGGATTTTTATTGCTTTTTTACATTTTTATTGGTCTCTATATTTTCTCTGCTCCCCTCCCTGCCTGTCCTCTCCCCTTCAACCCTATTTCAAGGTTTCCTTCAACCCTCTTCCAATTTACTCAGGAGATCTTGTCTTTTTCTACTTCCATGTAGATTAGATCTATATAAGTCTCTCTTAGGATCTTCATTATTGTGTAGGTTCTCTGGGATTGTGATTTGTGGGTTTCTTTTCTTTGCTTTATGTTCAAAAACTACTTGAGTTAGTACATGTGATAATTGTCTTTCTGGTTTTTAATTTCCTTGTTGATTTCTGTTGTTACCATATGTTCATTTGCTGTGAGTTTTTCATTTTCTTTAAGTTTGTATACTTTCTGTTGTTTTGTTGTTAAAGTTCAGCTTTACCCTGTAATCAGGATGCAGGATAGTATTCCATTTTTATGTTTATTAAATCTTTATGTTTATATCCTATTATGTGGTCAGTTTTGGAAAGAGTTCCATGAGCTTGATGGTGTGATGTGTTTCTGGGATTCATCAAAAAACAGATCTTCTCTTCCAATCTTTTATTCTGTATCTTTTTCTAGGGTAATTGAGACAATTGATATTGAGAGTTATTGATAAGCAGTGCCAATTAATGTCTGTTACATTTTGGTGTGGTATGGGTCCACCCCCTTTTGATGTACTGTTATAGAATTATTTATTTCTTGGGTCTCCTTGGGTGTAATTAACCTCTAAAACTAAAGCTTTTCTTTTAGTGCCTTCTGTAAAAGTGTATTGGTAGATAGAAATTTCTTAAAATTTATTTTTATCATGGAATGATTTTCTTTCTCCACTGATTAGGATAGATGGTTTTGCTGGGTATAATAGTCTAGCCTGACATCTGTGCTATCTCAGAGCTTATAGAACATCCATCCTAAGTCCTTTCAGTTTTCAGTGTCCCCATAGAAAAGTCACATAATAATCTAAAGGGCCTACCTTTATATATGATCTTATCTTTTTTTCTCTTGAAGTTTTTAATATCCAATTCTGTTCTGTACATTTAGTGTTTTGGTTATTATGTGTCGTGGGGAATTTCTTTTCTGATCAAATTGGTGTTCTTCATGCTTCTTTAACCTTTATATGCATTTCTTTCTTTAGATTGGGGAGCTTTTTTTTCTATAATCTTGTTAATATTTTCTGTGATTTTTCTGAGTCTCTTCTATTTCCTCTTTACATTCCATTTGTAGTTTTGGTCTTTTCATATTGTTCCGTATGCTCTAAATTATTTGTGCCTAAAATTTATCTTAGATTTAATATTTTCTTAGACTAAATTTTCCATTTCTTCAACATTGTCTTTAAAACCAAGAATTCTGTTTTCTCTATTTTTTATTGTATTGCTGAGGCTTATCTCAGGGGTTTTCAGGTGCTGTACTAAGTTTTTCATTTCCAGTTTTATTTCTGTTTTCTTTGTGATTCTATTTCTTTGGTAAATTCTGTTTTTACATATTGAAATGTTCTATTTCCTCAACTGTTAGTGTTTTCATGGTCTTCATTAAAGCAAATATTTACATGTTTACTAAGGTCTTTGAACAGATTCATAATTGTTGTTTTGAAGTCTTCATCTTGTTATTCAATTTTCTTTCAAGTCTGTTTGAATAGGGATACTCTCTCTTAGAGGAGGCATATTGTCTTAGCTGTTTATGTTTGTATTTTTGCTCAGTGATCTAAGCACTGAAGTTATGATGTTTGAAATGTTTCTTTGCATATCTGATAGATTTTTTTTGTTGGGTGAGTATTCGATTCTATTGGTGCTGCTGTCCAAATGGTGGACACTGGGGATGCTTGGTAGAAAGTGTTTCTGTAGATCAGTTAGTGACACAGAGGAATGGACAGCTGCTAGAGGGAAAGGCGGAAAGGGACAGGAGAAATAGCTAACGGTACACTGAGTCCATACTAAAAAGCAAAGTCCCCATTGCTTTAAGGTGGTGTTGATCCTCATGGTAAGGTGTATTGCTTGGAAACAGCAAATAGATAGATTCTGCTTTCAGTTTCTATCTCTTAGTCTGTATGAATTAAGATCATTAATAGTAAGAGTTTTTCTGAATAAGGTACATTAATTCTGGTCATTTTTTTTGCTTTCAGGGATGTTCTATTACACAACTTTTGATTTGATATTTTGTAATTGTTCTTTTGTTGGGGGTCCTCCTTAGGCATGTTTTACCTCTCTTTTTTCTTCCAGTATCTTCTATAGAGATGGTTTAGTGGTCACAAATTACTTAAATCTGTTTCTAATGTGTAATTTTCCCTTTCTCCTTCTATTATGACTGTCAATTTTGCTGTGCATAGTAGACAATTCTGGAATCTGTGGTTTTTCATAACTTGTAGAACATTGGTTCAATACCTATTGATATTCATGATCTCTGTTGAAAACTCTGCAGTTGTTCTGGTGAGCTTACTTTGTATAATAGTTCATCTTTCACTATCCTTTCTTTGTTCATTGTGTTTAGTATTATGACTACTACATTACAGGAGGAGTTTCTTTTCTGGTCCTGTCTATTAGACGTTCTGTATGCCTCTTGTATCTTAATAGATTTCTTTGCATGGATTCAGGAAGTTTTCTTTTATGATTTTGATAGAAATCTTTTCTGTGCCTTTGTTCTGGATCTCCTTTATTTCTATATGTATTATTTATTTGTTTATTCTTTTTTTGTAAGTTCCTGAGTTTTTGTATGTTCCATTATTGATTGTTTTAGTTTTCTTTGTTTTTTTTACATTTTCTTTGAATAATCCAATTCATCCACCTTGCATTTAAGACATTAAATTACCTCTTCTAGTTTATCCAATCCATTGATTATGCTTTCCTCTGATTATTTAAATTTTCATTTTTTTGTCATTTAAATTTTATTTCATTTCAGTTGTTTCTAGGAGATTCTATATCTTTGTTAAATTATGTTTTGATACATTGAATTGTATTATGGTCTTCATTGTGGTATTTATCAATATCCTCATTGAGTTTTTTATTCATTGTTATTTTAAAATCATTGTCATCTAAGCAGCTTTTAACTGGAAATATCACTATTAAAATGAATTTTTTGTTGGAGACTTATTGCTTTGAATTTTCATGCTTATGTATTTGCAATGGGACCTAGGCACCTGGAGTTAGATAAATTGTACTGTTTCTTAGTATAGAACTCTTGTTTATCGTTTAATAAATGGACGCTTGAACCTCTTTGTGTGTTACCTCCATTTGTCAGGTGACTGACCAGATAGATGCGTGGAGCATAGGGATTTGTCTCTTGGCAACTCAGTATTGATGTTTGAATGGGCTTTCAGAAATAGTTGGAAGTAAATGAGGTTTCTTTTCCTTTTTTTCTTTCCTTTTTCCTTTTGTTTTTTTCAAAACAGGGTTTTATCTGTGCTTTGGAGCCTGTCCTGGAACTCTCTGTAGAGAGAAATCCACCTGTCTCTGCCTCCAGAGTGCTGGAACTAAAGTGTACCATCACTGCCCAGCCCTAAGTGAGCTTTCTAAGACCAGGAGCAGCTCTTCTGTAAGGTTGCTGGATCCACCCAGTCAAGAATCAGAAGGAGGTATAAAGGATTTTTCTTCAGGTAAGGGGTGTTGGTTGATTTTGTATGAGACTAGTATTCCCTACCTGAAACAGAGGTTGTGGAAGGGGTAGAAGGCAGATGAAGAATATTTGGTTTTCAAGGAGTCTTTGGGGTGAGTGGAGTTACTAATGTGTGGGTCTAGTGTTCCTACGTGATGACTTGGGTCAAAGGAGTAAGTGTAGTTTGTGGCACCTCTTATCAGCCAGGCTAATTCAAGGCATTCTCAGAAGCTTTGACAAAAGGAAAGTCCAATGGGAACACTGATTCTGTGTCCTTGCCCAATGACAGATTTAGCAATGTCCTCTCTCAGGCTTTTTCTAGGGCCTTAGAAGAGTTAAGGTTTCAATTCCTGGGAGTCTGAAAGCCACCCACCCACATATCCCACCAAAGCCCTTTGGTTATCAGGCCTTAGGATACTGTGTGCTTGCTCTGAAATTCACTTGAGATACCCTTGGTACAACATTGCTTGGTTATCACCCTGCTTACTTGGTCCCATCTTAAGATAGTTTTCTAGTGACTCTGTCCCAGTTGCCCTTACATACAGTATATAAGATGCTGTGCTTTTCAATAAACAGGCTTGCTCAAGTTTTCACCTCATGCAGACCTTCTGATCCCAACTTTCTGTCTTTTTTTGTTTTCTCATTCCTGGTCCTCCCCACTTGACACTAGGGCTGATGCTCAGGATCCTTGTTACTATGGGTTGAGAACAGAACCAGTGTGGTGTGTTCCTCATTGATATGTGTGGAATGATGCTCAGAAAAGTGAATATTTGGGTTTCTAAATGTTCATTATTGTGAAGGCCCAAAAATGTGAGCCTATTTCCCTTTTGACAAAAGGTCAGAGTTGGAACTTACCTCTATTCCTTCTATGTTATTGTGTTTCTACCTCAAACAAAGGTCCAACCTAGGTTTAGATCAGAGAGTTCTGCTCTCTCAAGGATATTGCCAACAGGTGTGGCTAATAGCCAGACCTTGTATTTCAGGAATAGAGAAGAAGATATGTTTCCATCTCAAACAAAAGTCTAAGGATCCAACTAAGGTTCCAGTTCCCTTAAGGAGATAACATTGAATTCTACCCAGAAAGGGGATTGCCTACGAAATGTTTTAGTCTGGGGTGTGAGCATGACTTGTTTTGTTCTAGCAACTATGGATATAGTCTATGACCTTCAACTGGTCTGTTCATTTCCTTGTATCATGTTAATGCAGATTTTTGTCTTACTCCTACCTTTTGGGGTCAGGGATATTTTAAGCAATTGGAAATTAAACACGGGCAATTTCAGTATTCACTGGAACTCCCTCCCTGTACTATTCTGTGTTTTTCTGTCTTATTATATTCGTGTCTTTGTATTCTTTACTAATATTTTTAAATTCCATGATCCTACCCTGGAAAGTGGTATTTTTGTTGAGGCTGGTCCCTGACACAATATATCATAATATTTTAATTAATATAACAAGAGGACAGCTTATTGTTGTGTGCATATGTTATCTTCTAGTGAGTCAAACTCAGAGCCTGACACATTTTAGGTGAATATTTTACTGAACCACTTACCCATTACTTTGGTAATTATTTTTTATGATAACTCATTGAAATGCAAATTAATTGGCTTTTTTAGTGTTATTAAACACTGGGAAAAAATAGACCAAAGATGCTGTCTTTGCTTATTATTTTTCTGAAACAAGTATTGTAGTAACAATTTAAAAGAGCCATTTACTGTTTAATATTGCTCAGGTATCCTGGGAAATTTGATTCTTGGTCTAATGAAAACTGTAATTCATATAAAAGTTAGAGTAAATGAACTTAGCAGAATTCATACACCACACATGCACATGCACACGCACACACACACACACATATACATATACATATATATATATATTTATTTATTTGAGAGGAAGAGGGGGGTATGGAAGGGTTGGAGGAAAGACAGGGAACAAATGAGTAAAGTTATGTAATTATAATTAATATAAAATTTTCAACAAATAAATAAAATAAATTAACATGCTATGTAGTATATTTCAGGATGACCAGAATAGGATTATCCTACCACGTGAAAATTGCAGATGCCAAATTTCTGTCCCTTTCTTTCATGCTTTTACCTCTGAACAAGACAGTATATCTGGGTGGTTTGTCCATCAAGGCTTTAATGAATAAAGATTTGTGTTATTATTTTGAAACCCTTTTGTTCAAGCAACAGTTGGAGGAGGTCAGAAAGACCAAAATGCCCAGCTGTGTAAATGTGATGCAACTGAATGCTCACAAGGTTCTGAATCTGCTCAAGGGTGTTCCTGGCCCCTTTGCTTTTGCCCCAGAGCCTGGCTTTGTCTGCATTTCTGTCATGAACTGAACTCCAGCCTCCTGAGTCTCAGAGATTTTTTTCCTGGTTTCTGCCAGTGTCTTCATTCTAAAGGCTACTGTGCTTTTTAGACATATGGATTTTGGGCCATAACTTGAGATGTCTCACAAATGATATATAGGAACATAGACCACGATATCCTTCTCCTATGCCTTTCACAGGATGCTTATCTAATGCAGATCCCAGTGGAGCTAGTGGAGCTAGCTCTGGTTTGGACAATGGACACACGTAGTGATGTAATAGTTAAAGCTGCTGTGTAGAGTGATGTGACTGCATGCCGCCCTAGCACCTAAACCACGTACCGTACCCATGGATTTACATGTATCACACTTTACTAGAACAGTTTGAGAACGTTCTGAAGACTGGTTCACTTAGATCTCAATAAGATGCCCATGTTTTCTGAGATTCTACTCATTGGAATTCTTTCTTAGATGGGTGCAATTATGCTTGGGCCTCTTCCAAAATTATTAACTAAGAGAAATGAAATACGTGTTGGTTTTCATTTCACATTCATTGGTATCCTAAGGAAATGAGAAAAGGCAGGGGAAATGTTTATTCATTCTGAGTACACATGTGTGATGGAAACTGAGAGGCAAGTGGGAAGCACAGAATGAGCCAATGCCTGATTAAAGAAAAATACTTTCGGTGAAGCATAGTGATGAGGACATGTGTGTGATTTCCAGTTTTAGGCCTATTAATAAAGCTTTAGGTAATAGTGACATTTTTAACTTACTTTTTGAAAATTTCATATTTGAACACTGCATTGACATCATTTAGCCCATCCTTCTCTTCCCTTCACCTCTTCCCCACTCTCTCTCCTTCTCAAACTCACAGCCTCTTATTAATTATTACATGTATATGCACATACATATATATGTAAATTTAAAAACATAACAATAGTCAGGGTTCATTTAATGTTGCTCATGTGTATGTGTATTTAGGGATGACCGCTTGAAATTGGATAACCAACCTATCCAGAAGCTCATCTGTGGAGCATTGATATTTTTTCCTGTCTCAGCAACCATTAGTTGAATAGCAGGATGGAAAATCTTCAGGAAATGTTGCCCCTTTGTTTAGAGCGCCCAAAATGTATTCATTGCCTGGAACTAGCAGCTTAGCAAGAGCCAGGTTATCTAGCACAACAGTGTTCTATTGAGTCTCTAATAGCCTCAAAGCACAAGACTAGCAGTGTGCCAAAAAATGCACCAAAAAGAGCTGTGAAGTTTGTCTTTTGCAGTGAAAAGTTAAAAACATAATAGGAGTAGAAAAATGTCTAGCATGTATGAGGTTCAGTATTCTCCATAGTCTTGAGCCTATTCTAGGCATTTTAAGATGCTATCTTCTATAAAGAGTGTAATGTCCAGTGCCCTAATAGTTTGGTAGAAAATGTTCCATGAATGTCTTAATAAAGTGTCTAATCATTAAGACTTCCTACGACTGGAGCAGAAAAAGTGAAATTTTTGCAAATCAAAGCAGATGAAGCCATGTGTGTCAGAACAGATGACACCAAGGAAACCTGTCAGGGGTGTTACTCCAGAAATGTGACATGAACAGGAGAAAGTTATTCTAGAAGGAAAACACAATGATTGGCTCACTCCCACCCCCTTGCCCCATCCCCTACTCAGTCCTTTAACTGCACCAGGTGGTAAAATAAAATCATTCCCTTTTCTCTTTAAAAGAAAACAGGAAGAATCCATGAGAATCTCTGCCCATGAAATCATTGTTCCTCCCTTCCAGGTACTCCAAGTTTTAGTTTTTGTTGACCTGAACATGGCATTTCATGACTACCTACACATACATGTACATAATGTTTATGATCTTATGATGCACAATAAGAATAAACATGGTATTTGTTTTTCAGATACTGTCATAATCTACTTGACGTGATTAACTTCAGTTGCATCCATTTTCCTTCAAAAAAATCAAAAAAACATAAAATTGTTACTTTGTTTTTCTTTATAGCTGAAATATATCCCATTGTAAATGTATTTATTTCATTTATCCATGCCTCTATTGTTGAATGCCTACAATAAGCATTGATATACACTAATCTCTGTATATGATGAGTTAGGGATAAGTACCCATGAGTGGCAAAGCGTGCTGACCTTTTCTTATTCATTTTTTAAGGGAGACTCCACACAAATACAGTGGCAGCTGGACAAGTTTACAACGAAACGTTCCTTTTTCTGTTTATGTCATCACCAACATGTGTTGTTTTTTTTTTAAATTTTTCTTAATGATTGTCATTCTAGGAAGACCAGCATTGGGGATTTGATTGAGATTGCAATAAATCTATAGATTGCTTTTGCTAACATAGCAATTTTCACAATATCAAGTATTCTAATTCATGGACTTCTCCACATCTTTCAGTTTCTTCATCTGTTTTGCTTTTCTTCAGTATCTCAAGGTTTTCATTAAAGAGGGCTTTCACTTGGTTTATTAGGTTTGTTCCATGGTAAATTTTCAGGCCATTATGAATGTCATTTTCTGACTTTTTTTCTCAGCATGTTTTAGTTGATATATAAGAAAGCTAGCATTTTTATAATAATTTTATACCCTGACACTTCTGTGAAAATATTTCAGGCTTTTCTGGTGAAATCTATAGAATCATCCTCTGCTAATAAGGATATTTTGACTTCTTTATTTTTTATTTTTTCCATTTAACTTTTTAAATTATATCATTGAGCAAGCCTGGAAAGACTGGGGATGCTTTTCTTGTCATTGTTCAATTAAAATTTTGAGATCTTATTCACTTATGATGCCTTCGTGGAAGTTTGCAAGGCAGGAACTCAATGAGCAGTTTTACTTCCTTCCCACTTCCACATCTAACCAGGAACCACCTACAACTAATTGGGAATGCCCATATAGGATAATCCCTTGTTTCAGTTGCAACAAAGTAATAAATATATGTAGACCTTTAGCTTGAGTAATGTTCTTTAATGCCAGTAATGGGTCAACAGTGGTGTAAAATTCTCACCATTTCCCTAAGTGTAGAGCCAAATCAAAGTGTCTTATTTATGTTTGCTATCACTAAGATAAAACACCATGACAAAAGCAACTTGGGGAAGATAGACTTTATTTCACTCAAAGTTCTATTTGATGGTTCATCAACAAAAGCAGTGAGGGCAGAAACTCAAACAGGGCAGGAACCTGGAGGCCGGAGCTGATGCAGAGGCCATGGAGGGTGCCGCTTAGTGTCTTGTTTCACCAGCTTCCTTATAGAATGTAGAACCGTCAATCCGGGGTGGCCACACCCATAATGGGTTGAGCCCCCCAACATGAATCACAAAGTACGGAAATGTCCTACATACAGGCTTGCCTACAGCCTAGTCTTATAGGGGCATTTTCCCAATTGAGGTTCTCTTCTCTCTGATAACTCTAGCTTATGTCAAGTTGACAGAAAACTAGCCCAGCACATGGCAATAATGATCCATTTTTAAAAGGAAATCTGAGCACTCAGAAGGACTAGGCTCCTACCTGGCCCATCCAAGAGCAGACTGTAAGCAGTTTTGTAGGAGGGAGGCTGCTTGTTTGTCCTAGCCACCCGGAACCAAAATAATCACACAGAAACCATATTAATTAAATCACTGGCCCATTAGCTCTAGCTTCTTATTGGCTGACTCTTACATATTAATTTAATCATTTCTATTAATCTGTGTATTGCTACATGGTTGTGGCTTACCGGCTAAAGTTATGTCTGGCTCTGACAGAGCTACAAGACTTCTCTCCCACTCCACCTCTTCTCTCCCAGCATTCCATTTAGTTTTCCCTGCTTCTGTTCTGCTCTATCAACAGGCCAAAGCAGTTTTCTTTATTAATTAACCAATAGTATTCACAGCATACAGAGGGAACTCCCACATCACATTTCTATAATTATATTACATTGATGAATTGCACTTGGTCCTTGACCAAGTTTTGAATATAAATATTTTCCTTTTCTTTCAGGGTAAAAATTCCAAATTATTTATGATGGCACCAAACATGTGGTTCAAGCTCAGCCCTCTGGCCTAATTCCTAGATGTGGTGGTTTGAAAGAAAATGATTCCCATTAGGAGGTGTGGCTTTGTTGGAGTGGGTGTGGCCTGTTGAAGGAAGTGTGTCATTGTGGGGCTGGGCTTTGATATCTCCTGTGCTCAAGTTCACTGTGACACACAGTTGCTTCTGTTGTTTGCAGTTCAAAATGTAGTATGATCACCTCATTCTCAGCACCATGTCTATCTGAATACTACCATTCTCCCTGCTATGATAATAACGGACTGAACCTCTGAAACTGTAAGCCAAGTCCAATTAAATGCTTCTCTTTATAAGAGTTTCTGTGGTCATGGTGTCTTTCCACAGCAATAGAAACCCAAACTCAGATACTCAGACACAGGATAACATCTGCTTATGGCCTGTATCTCTGAGCAAGAGTATTATATCTTGTCTATGACAAGCTACTGCACATCATTCTCCATTCTCAGAAAGTGCATCTTATACCAAGTTTACATCCCATACCAATTTTGTTTGCCCATTTTCTATTTATTCTCCAAGTGAATATTAAATAATTTTTCTTGGGCACAACTATCCTGACTGATCCCTCTTTTCAAATAATTATAAAGGACCTCCCTTCTGATTCCTATGTGTCTTGTGTTTGCCACTAGTTCTTCCTGGGCATGTTTTCTGACCACATTGCTCCACTCACACTAAAGAATGGAGGGGCTGGGGTCAGGAAACCTAAATCACAGAAATTCCTATGTAATTCAGTGTCATCACTGAGCCTACCTAGGAGACAGAGTCCACTGAGACCAAGTAATATAATCAGTGGTGAGTAATAACAGGCAAATACAGCTATCATGATGGGATAAACTTTGGGAAGTGGTTGGTGGAATTGGTCTTATCAATTACAATTGCAATCATAAGGGGATTTTCAGATTTCAAACAGGCAGAATGCCATTGAGTAGATTTTACACTTTGATGCATTCCAGTGCTTCAGGCTCAGTGATGATGCATCACTCTGTAAGAAACAGAGGCTATGAGATGAAGGACCAGATTATACTCTTCATTTAGGCCTTGTATAAGGCTGTCAGAACAGTAAGAGAGAGGTGTTAAAAATTTAGTAGATGACTTCCAGGAGAATAAAGGAAATCTATATTCATTGACTGTAGTGGTTGAATTGTTTTCTGTTCTCTGACATGCATTAACCTCCTGCACTCCTCCTGTGGCCTCATAAGGAATTCATTATTACATTTTTTAATGATAAAAGTGTTTGGACCAAGTGTTTCATTAGAAGGACAAGCTTGAGCAAGTCCCAAGCACAAAGCTTTCAGCTGTATAAAGTAGAAAGTTAATGTTCAAAGGAACTCTTATGACCTTTGTATCCCAGTGAAGGACAATAGCACATTAGCCATGTCTCAGCCTCATTGGGACTGGAATGCATAAGAAATAGGCAGAAAATAAAAGAAGCAAGTACTGCTCTATCAAGGTAGTCTGTGGGGGTCCTACAGAAAAAGCACTGTGCTCTGTTTAGCATTCATCAGTCTATTCAATTATCTCTTGATTAATTCTGCATAATAATTGACATGTCTAAAAATTCAGAGCTGGAAACACATTTGAATTCGAAACCTGGAGCTCTCAGAGAACACAAGTAGTATTTAATACCTTAAAACCCACCTTCCTCACTGCCTGATAATCTTCTCTGACAAACTGTTAAATTTATCATGACAGTAAGGGAATGTAATGTCCTCTCTAGGCACTGCCTCTTTTTCTGTACCATTTAACCCCAAGGTAATGAATTAGCTCATCTTCTGTGCTCTCTCATACTTTGTTTAAAGCACTAATGCTGTGTTTGACTGATGACCTTGTTAAATATGAATCTAATACTGATTGTCTATTATTCTCTCAGAAGACTGTGATAGACTGCCACCTCTGAGCAACATTGTGATGCATTACTACATGTATGAAATCTTGTGCAGTACTGAACCTTAGAAAATGTTTTAAAAGGAGTATAGCTAAGAAATAATCCTAGATACCATTCAAGTTTCATGTACCAACTCACCTATTGCTTGCAACATTTCTTTGAAGCAAGCATGCTGTATTAGATGAAGGAACTGAAGACCATGTAGCCAGAAATAGGATATTCCAAGGTTCGAGTCCAGTTGTGCAACTTGATCATCTCTAATCACACTCTTTATAACACTGTGTTGTATGTCCTTTGAAAGTTTTTAAACTATTCAACATTTTCTTCTTTCTCCACCCACTCCCATTCCTCACGAGAATTCTAGCTAATACCTCCAAAAATTGCTGCTAATTGGATCGCCACCTCCTCCTTGCTCAGTGCTTGATTTGTAAATGAGCAACCTATTTTAGAAATAGATATATTTGACAGATCTTATATGAAAGCATTATGTTGAGAAGCAAGGATTATTAGGCTTGGAGGTCACTGAGAATTGATCTCTCCCTCAGTGTTGGCTTTTGACCCCACCTCCTATTTTTTCTAGTAACTCTAAAAGGGAAACATCCCATCTGACTTACTCTTTCTTAACATTTAAAATACCACATAAAAGTTGAGTACATAAAGGCTTTGTTGATGCCCATTAAAAGAGAAAGCTATGTTTCCTTCCTGGTCAAAAGAAAGAAACATACTCTGGCCCTGGGTGGACCCATGATATTTTGATCTACTCCAAAGATTAGAATGTTCCATAACAGACTGGGGGGACTTAAGAGATGAGTTAACAGCCACATGGCAGGACACCCCACTCTCTAAGACCTCCACAATGGGACAAAATCCTGGGCCCCTCCAACTCCCTTGGCATTTCTAGACAGCCAGTAGGGAATTTTCTGCAGGTAAGCTCCCCGCAAATCCATCCATAACCACTGGACCTCACAAGCTACCAACAATACCCTGCCTAAGAAATGAGAGCTTGCTACAATACTGAGAGGACAAAGAGCTTGCTCCAACAC
>JAQHUG010000402.1:386763-398579 GCA_028555095.1 Dicrostonyx torquatus | reverse complement strand
TAGACCAGGCTGGCCCTGAACTCATGTCCCACCACTGCCCAGCTTAGGGTGGGATTTCTTTGACATTCTAGATCAGCTAGTTAGGACTTCAGGATGGATGGACTGAATTGAAAGCAGAATGCCACAAAAGAGCAAGGCAGAACCGCATCATGCTTGAGAGCTTCTGTTCTTGAAAGACTCCATATTGAGATGATGAACAAAAGTAGTGCCAAGGCTCAGAAAAAGAAGCTAGCACCTCCCGCCTATTTTTGTTTTGCACTCTGGGTCTGTGATGTTACTTCCAAAATTGCACTTTCCTTCCCCATCTTGCCTGGCCTGCAGATCAAGTAGTTTTATGTGAGCTTCTGGCATGGTGGCCTCACGGGCCAGAGAGGAAGAAATGTTACTGCGTTGTGTGCAAACAGAAATGTCCATATGTTTAAGTTTGATGGCATAGTGAAAAAAATTAATCAAAAAAATTTCAAGTATTCAAAAGGTATATGGAAATCAGTTGAATATAAGTAGTTATCATACAAATGCAAATTAAAACCACAAAACTAATTCATACTTCTTAGAATGTTTTTTATTAAAAAGATAGAGCATGAAAGAGGTTTAAAAGGGCATGGAAGACAAGGGACACATACTATAGGTGGGAAAGTAAATTAGTATGTGTCTTAAGGAAAATAAAGCAGATGTTTTTCAAAATAAAAAATAAAAAATGAAAATGGGCTGGAGAGATGGCTCAGAGGTTAAGAGCATTGGCTGTTCTTAAAGAGGTCCTGAGTTCAATTCCCAGCAACCACATGGTGTCTCACAACCATCTGTAATGAGATCTGGTGCCCTCTTCTGGTGGGCAGGGATACATGCAGACAGGACACTGTATACATCACTAATAAATAAATCTTTTTTAAAAAAGTAAATATGGAAGGTCATATAGTCCACTACTCCCACACAAAAGACTTGAAATCCATGAGAAGAAACATCTGTCTGTCTGTCTATTGTGGCACTATTCACAGCTTCCAAGAGGTAGAATCAATTTATTCTGTTAAACAGATGAATGGGTAAGGAAATACAGTACGCCCTTGCTCTCAACAGCCCTCACACATGTAGTGATATTTCATTTGTGTTTTAATGAATAAAGCTTGCCTGAAGATCAGATAGTAAAACAGCCACACTGTTCAGCTACACAGGCAAGGTAGTGGTGGCACACAGCTTTAATTCCGGTAGCCACATTAGTTAGCCATAGAGGTCAGGCAGTAATAATGCATGCCTTTTATCCCAGCACTAGAGAGGAACATAAGATGAGAGGAGACAGGTCTCAGTTGAGCCTCATTCTGAGGATTTGTGAAGGCAGGATTGCCATTTCGGTCTGAGGTAGAGGAAAGAACCAGTGACTGGCTGTCTTGCTTTTCTGCTCTTCAGGTTGAATCCCAGTATCTTTCTCTGGGTTTTTATTAATTGTGATAGACACATTGAGAAAATGAAAAAAAAATACTGCCCATAATAACGAACCATCAGGAGTTCACACTGAATGAATGAGTCAGTTATGGGGAAAATGCAGTATGATGATTCCTCATAAGGCTTCTCAGACAGCCAAAGGTGTAAATGCAGAAAAGAAGTGTAGCTACCAGGGCTTAGAGAGAGAAACACTGGAGACTCACTTTTTAAAGAGTAAAAACTCACAGTTATACAAGAGCGTATGCCCCAGAAACCTGCCATATATCATGGAGTCCATAATTAAAAAAGGACATTTCATATTTAAAACATGTTAAGAATGTAAATTTCACATTAAATCTTTTTAAAAATACACTGTGTGTTAAGATTACTTGTAAATGATGAGTAATACACAAGTTTTTTAAAGTTTTATTTATTTCTTATGTGTAAGACATTCTGCCTTCATATATGCCTGCAGGCCAGAAGAGGGCGCCAGATCTCATTACAGATGGTTGTGATACACCATGTGGTTGCTGGGAATTGAACTCAGAACCTCTGGAAGAGTAGTCAGTGCTCTTAACCACTGAGCCATCTCTCCAGCCCCTGTAATACACAATTTAAATATAATATGAATATAAGAAAGGTTTGAAAGATGATGAGCATATTGAATAGTTGTATTGTACGGGTGATAATATAAACTTACATATAATCACAAACCCACAGGAATCATGCACAGTTTCTGAAGTTCTAATTTCTCCTCAGGAAAGCTGGAGGGGTGGTTTTCAGATCGACAACAACACTTTGCTGCAGCTGACTAGTTTCAGATCTATTGCTTAGGTGAAGCTCACTGAGTCTCCCTCATTGTGCCTGCATCCCATGGATGCTATTGCATTTCACACTGAAACTGAAGTTGTATGTCATTATGACTGAGGAGCTGGAATATCAAGGATAACTCGTACTCTGGCATCTGAGAGAACAGAGCTCCTAAACATAGGCATGCAATAATTCATGTGCATGTTAATGCAAAGTCCTGTATTTTCTGGTGTGTTATTAAATTCTAACATCATAGATACACACACACACTACATACCATACACAATCCCCTTTTAACTAAAGGAACTGTGCATTTCCACAAGTTTATAAATAGATTTGGTTTAATCATAAGTATTAACCATATATCCATTGATATCTTTCTTATTTGAATAAGCCCTTCACTTTAACTGTATTAATTGGTGGGGGGAAAGCTAGGCTTTTATATAAAGTGACAAAATAAATTCTTGCCTATGTATCAATGAGGGCAGTAAGACATGCTGATAAATACAGCTGTTGACCTCTACAAACCACATCCTGAAACCTTTGCTGTAGAAGAATTCTATAATCTACTTCTTCACATAAGCAAATTGAGTTGGATGGACTTCCATGCTCATTATATCTTATGCTGTGTGTATCCTAGTATATAACATCTGATCTACCCAGAAGTCAAAATTCTCTATACACAAACAAAACCTTGAAGCGCTATGATTATACTGTATATGTGTAATGCAATCCTTCCTTCAGTGATCCAGCACAGACTCATTTCCCTTAAATTCTCTGGCAAATAAAAATAGTTGGAGCTAAAATTAATTTGGGATTTAAAATCATGTCAGAACCTGTGCCACATGCTCAGTGAATTGATAAAAGCTGCTATAATTTCTCTCAAGGCAAATCATCATGAACACCTAATCAAGAAGCTGTATTGAATTTTTCAGGATTCCAGTTTGAATAGACTCCTCAAAAGGGCAGCTCACTGACAACAATCACAACTCTGTGATAGTTAGCTAAAATAAAAGCTCACCAGTCACCTTTTCCAATGGTGAGGACAATGGTTAATCTAGGTTGTAAACCTAATTGGATCTGTCATCAGCAAAAAGCCATACCTCAGACCATCTCTGTGATGCTATTTTTCTAGAATTATTGAGCAGCAGAACCTTTTTACAGGTGGCCAAGTTATACACAGGTCCAAGAACAAAAACATTCTGCCCTTGCCTGCCCTCCGTTGCTCCTTGCTGGAGGGTGTGTGCATATATCACTGTTACTACTGTGGCTACTATCATTCTTCATTAACATCAGAACATTCTTCGGTCTTCAGACATGGGCTGAAGAGTAGCTGCTCTCCAGAAGTCCTCCAGTCCATCAGAGCCAAGCTGGGAATGCTGAGGCTTTTAGCATTGTGGACTGAACATCTGCTAGGTCCTCAGCCTTTCGAGCATGAAGGCAACCATTATTGGACCATCAGGACCATACTGTGTAAATCTTTCTAAACAACCAACCTCTTTTGTAAGTTGTATTCTCTCTAGGTTCTGTCCCTCTGTAGAGCCCTGACCAATATAGTGAGGCTTGATTTACTGTGGTTTATTTTAAAGGCCCTTTTACTAAATCTCATCTCTCTGCTGTCCATTCTTTTTCAAGCCAATGGCTTGACACTTCACAATTCTCCAGTATGCTGTTGGAGAGATGGGCCAGTGTTTGTGTGCCAGATAGTCCTGTTGCTTTGAAACTGGAGTGGGATTTCCAAAGGCCTACTTTTAAATTAATGAACCCACTAAACACTTACAAGAAAATGAAAAAAGCATGTGTGTTTGCTGTGTATTTACATGTAAATACAATGGTATGAGAAGGACGACTGTGTATCTTGAGAGATAGAACCCTGGATTAAAAGCACCACTTGTGGAAATCACACTGTTTCTGGTATCAGGGCTCTGAGAACAGGAAACAGTTATAAGACTGTATAGAGAATTGTAAAGAAACTCCTGTGTACCAATGGCCTTCATCAAAGAACTCATTAATTTAATATGGCTGTATCTGGGACTGTGTCAGCCTCATTCTTCCTTGCTCCTTATTTCTCATTGATTGACCCAATTAGAATCTAGAAGATGAGGTCATATTCCTCACACTGAGCTTTCCAAGTAAAAGTTTAAAGGTACAAGAATGGAACCTAGATGTACCAAGTTTTTAAAAAGTGGCTTCGGTAGTGTAGCTTGTAGCATTCTAGCCATGGATGGTTTCTAAGGACTAAAAGGAAGGCAAAGAAACATGGGTCAGACTAAGACTTTGAAGGTGCATTTTCTGTGTCTTTGATGAAGTTGTAACAATAAGTAATTACCTATATTAAAGCCTGATCAAGGAGTCTTCATCATTTCCACAGACCTTGGCATTTTGAAAATAGAGCTTGATGCCCTCTCCAGCGAAGATCAAAACACACGCTTCAGAAGCTGATGAACTGTGATCTGACAGGGCGAAGGGGCCATACCACAGTAAACTAAATCCAAATGAGGTCACAAAGAATAAGTCAGACATGGAGTCCAACTTCTTAATATGTCTTTGACTACATCTATCTAATATACCTAAGGCTAGAGAGATTATATACATACTTGGTTTGTCTTAATCTCTACAGTATCATTTAAGTATTCTGCTTCCTTTTAGACAGTTACAGCCCTTTCATACGGCTTATTTACATTTACTATGTTTTTAAGACAGAATGTATGTATGTCCACCTGTTACTAGTTTGAGAACAAATTAAAATAACAAAAGGTTTTTGGTTGTTTATACTCTCAATTTCTAGAGGAGAGAAAGCATTAAATGTCTCCGGGCTGCATCAACACCCAATACTTCTCCGAGCTTCTCTTCTCAGGACAACCCAGTCAGTTTATCAGAACTACTTGTTTGCCAGAATTCTCAGCACATGTTTAGAGAACCTGTCTGTTCTGATTCCCAAATCCATCACTTTCCTGATCCCTGGCTTGAGCTTGATTCTAGGGTGGCTGTTTACCGCTAACTAAATACAGTTCATAGGAAATGACAAGATTGGAGTCTGTGCTCTAAATACAAAACTAACTCCTAGTTTTTACTATTGAGGTATTTGTTTGCTTGTTTTACTAATGAATGTGTGTGTGTGTGTGTGTGTGTGTGATAAATCCTATCTGATAGAAAGTTTCAAAATCCTCTATTTCTTAAGCCTCTTGTCATGACTGGAAGCAGGTTCTAGCAGCGGAATTTTTCAGTGGTGATCTGCCTTATCTCAAGAAAGGACTTAAATTATTCTACTCTCCTTTTTTCTGGAGCAAAGGAAGAGGACAAATGGGTGGACTAGTAAGTGAGCTTTGGTGCTCTATTTCAGTCCTAAGGTTGTGCTTACAATGGAAATTGAATGGGAAGAGGAGAAATGCATGCAAAAAAGTCCAAAAAGTCAGAATAGCCAAAAATTTATCATACGATATTGATAATTATAGGATGCCATCCAAGTCTACAATGGTGCATGCCTAGGAAACAATGACCTATAGAATAAGATCCTCCCATATAGATGTTGTAAATGAAAATCAATCTGCTTGAAGATATGACTACTGATATTAATGTCTCCTACCTTTGCCAAATGTCGTGGCTACCTTGCCAAGTGGGTAATACAGACTTAGTGTTTAAGCCACGAACATTCTGGGAAGGAGAAAAATCTGCTGCATCACATCTACTCTCTTTCAAAAGAAATCTTAGCAGGAAGCTTAAACCGTTAGAGCCTCTCTAAGAAGACAGGCTCATCTTGGAGCCTGGAGGCTTGTCACAGATGGGGAACGTGGCTCCGAGAGATGTAAATTTAAACCAAAAGGTTTTACCTCTGTTGAAGAAGAAAAATGTTATTATCCAAAATTAAACCCATACATATCCCAAACACAGTTTAATCATGGAATAAAACGAAATAGATAAATAACCAAAGCAAATGAGGACTTAAGGGTGCTTTGTGCAAGCCCAAGGAGAATGCATAGTTTCAGAATTAAAGAGTTCAAATTATCCTCTCTTTTCTTACCAAGTCCTAACACACCCTGATAATATTACAGAAATTTTTCTCTGACTAATTGAACTCCAGTCCAACATTTTTTTCTTCTCCCTATTTCAAATATACTTCCCCTCTTTTTCTTTTAGATTTCTAAAGGAAGAAAAAAATATTTGGAAAGTAGGAAAGAGGACCACTTTCTTTAGCTGGGTCTCACATCCAAGTTCATAATATATTTTGTGGTTACAAAAGACTTACCTTGATATCTAGCCACATGCTTTCAGCCTGATGGTTTAACCTGCATTTTAGAGGACACTATAATAACAACCAACCTGACTTGTCCTGGATTTCCCATATAACCAGCTTTTACAACCTAACTCAATGTTTATTTTTAATCTTAAATTATGAACTATTTCGTGCCATTGACCTAGAGATCAATGAATGAGTGTATTTATGCTATGATAATTATGTGCTGAAAGCAATAGTTAATTACATATCACAGGTGTTCTGATATCTCTTCTCCCTCGGGCCTCTTTTTATCTGTGCCCTTCTAAGGTCCTTCTCTAGCGTACTAGCATTTACAAGCACTACAATTTAGAATTCCAAGCTGAAATGTACAAAGAGAAAGCAAACAATGAATATATCTGTCCAAACCTGGTTCCCTGGGATAGACGATTCTGCTCTGAGTTCTCCTTAGTTGTCTGTACCTCTTTCTCTATGGTTGAGACCTCATTGGGTTCCATGACCACTTTATGATAACTATTGTTGTTGTCTTCCTTCAGTTCATGGCTAACAGTCATGTTGGTGAGACTTAATGGTTTTTAATAGCTTTTGATTTTATAACTTCTGATGTTAGTAGAAGACAAAATAACAGAGCAAATTCCCTGACCTTATGGCTCTTACAACCTTTCTCCCATCCCTTCCACAATGATCCCTGAGCCTTCAGTGTAGGAGCTGTTTTGTAGATGTGTCCGCTGGGACTGGGATTCACAAATCTGCATTTTGATTGGTTATGGTTTTCTGTAGCTTTCTGTCTTTTGTAAATAGAAGTTTCCTTGATGAGGGTGATGACTATACCTAACTGTGGGTATGAGGAAAATATTTAGAATATAGTTAAGAAGTGTGCTGCAGTAGTAAAGCGACCACTTTCTTTAGCCCTTCGGCAAACCTCCAAACTTGTTAAAATAGTTAATCCTAGTAACAGGAAAAATAAATAATAAAAATGAAGAACTGGCAGACCATTCAAGCTTTCTAGAGAGGCTAGCCTAAGGAGACTCAGTGTTTGAAAAAAGAAAAGAAGAACACAAAATAATTAAATAAACAAACAGATAAATCGATAATGAATGTGCATACACAAGATCAACAACATGGTCCAGAGTTTTAGTTGAACATCTCAGACTTCTTTCTCTTTAGACATTTAAAGTCAGTAACATTCACAGGTTCAAAAGACCAGCATGTGGATATCGTTAGGGAACATTTTTTTTTCCAACCAGCAGCCTTCCCTCAGGGTTGTTTTGAATATTAAAAATTCAACATACAATCATTCCCCTCTGAACATGGGTTCTTCATTATTGGATTCTACCAACTGCCAGGAAAGGACTTCTTAAAGCCTCGTTTGTACTGAACAACTACAGACAATGTACTCATGTCCTAAATGATACAAAAGGGAGCATCTACACATATAGACATGATTCAAAGTATACGGGAAGATGTGTAGAGGTTATTTGCAAATGCTAATGCAATTTATAAAAGCGACTTTAGCATACACAGATTTTGTTACATGGGAGATTATACTTTCCTGAACATGCCAAGGGACAATGGCACAGAAGCTCAACTACTAATAAGTTTATGTTCTAATGTCATGAGTTGATAATACTAGGAGGTGAAGATAAGTTAATGCAGCTAGCTTAACAAATTACACACTTAGCAACATGACAAATCTCAGTCAGAGGGCTCTCAGGTAAGGAACTACGGTTATATGTTTCTACTGCACAGCATGATGATAAGGATATGACTTACTGCTCATCAGGAAGAAACCGAAAGCTCTAAATAGTTATGGTTTTCTGAGCATTGTGATGTTGAAAATTCCTCAGTCAAGTGAAAAACATCAGAAACCATATGATGATGACTGCTTCCACCAAAGCAGAATGTCTTGAAGACTCCTCCTGAAGCTTTCTGTCTCCTGGCCTGAAGCTCTGCTCACTATTGCTAGTTTCTGACTTTAGTACTCATGTCTTCAGCATCTCACTATTCCTCACACCTTCCTTACATATTTTGTCTCTTTTGTCCCAGCTACTCTAGGGTTCTAGCTCCAATTCTTTATGTATTTTTAAAAGAATTCAGAAAACCTATTTTGTTTTCTTTTATTTTTAAAATTATAAAATAATTAATTACATTATTTTTCTCCTTTCTTGTGTTATTTCAACCCATTCCAAGTACCCACCTTGCTCTCTTTCTCAAATCATGGCTTCTCCTTAATTATAATAATTTATATGCATATCCTAAATAAATATGTACAATTTTATTAATCTATATAACAATAACTGGATAGACAGATAAATATTTAAATAGATAGATAGATAGATAGATAGATAGATAGATAGATAGATAGATAGATATAATCTCACAAATGACCACTTGGTATTTATTGAATCACCAGTTGTGGAACTCTTCCCTAGAGAAGAACATTTCTTCCACTCTCAACATTTCCCAGACAACTGTACTTTTTGTCTACAGTTGAAGTTCTACCATGCTTCCCCCTTCCATATTAGCGAGTATCTTGATGTTATTAGTCAGATCTTGCTTAGGAAGCCATGTTAATGAGACTTCATTGGCACAACCTTTCTGACATTTCTAGGAAACACAGTCTTACAACAAAGTTCCTATTCCTGTGGATTCTACCATCATTCTTCTCCCTCTTCTACAAGGATCCCCGAGCCTTACATGAAATAATTGTGTTGCATATGAATGAGTAGGTCCTAGGTAACACATGACCACTTGTTATCCGTATTTTAATCATTTGTCCAAAGGAGGAATGAGAACAATAGTTGTACCCATTATGACACCTATAAACTACAATAATATCCACCATGGCATAACCACCCTAACGATGCAATCATTGCATACAAATATTACCAGTAACCTACAGTTCTCTAGCAGAACCTAAGAATCACTCAGACAAGAACGAAAGTAGAGTACTAGAATTGTAGCCAACTACATAGACCTAGTGAAGTCGTGGATCTTGGTGGTAAGCCTATAATCATTACTTTACTAAGTCAGTATAATAACTAACTAGACTCTAAGTATTTATCCTTATGCCCACAGATAAGTGTGCTTCTTATCCCTCATCAATGAAACTTCTCTTTGTAACAGAGACACAAATTCTTCATTCTTGCCTCCTTGTTTTAAGATTACTAATCTCATTGTTGATAGGCTCCATCATGTATGTATGGCACTACTGGAAAAAAATGTACCCAAATCACTGTTTCAACCTCCAAAACAACTCACCATGTCTGACTTTGTGTATACCAAGAGTCTTAGAATTCCTAGCCTGGTATTCCACCATCCCACCTGAACTTATTTATTTACACACTTATTTACACACTTATACTTCAAGGATAATTTGGAATAAAATGAAGTAAAATCATTTTCCAACTTTTTACTGTCTTGAATGGTCCATTTGCCCTGGATGCACCTCCTTTGTTGGTCAGTTAGCTTTAGCAAGGAGAGATTTAGTCTTCCTATAAGCAGTCTAGCTCTTGGTGACCTGTGTCTTGATTGCTTGGCACTGTGGTGACATTTGTCCATCAATTTCTCCCTCACCTGTTCTCCATTTCTATGAAGTTCTAGTACATTAACCTTCCCTTACTTTCATCTTCACTTCCTAGGTGCTTTCTTTCACAAAGTCAGAATTTATCAAAACTTATTCAATATGGTAGGTATTACATTTACCCTTTTCAGTGAAGAAGCATAAAGTTACCAAGACCTGGTGAAAGTAATTTCTTTATGCTTCCTTATTCTACAATAGGTTGGAAATAAAGACATTATTACCTAGGACTTCACTGAAAAGGGTAAATCTAATCCCTACAATATTTGCTCTTCTGTTGCTGTGAAGACACCATGATCAGGCAACTCATAAAAGAATTTAATATAATTGGGGGCTTGCTTGCAGTTTCAAAGATTTAGTTCACTATAATCATGGCAGGGAGCATGGCAGGATGCAGGCAGGCAGCGGAGCAGTAGCCGAGAACACTACATCCTGATCTACATGCAGAGAGCAGTCACATGCTTCCTCCAACAAGATCATACCTACTGCAACAAGACCACACCCCCTAATCTTCCTAGACCTCAAATAGTGACAATCCCTGGTGACTAAGGCATTCCAACTTATGGCCTATGGGGGGCATTCTTAGCCAAACTATTCTACTACCTGTATTATTATGATATCTTTCTGAAGACTGAGGACTTTTAAAAAATATGATATACAGAATCTACATTGACATTTGATAAGTATTTGTCACCATCAACAGTGATTACAGTGGTATGTACAAACATTTATTAGCTGTTCTTCGTAAATTAAAGCATTTGGCCAGAAAAGCACGCATTACACAAGAATTACACTCCAGGCTGCATTTTAAATCTTAAATAAAATTATACTTTAAGAGACTATTTCATAGTAATTATAGAATTTTAGAAAAGAAGTGATGATTATTTAGGTAGATGATGCAAAAGATTGATAAAGCCAATACATAATATTCAGGAAGAAAGAAAAGCAACAAAATGTATCTCCTTCTCCTTCTATGCCAGGAGCAAAAACAAGAGGCAGTGATGTTCTAGTAAGGTTCCTCTAGGCTACTTGTTGATCATCCTGGCAGAATAAATAATTAGCAGTTTCTCACAGAATTTTGAAACATATTTTTGCCATAGTCTGCAAAAATGACAGGTGGCATACACTTGCTGCAAAGAAGACAGAGATCCTGCGGGACAGTCTCAACCTAAACTGGCCAATGCTACAGCAATTCACCACATATGAATACTGAGGATATTAAAGGTAGATGGCTCTAACTGAGATCTGACAGAAAAATAGAAACATACAAAACTAGTCCCTCTGAAATTAAAATGTTTCAGGGATATTTGTCTATCAAAACATATTTCAATTACTTTTTACTCTTTTATTAAACATGGATCCCATAAATATTTGTTGTCATTGAGACTCTAGAACTTAGCTCTTTTTCTTAAATGGTTCTCTAACACATAGTCACTGAATTATGGCTCCAGGAAAGGCTTCAAAAAGAAAAAGCAGTTGAGTTAAGCCAAAACAAATATCCCAGACTAGGAATCATTACTTATTTAGGGTGAAGCACATTTTCTAAGCCTAGTTAGATTTGTTTGAGAGCATTTCAAAGGTTAGTTTGGCAACCCTTTTCACTTGATTCTTGCAACAATGTCAATTAGAGAGTTTTATCCTCAATGGAGAAAGGAAAGCAAAGAGGCTTAGTGGGGGTGTTCTGTCTGAGGCAAACACAGAAGCAAACGTAGGGGCACAAACCCATGTGTTTTATATTTTCTTCTTTCTTTCTTTGTTCCTTTCTTCCTCCTTCCC
>JAQHUG010000402.1:347260-378010 GCA_028555095.1 Dicrostonyx torquatus | reverse complement strand
GAGGGAAGAAGGGGAGTGGTGAGGAGAGCTTGAGGGAATGGGATAGTCGAGAAGGAGGAAAGACAGAGATGAGAGCAAAGAAAAAGATATCTTGATTGAGGAAACCATTATAGGATTAGCAAGAAATTGGGCTCTAAAGAAATTCCCAGGAATCCACAAGGATGACCCCAGCTAAGACCCTAAACAATAGAGGGGAGGAGGCCTGATCTTGACTTGCCCTGTAGTCAGACTGATGACTATCTTACATATCACCACAGAACCTTCATACAGCAACTGATGGAAACAGAGGCAGAGACCTGCATCAGAGCACTGGACTGACCTCCCAAAGTCCAGCTGAAGAGTGGGAGGAATGAGAATATGAGCAAAAAGGCCAAGACCATGATGCTTTTAAATTTGAGTTTACCCAGTGATTAATGAAGTCAAGGCCCTTTACCCAAGCCTGCTAGACATTTTGTACTTTTCTTGGAAAAATGTGTGTTAAGTTTGTTGGCCTACTTTGTAACTAGGTAACTGGTTTTTATTCTGTTAGCTTGTATTTCTTATTTAAGTTTTTCATTTTTTTTTAATTTTCTCAAGTTTGTTTGTTGAAAATGGGTCTCATTAAGTGGCACAGTTTGTCTCAGTTTCCCAAATGTTGCAATTACATTTCTGGGCTACCAAATCTGGTTTTATGTTATTTTTCTTATAGATTTTCATTTGTGAATTTTCTGTCAGATGTTTTTTTTTCTTCTCAGGTTTATACTGCAAATTGTAAGCATTATCTTGCACTGTAGGCTATCTTTAAATTTTGTTATTATTTTCTGGACAGTGTAGAACATTTCAAGTTTATCAAAATTCCATGTCTATCTCTCTTTTGTTGCTTGAGTATTTGTGCTATGATATACATTTTTCTGGGACAAATTTGCATGTATTTGTATCTCACATATATTATATATCACTGCCAATATTGATACCAAAAAACATTCTGAAATCCTTATAATCACATAGTACACATTTAATAAATTTTTCTATAACTAATTCTAATGGCTTTCTCAAGAATGACTATGTTTTCTAAATATTGAAAATAGAGTGCAGCCTGAATGAATGCCCAAGGTGACAGCATCAAGCTAGCAGGCCAACAGTACCAAATCCTGTCTCTACAGAGATGTCAGTGCAAATTGAAATGGTCATAATCAACTTTGGAAGAACCCTGGAAAAAAGCCAATGGTTGCAGTGACCAAGAGAAAACTGAACAACTCAGATGAAGAAATTACATTTTAGAAATGACTGCAATGCTCAGTGGGATTTATCTTGCTCTCCTCCCCTGTCCCTCCCTACAAGAAGCACCCAGGAGGTCAAAATTCTGAGCCTGTGGTGAGGGTTCTTGGTGGCTTACTCTAGAAAAGGCAAAGACTTGATCAGCAAATTATTCGCATGCCTGCTTCACGTCATAATGAATCTAAACATCCATGGAAACTGGTTAAGAACCACTTTGATGAGGTAAAATCTCAGCACAACTGTAGTATTGACCTTGGATAATTACATCAAGAAATATATTCATAGCAACATTCTCATTTGTCTATGGTCTCTGACCAAGAAGTTATAGAAGAATTGAAAAGCACCTTATAACATCTTACTCACTTTAATATTTTACATGATCAATCTACAGTTGTAGAATATTTGTTTATGCAAATGTGTTGCTTTTGCTTAAGTATATAAAGATATTTAAATTTGTTTATGTTGCAGAATATTTGCTTAACTATGTAAAGATTGTAGCATTTTCTTATGTTACAGAATATTTGTTTAAATATGTGAAGATGTGCTGTATTTGTTTAATTATATAACAATGTGTTGCTATTTTACCTTGCCTGCCTAAGATGCCTAACTAATAAAAAGCTGAAAATCCAATAGTGAATAGTATAGATGAGCAAGAAGTGTAGGTAGGAGGAGAAATTTAGGTTCTGGAAAGAAAGAAAAAGAAATGCCAGAGAGATGTCCCAGAGCCACCATGATCCAGCCAGCCAAAGATAGGATAAGCATGAAAATAATATAAAAATCCCTGAGGCAAAATGCAGATGAATAGAAATAGGTTAAATTAAGCTATAAAAAGCTAGTGGGACAAGCATAAGCTAAGGCCAAACATTTGTAAATAATAACGTTCTGTGTCTTGCCGGGCGGTGGTGGCGCACGCCTTTAATCCCAGCACTCGGGAGGCAGAGGCAGGCGGATCTTTGTGAGTTCGAGACCAGCCTGGTCTACAAGAGCTAGTTCCAGGACAGGCTCCAAAGCTACAGAGAAATCCTGTCTCGAAAAAAAAAAAAAAAGAATAAGTTTCTGTGTCTTTATTTGGAAGCTGATTGGTGACCCAAAGAAAATGCCAACTACAATCTATTAAATATGAACAAATATAACATTAGTTGCTATTATGCTTGCATTGCTTTTTAAGGTTGCTTCTACATTCAAAAATTATTGAGATGATTGATGCCTAAGAAAAAGCTGTTTATATCACCATAATGCCACAAAATCAGATGGGTAGAAGTGCTGTGGTCCAATCGGACTACAGTTCTTTTCTTAGGCACAAACTCTGCTGCAGTTGTGCTACCTGTGTGGCTGTAGAAAACTGCATGCATGAGATGGAGTCCACGAAGACTATCCTTAGAGGGAAAAGAAGGCCAAAAGGGCAGGGAAGTGCAAAAGAATACCTCAGATAATGGGTCAAAGGTACTTTTTGCTCCTCTCAGTGATGCTGTTTCTTGTACCTATCTAAACAATATATAAACGTCACTGAGAAACAACAACACAAATGACCAATCCTAAAGTGAACCCAGAATATTGTGCCTCTATCATTACCAGTCATTCCTGGGTCCTGTGCTGTCCATGGACGCACTGGCTGTGGCAGTCTTGCACTCAGGGCACTTTTTCTATTGCCCTGGTGAAGGACAGGAAATTCTTAGTTGTAACTAAGCATGGTCCAACTCCTTTCTGGGACAAAATGTTCATAGTTTACATCTTCTTGCTCAATTCGTTGTTATTTATTTCTATAGGTCTTTATAAAAGTAATGTGAAGTAACCATGAGCAGCCTGGATAGACCTGCCTTGAAATTTCCTATCAGACACATTAGTCAAATACTCTAAAATTTAGCTCCACTCACATTTTCAGGACATGGGTGAATACACCAGAATAGGATCTAAATCAGTTGTAGCCCAGTTCCCAATTCAGTCTTTGTTCTTAGGAATTTTGTGAACTAAGATTTCCATTGTCCACAATTCTCTTACACTTCTGGTCCTCCAAACTTACAGCAAAATATCCCATTAAGTTCTGCTTAAAACAGCAAGGTCTGTTCTATTCCTAAATTCTAAACGTTCACATTCTCCCTACAAAATAGTTCTAAAGCCCTGGGAACTACACGACCAGGTTTATGACAGAAATAGTCCTACTTCTCAGTATGAATCTTTTATGTTTTACTGTGATGAAATAACTAACAAGAAGCAATTTAGATAACTTACAGTTCAAGATAATATATTTTTTCGTGGTAGGGAAGCTACAGCAGCAAAACCATGAAACCAGCCAGTCATGTTGTATGCTATCTGTAGACAGTGAGCATAGAGCAAACAAGTGGGGTCAAGCTAAAAAAAACACTTCAGAATGTACTTTCTGTGACTTACAGCCTCCTCAAGGTTCCACTTTACAAAGACTCTACAAGCTTCCCAAAGCAGGCTACCCACCAGGGACCAAGTGTTCAAATGCATGAGTCTACAAAACACATTTCACATAAAGATTCCAACATTTTCGGATGATAAGGGCGCTCAATTGGTGTCTTTTTCAAGAAATTGTAAATGAATATTTACTTTTATACCACATCTACTTAAGTTACTAATAATGTAGTAGGGCAAATCAAGTAACAAACTGCAAGTCTTATAGCATATTAAAATAAACCCATTCATTAAAATATGCATATGTGGATACAGGACACAGCCAAATTGTTTGGAAAATGTGTCAAGATATAAAAGAAGGTCATTGAAGGTTAAATGATACAGACAGGTCATATGAGCCACGTTGTCTGCCATCTTTGAATAAAATCCAACCTATTTATGAGAAATTTTCTGCAGAATGAAAAGAGGAATTTCAAAGAGAGTTGGGAAATTTTCCCTTTGAAAGCTCCCCTAAAAATAAACTTTCCTTCTTGATTAGATTTTGAGCTTCTTAGATAAGTGGCTGTGTACAATGGACACGGAACACCCATGAATATTACTTAGTATACTTGACATTGGTTGTCGTCAAGGAACATAGAACAGAAACTTACCAGCAAGATCCTCCACTTTAAACTATTTTCTTCTTCTCTTCAGTGTAATGTCATTGTATAATACTCTGCTCAACCACTATGAGTGTCTTTTCTCTGTTTTCTTGTCAATGGCTTGCCTATGGAAGGAAAGACTCACACACACAGAGGATCAAGATACCCCAGTTTCTAAAAGGTTCACGTACCAAAGGAGCCAACAATTTTTATGACTTCATAGCCATAGATTTCAAGATGTCTGGAATGAATGTGGACATATCCAATTATAAGAATCACCATGAGCAGAGGAGCCCAAAGCTAGTACCTAGTTTTTTTCAAGTACAATTTTATATGGCAATGCTCTGGTAGTGCAGTGAATTTGTCAACTGTTTTCATGTTAATTGGAGAAAATTGGTGACCAAATTTTCCCACAGAGGAGAGGTGCTTTCCCTAACTCTTTAACTCAGTTTGGCATGCCTCAAGAGT
Organism: Dicrostonyx torquatus; assembly: GCA_028555095.1. Lineage (NCBI taxonomy): Eukaryota > Metazoa > Chordata > Mammalia > Rodentia > Cricetidae > Dicrostonyx > Dicrostonyx torquatus. Next base: position 373,268 of record JAQHUG010000402.1, on the reverse strand, counting down.
GCTGTGCTAAGTATTTGTTTCCTTTGTGGTGTTTGTAAATATTAAAAAGAAAGAATGACAGAAAGATATAGGAGGGAAAACAAATGTGAAAATGAGACCTTGAATTTGAAACTCCAAGAAAAAAAATGGGCATATGTAATTTCCCTCCACAGCATATAGCAGGCATGTGTTATATCTTCAAAGATGCTTAGCAACAATCGCAGAGTCCCAGACTGTGGGGGCCACTTTTCTAAAAGTGGTCTGTACAGAGAGCTCAGGCATCCCATGCACTGGTAAGTAAATGGAGGCTTTCTTGATTTTTCTGATAAATCGGGTCACATTCTGCACTGAAAAAAAAAATGAGATTCTAAATGAGTCAACCAGAAGAGGAAGAGGACTGAAGTAAATCATTTGAGTGTGCAGTACACCTGGCCTGTATGGAATTTCACCAAAACCCAAAGCTCATAATACGAGAGCAGTTGGTATGGACCTGTTGAAATTAAAAATTTTAGAAATGAGAACATTGCAATGATAGGATGTGAACAATTCTGCATGCACATATCAGAATATAAGACAGTGATTGTAAATGTGACCCTAATCAAGCCCAGGCCTTAGACCATTGTCATACTGCCCTCTGGGAAACTGTCTTATTTCTCAGTGATTTCACAGTCAAGTGTTACAAGGAGTCTTGATCTGGAGCTGTTCATTTCTCAAACCAGACATGCCCATAAGGATGTATGTATACAAACATAAATTTATTTTAAAAATGCACAAATGATGCTACAGAATTAAAGAAATCTTCAACTTCTTCATAGAGTCCCTTTTACTTTTAATAAGAATCTAATTACCAAATCAATTGGGCAGAGGAGCTTTGCTGTGACAAGTTAAATTGCACGGCTGGTTCCCAAGAGTTGAAGTTGATTCTGCTTTCAGACAGGATTACCAACAGCTGCCTGTAAGGACTCTGCACACATCAGCATGGGAAAAAAGCATGAACTGCTCCTTTTCATCTGATGGACCATCACAAATGTACTGTTTATGGCTGCATATTTCAAACCTTGGTCAGTAGAAAAGCCCAAGTCTTGGCACAAATATAAACACGAGTCATCTATCAATCATAAAAGGCCACTACACTGCTCGGGATGTGGCTCCCTGTCTAAATTTATAAGCCTTTGCAGGGCCCCTGAGACTAATGGATGAATAAAATATTCCAGCCAACTAGTAAAGTAAGTAGTCTGTGTGATTGAAAAGTACCGTAGCCGACTGCTCTGATTAATGAGGAGTAAATTACTGCTAATGCTGTGATAAATGTCATGGGCTCTATTTCACCGAGTGGCAGCCAGGAATTTATACAGGCTCCAGTGGTTTAAGAGCCTCAGGTAAAACAATGACCGATTAATCATCAGGAAATATCACAAATCTGTCATAAATTTTTGGCTAGAAGCAAAAGACCCTTTCCGGACTCAACTTTCTAGGGAATCGCTAACCCTCATCCAGCCCCAACATGAACCAGGATAGATTGGGAAGGTTTCTAAGATATGATTTTGCTTTCGGAACTCTTAAAATGTGTTTGTGTTTAAAGAAACTTGTCTCTTAGCAAGAAGGATGGATTTGTAATTTGTGCTGATTCTTTGCAACGTTAGATGATATTCTTAATACCTTTTGCCCACGGAAGGAGAAGTAAAGGTGTGTGATGTCGGCTCATACGTGGCTGAGATTTCTGGACAGGCAGGTAAAGGAGCATTGTAGATCATAGAGTTCAGATACTCCTCAGCTTACTGGGCACACAGCTCAATAAATCCAGAATAATTGAAAATATCATGGAAGGTAAACACAGTGATTCCAGCTAACCTACAGAACATCCAACCTCAGGATGCAGCACGCTAGACTGTTAACTGTTTCTCTGTACAGAGGAGAATCTGACCTACTGTGGGAAAAAAAAGAAAGAAAAAAACAGAAAACAAAACAAAGAAACAACAACAAAAACTTAACACTTGCCACTTTCCAGCATCATGAGATGCTGGAAATCTTAAAGTATTTCTTCCTTCTCTTTGGCAATGTTCCTCTAAGTCTTGGATGGTGAGTGAGGTAGGACTCTGATACAGATGTTAGCATTAGAGCTGAGCACAGTCACTTTCCCAGTTCTGATAGTCTGTTTAGCTGTCATCCACTACATAAAGAAACTCCTCAGCTGAGAGGTGAGAGTTGTATGAGGATAGGTATTTAAAAGGCAATTTGATACTCTGCTTATTTAGCAATATGATGCTAGTAGGACTCACAATCGCAATGAACATTTAAAATTAACAGCTGCGAAAATTCTCATTTAATAATAAAGAATACTGTAAACTTAAAAAGCTAAAGGCTTTCGTCTAGACGGTAGACAGGGTTAGAACTTCAAATAGAGATCCAATATACTGGTACTAGTATATTGATATCTAGTTGTCCAACCACACCAACACACCAATAGTGAAGAATATAGTTAAAATGTACATTCATTCACTCATCTGCCCATTACCTTAGCCTTTTACCTACTCATTTTTCACTTATCAATGAATCTGCTCACAAATACACACAAGGAAGACATACACACATATATACACACACCCCTACTCAACTATACTTCCATACATACACGCGTCTACCCATTCATCCATGTGACCACTGACCCACCCATCAAGCCAGTCAACCAACCAACCATATCTTTATGTTTGTTCCATCAAGCACTGTATGATTTAACTTCCCATCTGCGTGTTTGATATTAATATCCCCAAATCAGTGTGTCCTTTGTTCTATGCCTTTTCTTATTTCTGAACTATCTACCTACTATCTATATGTCTCTATTAATATTTATTATTTTTCTGGATGTAGAAGGACCTAAGTCAAGAGGGGCCTTCCTTACAAAGCACTTCCAAACGCTCTTCTGCACGTTACTGACAGACACCATTGATGTCTCCAGTGCTCTCCCTAATGTAAATACTTCTATTGTACTTTCCCCCTTGTAACTGGGAGAGCAAAAGCTCTGTAATCTATCAACCATTATTCCTTGCTCCCAAGGATAATTCACAGTAAGTGCCCATGAGTTCAATTAAATAAACCATCAATAGCACAGAGATTCTGAAAAAATAACTTGCTCTCTAAAATGTGCAAAATATATTAATAATGATGGTTAAACATATGCATGTTGAAGCACATAGTTTCCACTCTTTTGCCCATTTTTTGACTCTGGCATTTTAAAAAGAAAAACATAATGCTTCTTTCCTAGATGCAAAATGGGAGTACATAATTTATCTTTTAGAGTAATAGTGACTTTACTAGTAGTAGTTTGGGTCCCACAGCAAATATTAGAAAATATAAGATGTTGCTGTGAAATTTTTTCATCTTTTTTAACTTAAACTTTTCCTTTTAATTTTATTTCATAAAGAAGGACAATATGTTTCATTTTGTGGCATTTTAATTCCTCCTATAGTAAATTAAGAAATAGGTCATGAAGTAAGTAATCAAAACTGGAGGTTCCAGGAAGTTGTCATTCAGTAGGGAAATCCCAGACCAGATTCACAGAAACCATACAAGGAATAGAATAAAACACTAAGGAGGAATAAAGGAACCAAAGAGAGACAGGCAAGGACAAGGAAAGCATCCTTAAAGGTGAGTGAGCTAAAATGCAATCTGAGGTGCTTACTCTTACTACATCTTCATATGTCATGTTTTGTCGATGGCTTCTGAATAAAAACAGAGGAGGAGTGGATGGGAGGGGCAAAAAGCAGGGAGGAGGGACTGGAAGGCAAGGAGAGATGAGAAACTGCACTAGAGAAGTAAAATGACAAATATCTTATTTCACACACACACACACACACACACACACACACACATATATATATATATATATATATATATATATATGTATATGAAAAATCCTAACCTGAAAAACCTTCTCCCTATGGAATTCTTCGTGGCATAACGACATGCAGGCCTTACTACATTAAGATTTTTAGCACTTTTCAGGTTCATCTGAACATTTAATAATAACTTTTTATAAAATCAAAAATGTAAGAATTGATTTTGATAGATTCTAAAATGGAAGAAAACATTCTAGAAACTGTTGTGGTAATAGCAAGGCCCATAAACAAGTGTGTGATCATTTTAGTGGAATTTAGAGTAGCTGGAGAACTTTTATAGCTATGATGGTGAGAGTTACCAAAAGCAAGAACAGTGTCCTAAACAGAGAATGGTACTTGTGTACCATGAGTTTTAGGACAGTATCCCCTGGATAAAGGTACCCAAGGCTTGGTCTGGGAGATCAATAAATAGAAATAATATCGGAATGTCCATGAATACTAACTTTTGTTTACTTCAGTCTGGATAATCCAGGGCTATTGATCAAGACAAAGTCAAAAGCATCAATAATTCATCTGCCAATGAAGTGATTCAGAAAGAAAAATAAAGCAAACAATTTTAGATAAAATCAGTGTTATTTGACCTATGGACAAGCACTCTAATTGGATGGCCAATATAAAGTGGTTAGCCCTGAAATCATATACTCACAAGCCAAACCAAAAGGACTCAGTAGATATTTATAGATTTTTTTGTGTTTTTGTGTTTGCATTTTTTGTGTTTTTGTGTTTGCATGCAATAATAATTGAAACAAAAGAGATGAAGAATTTAAGAAGTGAAAAGTGTGGGGCCACTGAAAAGGCTAAAGAGAGGAGATATGGGAGGGGTTGGAAGTAAAAATAGAAGAGGGGGAAAAATGTAATTATCTTACTAAAAATACTTCATATTTTCATTTAAAAATCAGTATTGTCGATGTAATAAAACTGGGACAAAAATAGCAAAGGACACATTCAAGGTTGCCAAAGGAAGTTCTTCTGAGGAAATACCTTTGGGTGAGATCTGGCAGTAGACACAAGTCATGGGACAATGGAAACAAAGAGTAGGCTGGGTCCAAGTTCCAAGGTGAACAAGACCAAATGTAAATGTCACTATAGAGGGACAAGGGCAGAGCACCCAGTTCAGCAAAGCAAAGGACAAGTAGAACAGGAGAGAAAGTAAAGGCAGGTATACCTGTCACAGCGAGGAACAGGAAGGAAAACTGAGACCTAGGACAGAAGGAAGAAGACTGGAGAAGACAGTGTCCAGGTCTCCCAACCTTACAGATGTGCGAAGAAGACAAGTGTAGTGGCCAGAGTTGAGAGATGCAGTAACTTTTGATTTCAGTCTTAAATTCAGTGAAAAAAAAAAGAATCATTGTTGGTTTCTATAGCTCTTGTACTTTCAGAAATTTGATGAAATTGACAATGAGATCTTGCTGAGATAGAGAAATCATACCCCCAGAGAGGTGATAAAGTGGTGGGTTTCTACAACCCTTCTTAGTTCCTCCTTCTGCCTCCCTTTAACTATTTAGAGACTTGCATATTTTTTAATCATTTGCCTGGGCAACTTCTGCCAAATTATATAGCTAGAATTTATTCTGATCCCTAAGGTGAATTTCTTATTCCTTGAATTCAGCTCCTTATCTTCCAAGGTGTTGACCTGAAGTTACAGTGAATAAAATAAGAGGGAAGAGAATAAGGAAACAATACTGGAAAGCATACCAGATGTGTCCACACTCTGCCTAAGTGAGGCTGTCATTTTCTAACCTTCCTTTGTTGGTTTCCATTTAGTTTGTACACTTACTGCAGGAACAGTCATCTCATCACAGTCTCTCGTTTTTACAAAACAGAAAGGCAGATGCCAGGGAATCAATGATTACTTGGTGTTTAACTGCCAGGCAGTGACAGAGTCAAGTAGAATTGAGAAGACCCCAGCCCCACTGATCTTAACTCTTCAGCTACAGTAAATAACCAGTGTCTCTAGAACAGATAACCTTAGGCAGTCAGGTGTGACAGGAGAAAGGGCAGCTAGATGGCAAGGTGCTCCCTGCAGACGACCTCTGGGTAGGAAGAAATAAATGGGGAAGCATTGCAAGTGAGTCTTATAGATTCAATGATGGATTGATATGGCATGCCTTAATCCTGAAAAACATTTATTCATTATAACCCACTCCTCAAACCAGTTCTGCCTGTGGTGAGTATGCAGACTTCAAGTCCAGGCCGGTTGTGTGCCTGCCAGAGAAAAAAAAATGCAGATAAAGCGACAGGGGAAATTTTTCTTATTTTTAGTGCAAGTTTTAATAATGGCTAGTAATGCAAAACATTACAAATAAAATAGATTCAAAATGTGTTAGGAAAAAGACTATGATATCCTTCTTTCTGAGTTGAAATCTAAGTAGTCAGAATAACCTTCTGACTTGAAAATTTTCTGTGAGCTTTTCTCTCAGGCCTCAAAGTGGTGATTGTTCCTTCTCCCAGGGAATTCTCAAAGGTCTGAGGGCAGAGTAGCATTGAGAAAGAGAATTTTTTCTGATTCCTAAGAGAAAGAGGATAGTAACTAAAATATCAATTTACAAAACCCATGGCAGCTGCTGTGAAATACCCTGACCCATGCATTATGTTCTAAATCACAGTTCATAATGAATCACATTGATTTCATAATTGCAAAACTATAAATTCAAGAACCCATGAGTTATTTTTAATCCTATTCTGAAAACTAGCTTTCTGCATTGACTTAAAAATCTCCTCTGGAGACAGGTCAATTTTGACATTTCATAACAGCCTTCATGGAAATCTTTCAACCTCAAGTCTGACAGCAAATCTGTCAACCGTCACTCAGCATCACAGCTAGACAAAGTCACGGGGTGAAAAGGATACTTCAGGCATCACTGGGGAAGAAGCATGACTGTGTTCACTTTTAGGTCTTCTTTTAAGGTTTCTAAAGGCATCTTCAATACTTATGAGGTCAATTAGAAATGTATGTTTTGAGTAACTATATCCCAAGTATTTAAAACTGCATGTATGATGGTGTCTTCATTAGGGTTTCTGTTACTGTAAAGATATACCATACCCACAGCAACTCTTATAAGGAAAAACATCTAATTGAGGTGTTAGGATACAGTTTTAGATGTTTAGTCCATTATCATCATGGTGGGGAGCATGGCAACATTTAGGCAGACATGGTGCTTGCTACATCTCAATCAGAAGACAAGAAGTAGACTGAAGCACTGGACATGGCTTAAGCATGTATGAGACCTCAAAGTCCAACTCTGCAGTGACGTACTTCCTCCAACAAGGCCTTATCTACTCCAACAAAGCCACACTTTCTAGTAGTAATACTCCCTATGTGGTGTAGGAGGTCCTTCTGTTGTTGCTTTCATTGGTTAATTAATGAAGAAACTTCTTTGGCCTGATAGGGCAGAACTTAGGTAGGTGGAGAAGACGCAACTTAATTCTGGGAGTAAGAAAGCAGAGTCAGAGAGATAGCCACCATGGAGCTACCAGAGACAGACATGCCGAATCTTTCCCCGTAGGCCACTGCCACATGGTAATACACAGATCCATAGAAATGGGCTAAATCAAGATGTGAGAGTTAGCCAATAAAAAGTTAAAGCTAATGGGCCAAGCAGTAATTTAATGAATACAGTTTCTGCATGGTTATTTCAGGTGTAAGCTAGATGGGTGGCCGGAACAAGCAAGAGACCCTCTCCTTGTAACACCTATGAGTTTATGGGGGACCCGTTACATTCAAACTACCACAGATGGGAACATTTAAGTTATTCGCAAATCCAATCCATTGATATATAGTGAGAACTGCAGCCACTATGCACTATTACATACTGTATGCCTTGAAAAACTAGGGAATTTCTATCATATACAAAATGATTACCTTCTGTGTTTCTTTGCTTTCTATTGCTATGATGAACACCATGACCAAAAGCAACGCTAGAAAGAACGGGTTGATTTGGTTTACTCATTCCAGTCATAGCCCATCATGGGAGGAAATAGAGCAGGAACTCAAGCAGAAGAAGAGGCAGGAACCATGAAGGAAAGCTGCTCATTGGTTTTCCCAGCCTGCTTTCTTTTGTAGTCAAAGACCACCAGACAGACTATTGATAATCAATCAAGAAAATGGTGCACAGACATGCTAACAGGCCACTCTGATAAAGGCTATTCTTCAATTGAGTCTGGCTCTTCCTAGGTGACTCCAATTTGTGTCAAATGTCAAAAGTAACTAAGCATATCTACTATGGAAAGTCACATTGATAATCAATCAAGAAAATGGTGCACAGACCTGCAAACAGGCCAATCTAATGGAGACAATTCCTCAATTGAGGTTTGCCCTTCCCAGGTGACTATAACTAAACGCATCTGCTATGGGAAGCCTAACTTAGATTCTCCTCCGTTCAATGGCCTTGACACTTTGCAATTTACTCTACCTTCCAAATAATATAGTGTTTTAAAATAATTTTTTCTTCAGAAGTCTCACAAAGGAAAGCTTGCTTGTATTTACAAAAAAGATAACTGAAGAAAGACTATTAGCAAATATAATGCTTCAGGCACAGTATACTTAAAATTCAACCTCTGAACACTGGGTCTTTCATAGACATGACTGTAATACAAGTTCTTTGATGAAATGAAGGTAGAAGACTCTTATCTCTATTTATGCCTTGAGAAGATGATCTCCAGTTGCTCTGTAGAGAAATAGGATGGCATGGAGGTAAGGAAACCCATGAAGACAGGACTGTGCTAGAGTGATAATTGCTGATAAGGGCTTTGATACTGCTGGTGGCAATGGAGGTGCAGCAAATGCTAGAATTGGTGAATATTTAAAAAGAAGATCATAAAACTTGTAACATAGACCAGGAAAGTGAGAGAGGGAGGGTGTCAGATTTGGGATTTGGGAAACTTAGAACGTAGTGATACTTATTATTATTGGTAGAACTGTTGGGAGAGAGCCAGATTTGTGGAAGAGTCCTGTTTTAAGAGGTATCACATGACCTACTATGTAAACAAAGGGCTTAAGGAAAAGATCCATAATTAATGGAAATATCAGAGTAGAGGTCTGGGACAAGGACATGTATCAACATGTAAAAATGACCTTTTGAGCCCACTATAGGGGACTATAAAAATATCTATCCATTAAAATAATGAGAACAAAGATGAACCATGACAACTCCATGATGTAGCTACTAGCAGTGTGGGCTAAGCAAAAGTAACATTAAAGAAGGGGTCCCTGAATTAGCAAGAAAACTGTGAACTAAAGGAGGAAGTGGTAACCTCATGGATGCTAGCAAATAGTCAAAACTTGGTGAATAGTAAATAGCTATCATTATTGCACTATGCAAATAAAGTTGGTGCCAGATATTTCCATGGAAAAGAAGGAGGAGATGTACAATTGTATTAGCCTTGTAGTCATCAACCAATGGCCTCTGGGTTTTTCAGGGTTATCTTGGTTGTGAAAATTTCACTTGCTAACACTTTCTATGAGTTAATACTTCTAAAGTGAGTAGGACATTTTACATGAAAAGTTAACCAATCAGTATTTTTTTAGGAATAGGATTTTCTTATCTCTCATGCACTATTACATCCCATACTCACACACTAGTAGTCTATCATGTACTAGCCTTTCTTACACTATACTGCTATGTGAAATCTGTTCTCATTGAACTGTGTTTACTCTCTTGAGAGAAGTGCACAAAGAATTACACAGGCAAGGTGTTTCTTCCTCCCCCTCAACAATGAAGCTTAGGAATACTCAAAAACACTAGGCAAACAGTCCCCATTTGGCCGTGAGACTTTCTGTATTGATGGGGAAAGGTTTTAGCCTATCAGGCTAATAGCCACACCCCGCCATTAGCCATTAGCTAATTATTCTGGGTTAGACCATCAGGTCCCGATTAGGTATAAAAGACTGAGTCCACGTGGGGGCTCTCTCTCTCTCTCTGTGGCTCTTGGTCTGGCACACTTCTTTGGAGAAGCCCGGGATCCAGGTTCTGGTATTGTAAATCTGTTTGTATTCTTTACTCCTATTAAAGTATATATACTAAATATAATTGGCTTGGGCAATAATTAATTAAATCGTACACTGTATCCTACACACATCTGGTGGAAGTGATGAGAAACAGTTTACCATTGATTCTCTGTTCCTGCTTTGAACTCTGAGCTATCTGGAATAAAAGCTGCACAGATTGCCAGCCAAGTACTGTGGAGCAGCATTGCCTAAGGCAATGATTCTCAAGCTTCCTGATGCTGCTACCCTTTAATACAGTTGCTCATGTTGTGATGATTCCCAGCCATAAAATTGTTTTTATTGCAACTTAATAGCTCTGATTTTGCTACTGTTAGGAATTGTAATGTAAATATCTGTCTTAGGCAATCCCTGTGAAGGCTCATTCACACACCCCCACAAAGGCTTGCCACCACAGATTGGGAAATGTCAACCTGAAGTCACCTAGTTCTATTGCATCTAAAATTTGACTATGGTTCCTTAACACCAATCACTAGCAGTTCTTCATACCCATTTCACTCCAACACTATCTTACTATGGAGCTGTGTAGCACAGGCTAAAGTAATTTGATGAGTTCAATTCTTTGTTTTTCTTTTCTCTTTTGACTATTGTTTGAGAAATATAGTGTATGTATCTCATTTCAATTAAATCCACATTCCATTTGTCACTACCTCTCCCCTACCCACATCCCATCACTTTTCCTCCTCAATTTCATGCACTCCTTTAAAAACAAAACAAACAAACCATTCATTAGAGCACAGAGATCACATCCCTGGTTGAAACTGGCTATCCCAGCTCACTGAGAACATCAGTTTCCAACAGGATCTCAGCTAAGAATGAGCTTCATAAGCCCCTCCCCCATCCATGCTAAGACTCTGGCTGGCTTGATCTTGTGCATGTAGTCTTGTGATTTCATGCACATACCAGTGCTGTCGTGTCTGGCAAAAACTGATTCACTGCAAGTGTTCCCAAACACTGTCTTAGATTTCTAGTTTCACCAGTACAGGACATCACTGTTATTCTCTGATTCTCACTCTAATAACTAAAACACTGAGCACAGTAAAGAAATGAAGGGAAACTAGCAGGTAAAGAGCAGAAAAGATGGACAGCTGAGGGAGCTCTTAGTACTTATGGAACAACATGGAGAATTCCTCTTGGTTTCTGCCTGTCTCAGTAGGATTCTACAACTTCACATCTCAGTAGGCACTCAAGAAAATACAATAAATAAAAGGTACACTAAAGCTCTATTTATCACTCAAAATAATGGAAAAGGCAGCCATTGAGCAGAAAACTGGCAGTATTTGCTCTATTCCAGCCAAAATATAGCAGAAAAGTCACACTTCCTACACTTTAGCAGGACTGAGCAAGATGTCAGTCTCTCACTTCTCCATGAGAAATGGAACAAAACAAGATCCTACCCAGCTAGTCCTGCAACTTCTGAAAGGAAAAGGTCCAAAGAATCACCTGAATCCTAAAGAATATCAACAAATTAACATTTATACGGATGTAATTCAAGGATGGGGCCAAGTGCCATCCCAAGAAGGCAGGAGACTTGTCAGATTTAGCCTCAAGGTTCTGGCTTTAGAGTCCTGAATGACAGAAATGAGAGGGTTCCTGAATCTTACTTCATGGTTATTTGAAGAAAGCTGTTGACGACAGGTACATGGCAGAAAAGTCCCTGCAGAGAGGCCCAGAGAGGTCATTGCATGGATTGAATTGGAGACCCCAGAATGTTGGACTTATAGAGATATGAGATGTCCATCAGGGAGAACTGCATAAGGGGAGCAGAACCAACTCAACAGGAAGAAGTGTGTTGTAGTCAGCAGAGCTCAAAATGCAAAGCCATCTAAGCTTTTTGACATCAGATAGAGGCCTACAGAATTTAGAGTTTTCCTTCTTTGCTCTCAGGCTTTATTCAGTCCAGAATTTCTTCACCGTGCTTTCTCCTACGCTCTTTTGGTATGGGAAGATGTGTTCTGTGCCATTGTATGTTGGATGCATGTGATTTGCTATTTCAATCTTGGGGGGGGGTACAATTAAGAGATTGCCTTGAGTCTCAGAAGAGATTTTGGACTTTTTATTTATTTGCTTGTTTGTTTGCTTGTTTCTTTATTCTTCTGTAGGCAGAAGTTTCTGTCCTGCCTGATCCCACAGCCATTCAGTCCAAATGAAATACACACTTCACTTCCACAATTATGCCTGAGAATTTTATGCACATAAGCTAAGTATTGGTTATGTTTTACATGGCTTTAACCATAAACTTCCCTGGGTATTCGGTTGCTGATGCTTCTGTGAAATTGTCTTTGAGAAGTGCTATATTTGTACATGAAGAAAGTGAAATAAATATTTTGTTTAAAAAACATCAGTAAGTTAACCAGAGAACTTCTTTAACTATTCCTTTTTATTTATTTATTTTTATTTAATGTGTATGGATGGTTTACCTACATATATGACTGTGCCAGTAAAAAGCATCCAATCACCTGATAAAAGAGTTACAAATACTTGTTAATTGTCTTGTGGTTACAGGGAGTTGAACCTCAGTCTCTGAAAGAGCAAAATACTCTTAACTTCTGAGTCACGACTTCAGCCCCAGAGTACTTCTGCTCTTAAAATCATATCCAAAGCAATAATTGGAGTAGAAATACTTGCTTTTTCTGATCTTCAGCAAAACCTTTGATGAGTAACAAATTGCTCTGTTTTCCTCCTCAGTATTAATAGGAGCTCAGGGCCTCACTAATATAATTACTTTTAGTGAATTTACTCTGACTAAGATGATAAATACCCTTTTCTTGGAAGAGAGTCAGAGACAAGACACCTTGCTTGCTGAAAAATTCTAATCAACTTGATTACAGATAATTTCTTCCTGTTTTTCAGGAAAATAATACCAATATTTACTCTCTGGTTGATGCTGAGTAATTATTGCATTTTTGAAATTTGTGTATTTGTATTGTTAATAAATGTTTGAAAAGTGAATAAATACAGTTATGATACATATAATTTCAATATGTATTAACCATCTTATTTTATTTTGCTAATGATTTTCTACTTGCTGATTATTTCATAATGATATTATGATTTTATACTATAGAAATTATGTGTCAGGAACAAATTTGAGTAATTTTTCTCATTCAAGTTCCAAACAGGCTAAAAGAATGATAGATAAAATGAAAATCAATAATACATTTATTCAGAAACTGCTAAGGCATGTCTTCTACAATGGTGTTTTGAGAAGTTTTACCAAGGAAAAGAGAGAATTAAAGTTGGAGTGCCCTGGCCAGCCATCTGACATTGACAACTGTCAATAATATTCTAAGATAAACCCTCTTACAACTGTATGAGATTTTGCAAAAGAACTCATCTTAGGCCACTGATATTGTATCTCACTCTTATGGTGGTACTTGATTAGGAAAGTGTCAACGTCTAGTGCATTGGGGTCCCTGGGTAAAGGTCTCGTGCAAATCAGGACACAGGGGATGCAGAGTATGAACAACTGCATAACAAGCTTTATTTCATATGACTTTTTATATAGACTAAAAAGAATTACCTCAACTCTAGAAACCCCCCTTTATCAACATAAATGATCATGAGAAACTCTTACCTCACTTTGCAAGAAACAATATCTCAATAAAAAGCTGTAATAAAAATGAAAAGAAGTACATAGAAACAAGGCAAAAAGTATACAGAAACAAAGTACTTCCTTAGTCTATATCTGGTAGAGTGTGAAGAACTGAGCTCAAAGGCCCCCTCTTTATCCAGGGTACAGATTCTGACAGAACATTGAGAAATGAGCAGAGAAAGCATGTTTTCATCTATGCTTGGTTCATCAAGCAACCGTTTCTCAGCTTCATCTCATCTGTCCCAGGAGGAGCCTGCACTCTAAACTAGTTCTGTGACTCAACAGAAAAGGTACAAATTATGAGAAAAATCAAAAGGTCAGATGTTTTCATTGTTGTAAACTTAGGTCACCTTAAAGGGATTATAAATAAGATGTTCCCAGAAACAATTTTTTTTAAGAGATAATCCAAACAGAAGGCCCTAGCCTCTGGAGTTTGCAGAAGGTATAGTAAAAGTCAACATTGAACTGATGAATGCAGACAAACAAGGGGCAGGCAAGGTAACCCTTTACCACTGATAAACATTTTAGGGGGCCTCTTACAGGTCCAATGTCAAATTGGTTCAATCATTCCTTGTCAGTGTTGGAGAAAACCCCCAACAGAGCAAGTAAAAGACTTAATGCTTGTTATTTTAAAAAAAAAACTGCTTTGGGTGACAGATAAAACTAAATTTTAAGAAGAAATCATAAAACAAGTATTTCAGTAAATTTCTATAAATGATCAAAGACCAAAGCTTAAAGTACAAATAAATGGCATTGAAATTGAGGGTTTAGTAGACAGAGGTGTAGATGTAACAATCATTTCCCCAAAATCTTAACGTTCAGATTTATCTCTTGAGGAGGTAAATGTAGGCTTTTGGAACAAATTCTAACAAAAATGATAGCCTACAGAATGAGAAAAGATCTTCACTAACCCCACATCTGATCTCCAAAATATACAAAGAACTCAAGAAATTGGTCATCAAAAGAACAAATAATCCAATAAAAAAAAAAATGGAGTGAAGGCCAGGTGGTGGTGGCGCACGCCTTTAATCCCAGCACTCGGGAGGCAGAGGCAGGCGGATCGTTGTGAGTTTGAGACCAGCCTGGTCTACAAGAGCTAGTTCCAGCGCAGGCTCCAAAGCCACAGAGAAACCCTGTCTTGAAAAAACAAAAAACAAAAAATCATGGAGTGAAGACCTAAACAGAGAACTCTCTAAAGAGGAATCTAAAATGGCTGAAAGACACTTAAGGAAATGTTCAACATCCTTAGTCATCAGAGAAATGCAAATCAAAACAACTCTGAGATTCCATCTTACACCTGGAAGAATGATCAAGATCAAAACCACTGATGACAACTTATGCTGGAGAGGTTGTGGGGTAAAACGAACACTTCTGCACTGCTGGTGGGAATGCAAACTGGTACAGCCCCTTTGGATGTCACTGTGGTGATTTCTCAGAAAATTAGGAAACAACCTTCCTCAAGACCCAGTAATGCCACTTTTGGATAAAAAATTTATAACTTCTATTTTGTGCTTCAAATTTAGGTCTTCAGTATATTTGGAGTTAGTTTTTGTGCAAGATGATAGATAAGGGTTTCATTTCACTACTCTGCATGTGGATATCTATTTTTCCAAGTACTCTACTTTTTATTTTTCATTAATTTGGGTCCTCTCTTTCTTTTTGTTAATTGGGCCAAGGGTCTAATGATTTTTATCTCATTTATCTTTTTAATTTATTCTTTGTATTGTTTTCTTTGTTTCTTTTTGTTATCTTTTGTTTGTTTGTTTGTTTGTTTGTTTTTTGAGACAGGATTTCTCTGTAGCTTTTGGGCCTGCCCTGGAACTAGATCTAGTAGACCAGGCTGGCCTTGAACTCACAGAGATCCGCCTACCTCTGCCTTCCAAGTGCTGGAATTAAAGGCGTGCACCACCACTGCCTGACCCTTTAAAACTTAATTTCTACTCTGAATTTTATTTTTCTTAATGCCAAATGGATTTGGATTTGGTTCATTCTTGTTTTCCCAAACTTAAGTTGTGTTACTAGGCTGCTTATTTGTATTCATTCTGATTTTTTTTAAATGTTGACCATCAAAGCTATACATTTACTTTTTATGACCATTAAAGCATCCCAAAGGTTTTGTTGTGCTGTCTTTTTATGTTCATTTAGTTACATATTTTTTATTTCTTTCTTGATTATTTCCTTGACTCATTTGTTTTTTTAATAATGAGTTGTTAATTTCTATAGATTTGCATATTTACTAGAGGTTTGCTATCAATTTTAATTTTGATTGTATTATAGTCAGATAAAATACATGTAGTTATTTTATTTTTTGAATTTGCAAACATTATTGTGTTCCCAGAATGTGTTTTATCTTAGGAAGCTTCCATGTGCTACTGAGTAAAATTTGTAATATTTGGCATTTGGGTAGAATATTCTAGAGATTTGTTAATTCCATTTGGTATATGTTGTCATACACAATATTCATTTTTCTCTGCTTATTTTTATCTAGATGTCCTGTCTAGTGGAGAACATTGATATTGAAATCATCTACTGTTCATGAAATTCGGTGCAACAGAGTTTGGTGCATATATGTTTAGTAATGTATGCCTGTTTCCTGGTGCCATTTGATGGGAGTAATTTTGTGCACCCTTTCACTCTGATATGTGTCTCTCTTTGAAACTGAAATGGTGTTTTTTGTAGACAACAGACAAATAAGGTTTGTTTTTCCTTTATCAGTTCTTCCAACCTACATTTTTAATTAGAAAAATGAGACTGTTGATATTGACAAGTATTTTTGAAAGGTATGTGTTGATTATAGCAGTTGGACAGTGGTTTCCATCTTTTATTTTTTATTCATCTTAGATTGACTGCCCTGGAGGTTTTATGATGGCACAGAACTCCAATCTGGCAGACTTTATATTTCATACCAATTCCCAGACCATCTGCGTGGGGCCTTTCTAACAGCACAAGTGGAGAGCTGCAGCATGAGACTATCACACTTAGTTCCCACTCAAGACTGTTAGAATGGAGCAGTGAAATACCTCTGTGGAATGATGTCTGACACTAGCTGCTCAGAGTAAAGACAAACTTGAGATGTGAGGGTCTCCCCCAAACCACTATCAACTCAGACACTCCTTTCAAGCCTCGGAGTTCCTAGGCTTCATTTTGCTTTCAACCAACTGGACAAAGTTGTTGGACTTCTTAATGTATTTTATTATGTGATAGTTCACTACAATAATGCATATAAGGCATAACTATAGTTTAACAATAGGAAGGACAGAAATCTGAACAGTGTGATGAAAGGGTAGACAGTGAGACCCAGAAGATCACAGGTAGGAAACTAATGGTGTCCCTTGAGTAGGCAGGGTGTGTTGCCATGGCAGCCCAGTGACAAGGTAATGACTGTAGTATTCTCCAGGGAACTCATTCAAGCTCCAGTGTGCAGACACTATGTTGGAGTCTCCTCACACAGGCATGATTGATCAAACCATTGGCCACAGAAATGAATCACTAAGTTCTAGCCTCCTCCCAGCCCTGATGTGATGATTCCACATCCAGAGACACATCTTTGTTCACTCTTTATTTCAAGTCTGGCCAGTCCTCATCCTAAACATCCCTTCTCTTTAGCACAGACCCTGAGCCCTGAAGATATAGCAAAGATGTGGCTGTTATTCTTGAAGTTCCTCACCTCCCAGGAGGAAAGGGCAAAGGCCAGTCAAAATCAGATATTAGCAACAACTGTAGAAGAGTCAAATTAACTTGCTTACAATCAGCACATTTAGAGTGTCATGTTTCTGACTTGAACTTGGGTTTTTCATATGCAAAGGTGTAAACTCACAATTGCTACATATTCAAGCTCCTATTATCTTCATATTAACATGAAGACCCACCAGTAGTTTTTAGCAAGACAAACTATAAAAAAGTGTTCGTAGAGATTGGAAACTACTAATCTTGGGAAATGTAAGCTGTTCCTACCAAGATTTAAACTGAGTTTTCTTTCCTATGCCATTCAAAGAATAAATTTTTCACACCCCTTCCCCCAGGTCTATGAAGCTCTAGAAGCACATTACCTGCTATTTTAATTACTTCATTATCACTGGCAAACATCCCTCCTGCTCTACTTCATAGCACTGCTATATATAAGTCAGGCAGAGTCCATCTCTGCAGTGAAGAAGCAGTGTGGGCCTCAAATTTTTGCTGCAGTACATCCAAGGTCTCCTTGCTAATATGCTGTATTTCCCAGTGGTACCTGACTTCCTCTAGTGCAATTATTTACCCATTAAGTGTATGATGAAACAGAGATAAAGGGTAGGGAAGAAATAAGGACCAATATTTATGAGGACTTCCTGTGCCATCGTCCAAAAATCAAAATTCCCTAACAGATGAAAATGCTATTATTGTGCATACTCTCTAAATAAAGACTGGAACAATTAAGAAAATTGGTAGCTATATGGCTTTATACAGAAAGGAAGGATGTAAACCCTTCTGACATCCACTTAACTATTGTGTCTATCCTGTCAAGCAATAGCAGGACCTTCATGCAGCCACCACCACCTACAAAGACACGCTCTTCATATTGATTGGGTTGTATTCTACCAGCTAGGGTGCCTGTGATGGCGAAGAATCTCTTAGTGAAAAACATCAGAATGTAAATCCAAAAGGAGAACCTGTTTGTGAACATGTAATATCAACACAGGTTCATTCTTGCTACATATATTCAAATGTGAGGGTCAGGATCATTGCTGTTCACCTGAGTTCAGTCAATGACTTAACAATACCTGCTTATTCTACTGCTATTTTCACAGGGCTAAACACAAGCTCTTAGAGAAAAGACATGCTTTTAATTTAAAAAAAAATAGCTTCATGAACTACAGTATCTGGTACAGAAACTTTTCTAAAAGTGTCACTTTTAGCCTTTGATCATTTCACGTTCATTGAGAGCAATGACTGCCAAAAAGACAGTATGACAGTCACCGAAGACATAAAATTTGAGGGGGTTATACAAGCTTCTCTAAAAGACAGCACACAAGAGCTGCACAGCTTGCCCTGCCAGAAGCCCATGCAGAAAAATTCTCTGTGACCTTCGGATAATCAGATGCTCATATAAATGGCCAATGCTACTGATTCTTCATTAGGAAGCTTGAGGGTTTGTTTACTTTGGGAAGTCATGCAACATAAAAGTTTCTGGGTAGTGGCTATCCAGATCACTACCAGCGACTCCATTTGACACTTGATGGGGAAACTGAATGTAAAGAGAAATGCCCCGGAACTCTTTCAAGAAAGCCCTGATGTGCATAGTAGACACACCAGTTGTACAATAGTTTTACATAAGATTTTTTGAGTCTGTGTTTAGATTATGAAGTTGCAATGTCTTATCTGAAAATGGCGCTTTATTAACTGTTGGCTGTAGTGTTCCTCATTAGGAATTCTCTTCTGCTCTGGCAATCCTAAATCTGGTTCACCAAAATGGAACGCTATCACGAAATGAAATGTTGTTTATATGATAATTAAATCTTATAACATTAGGGCTGGCTCTTGGGGTTACTGTCCTGCCCAGTACCCCGCAGCCGGCAAGCCCCAAAGAAAATCACACAGAGAGTCTATATTAGGTTATTAACTGATTGACCCATTATCTCAGGCTTCTTACTAGCTCCCATAAGTTATATTAACCCATTGTTCCCATCCATGCCAGGCACATGGCCGGTACATTAGGTTACTAACTGATTGGCCCATTATCTCAGGCTTCTTACTAGCTCCCATAAGTTATATTAACCCATTGTTCCCATCCATGCCAGGCACATGGCCGGTACCTGTTCTCAGCTGGAACAGGGACACATGCTGCTTCCTTGAAGATCTGCGCAGGAATGCCAGGGAAGCTTCCTGCTTCCCAAATCTCCTGTTCTCACCTCTACTTCCTGTCTGGTTTTCCCACCTATACTTCCTGCCTGGCCAATCAGCATTTATTTAAAACATGATTGACAGGATACAGAATTGTCCTGCACCAAAATCTCAAGCTGAAAACTCTTGCAAAGGCAGAAACTTACCAAATGCAGCATGCGTTTTGCTCAGCACATCAGTCTGAGTGTTGAGAACACTGTTTGCTTGCCTCTCTGAACTTCCATGTGTGTAAAGGCTTGGTTGCACAGCATCATGGTGATAAGATGCAATTGGATCCAGCCACATGTGTTGCCTTCCAGAAAAGGATTTGTGCAGCCATTACCATTTGGACCATTTTCTGTTGCATGGCTGATATGCCTGGCAACCCAGCTATATTTTATGTGCCCCTGGACACTGTTTAATGTAGTCTCACCCCATTAGACTCATTGCCTTTTGTATAACAGACTGGAGTTTGGAGCTAATGTCAAACATACCATTCATTTCTGGTTGTCAAGTTGACTAGTGAATATTCCCTTTCTCCTTTGTTTATTGTAGGTCGGTTATTTTAGCCAGTGTCATTTATAACATGTCATTCACGTTGCTCAAAACACTTGGATGATTGACATTCTGAGCCTAGTTCCTAGTATAATATTTGGAAAAATCCTTATGAAGTGGGTCATAAGTTGACTACCTTAGTAATTATAAGGAATTTCCCGTCTTAATGTTAAGTAAACTGTGACAATTTCCAGATACAAACACCTAAGTATCTTTGATATGTTTCAGAAAAGTTGGGCCAGGTCTCAAATGGGTGCCATTCATCCTGAGAACACAGCCCTCTCAGAAGGACATATACAAAGACAAGGGTTGTCAATACATTCTGCTTAAATTTCCTTCCCTGGTTGGTGGCTTTTTAAAGCAACATACCTTTGGTTTCCATATAATACATAAGTTATGATGTTTTTACAAGGGTTTTGGCACACAGAACTCCTCATGAAATGTTAATACTTGATGCAGAGTGGTGGAGAAGCAAGGGCCCTGGTTTGCCGGGTCCCTGGAAAGTACAGGTCTCAAGTTTAGAGAGTTCAAGGCTAACAACAGTCTTATATGCCAAATACCCCCCAAAGAGGCAATTATGCTATGGCTCTAGACTGGCATGGCTAGCCCAGCTGAGAGCTATGGATAAGAGATCTCAAAGGCTCTGACAGTAGCATCCCTGTTTGTTGGGTGGTAGGGTGATAATGTTCCTGGTTCCAGGAATAACAGCATGTTCCATGCAGTAACCTTTGGCTGTGGAATTGGTCTTTCATTTCTCAGTGAAAAGTACATTGCAGAAGGGATGATTGGGCCACATTCCATCTCTGTTATATCCCCTGTGCACAAAATGTTGTCATTTTATTGCAGCCACCTCTCAGTCTTACACTATGATCCATCCTTTGTTAGGATAACATCTTCCTGCTTTATTCCAAAGCAGAAATACCTTCCTCTGACATTTCTCTTTTCCAGTGCTGGTGTAAGGATGGTGTTTCAAAAACTGATATGTTTAATTTTACTACAAGTAGATTCCTTGCTGAGGTAGCCCTATGTGTCTGACATTAGAATTAAAAAACAAAACTAAACTAAAGAAACAGGAAAAGGGCAACAAAAACAATGTTCCCTGAATGTGTGCTCTAGAAAATAGGTAACTATATTCCTCTACTTTATTTATGGAATCATGGGGTGGGGCTTGTATCTGTGTGTGTGGAGCATGCACATTGAGCGAGCATGCCCCTGTGTATACGTGTAGAGCTGGAGTAAGACATCAAGTGTCGTCCTGTCTCAATCTCCTTGAGGAAGACTTTACACTATACTGAAGCTCACTGTTCCAGTATACTGACTGGCCAGAAATCTGCCTGCCTCTGTCCCTAGATGTTGGTGTCACCGTCATGTGAAGACATGTCCAGCTTTTTATATAGAAGCTGAGGATTCAAGTTCAGGTCTTTGGGCTTGTACAAAAATCAGTCTTACCCACTGAAAAATCCCCTCAGCTCCAGGTCTCGTATCTTTTTCTTAGAATAACAAATTATAATTTTAAAATCAGTTAGTTTTCTACATGACTCAGAGTAGGTAATTCTATTAGCAGAGAGAGAATTGTAGATATTTAAGAGTTACAAAGCAGTGATAGAACCTATTCCTGCATGTAAAAAGGAGAGATTCTAGCAGCCCTAAAAAGAAAGTAGCAGGGATTTGCATGATGCCTGACGGAGATTCAGAAAACAAGAGGAGGTGAATCTGGCCACATGTAGGAAATAAGGGACAAACAAGAAAACACAATTATAAGAAATGCATGGCAAAGACGATACAAGGGTTTTCTGGTACAACAACACCAAATCGCCATGGTAAACTCACTCTCTGGATTATAGTTGATTTCATTTTTGCATTAAAAAAAACTTTAAAAAGAGTCGAACAGTATAATGTCCTGTGGAGAAATGAAGAATGGTGTGGTGTTCAGTTCCCCAGAAAACAGCGCAGAATACCAGAACTTGCGTGGACCACAGTCCAGGTACTTTGTGGTCCTTGCCTGACTTCCCTCCTCTGAGTTTCTCTCCCTCCCTAGAATCTCCAGTTCTTGGCATTTGCTTAGGTTTGGAAACACAGCCTGAAGTCTATTCAGGGCTTCTTCTGATTCACCTGCTCTTCCATCATCCAGCTTTGATGGTTTGAAAGAAAATGCCCCACAAAGGGACTGACGCTATTAGGAGGCATGGCCTAGTTGAAGTAGGTGTGGTCTTGTGGGAGGATGTTTGTCATTGTGCAGGCAGGTTTTGAGGGCTTATAAATGCTCAAGTCACACCCAGTTTCTCAGTTCACTTCCTGTTGCCAGTGCAAGTTGTAGAACTCTCAGATACTTCTCCAGTACCATGTCTGCCTGCATGTCGCCATGTCCCACCATGATGATCATGGACTGAACCTCTGAACTGTAAGTAACCCTTCCCAATAACTGTTTATAAGAGTTGCCATGGTCATAGTGTCACTTCATAGCAATAGAAACCCTAAGACAGAGCCCTTTAGTTCAGTGTTACCTATTCCCAACACCTCCCAATTCATATATTCTGAAAGACATTACATCTGCTCCATGCCAGCCTGTTCTAAGTTGTTTGTACCACTTGTAATAATCCAGTCATCTTTACTTAAGTCCATATTTTTTCTACTTTGTTCACCTCTGTATTGAGAATGCCTTGGTCTCACAGCCCTTGAATATTTGCTAAATGAACAAATTCAAAAGAAAAGGGGCAAAGAGACTAAATTCAAACACCAAAGTAGTTTAAGAGGATCCCCTAATATCAGACTCTGGATTCAGTTTGGTTGGTTGGTTGCTTGCTTGCTTTTTTGTTTTTGTTGTTTGTTTGTTTTGTTAAGACCAATTAGATTCATGCTACAGTTCACACCACTGTCACCTATGCACGTGTCAAGGGATCAGCTCCAACAGTCCCCAAAGGAGATCTTCAAAAGTAGCATGTTGACAGAGCAGGAACATATCTGCTAGATTAACAGTAGAGCTTCATTAAATGCTCCCTAACTCTCTGAAAACACTATCAGGTCTCTTAACAAGCCATATTTTATCTCACCATTAACTTGTTATAATTACTCACTATTTGACCAGATGGTGAATAATTCCCAAAGTCAGGCCAGGTGTTGGAGAAGCAGAGATAATCACATAGCTCATGGCTGTGTGAAACTAATTTAAAATGTTGCAACAGAGGCACAGAGGTGCCTGGTGTGACGACTTTCCCCCTACCCCCCCCACACACACAGAAGAAAAAAAGAACAAAGAAGGAAGAGAATTTTAAAAATGATTATGTATGCAATACAAAACTAAATATATTTACATGTAATACAGTGTATTCATTTATACTGTCCTGAATGCTGGTTTGTCTGTCAATCAGCCAATGCTTTTATAGGTGTCAAGTCTATTCGAGCCTTTAAAAAGACACCAGTGACAAAAACTTTAAAGTGTTCAAAATTCATACCTGTCAGGCAATGTCAACCTAAACAAATCTCAAGCTTGGGTGCAATCTAATATTTCTTATTTTCCTCTACATATACAATCAATAGAGCTCTCAATTCATTTTCAAATGAAGAACATCAACTGGATAATGTTGTGGACTCCCTTACCCTCCCTCACAGAAATTATGTAACCAACTACAGGAAAGCTAATTTAGTGAAGATGTGTGCCTGGCAGACTCCCAAAACATATTTCTTGAGACTTTTTTAAAAACCCTGTGTGTGTGCGTGTGTGTGTGCAGGTGACAGGAAAGATCATTGAATCACCTCAGTCACCTCAATCTGCGGTGACAGAAAGTTGTGAGCTGCCCACTGCAGGAGTTGAGAATCTAACTCTGATCCTCTGCTAGAACAGTATAAATGCTTAATCACTAATCTATTTCTTCAACCCCTCTTGAGGCTTACTAATGTGTTATTAAGATCAGAGCATTCCACATTTTTAGTATGGACTCATCTAAATAATTAATGATCAGACTTGGATCCAAGGACCATGAACTGATTCAGCATTGTGAATGTGTGACCTGTGTTCAAGAGCCACCATTAAGGAGACTGTATATTTGGTCTTTGTTGTCAGAATGTTGAAATTCCTGATGATTTTTAAACGAAGGATCTTAATTATTATTATTCAGTGAGTTTTAGAAGTTATTTTAAAAAAAAGTTACATTTCATTTCTTAACTGGGTGATTTACTTAATCTTTCTAAACTACAGTTTCATTGTCTGAGAAATTTACCAGGAGTCTGTGGGATCAGATGTTTCTAGGTCCTTGACATCTTGTTCAAAAATCAAAAAAATCAAGGGATTTTATTCAAAAACAACATTAAAATACAGGCCAGAGATGTTTCAAGGGAATCCTAGACTACCTAGCCTAGAGAGTTCAAGAGCTGTGAGTTACACTGGGGCTTCCTTTTAGCTAGTTGAAGAGGGAAAGGAGTTTGTTGTTGGGGATAAGATTGTAGTGTGAAGAATTTTTTTTTCTCTTGGCTCTTTAGTCTTTTGACTTTTGGGGTGGGGAGCAGTCATCTGGCTCCCAAGTAAATCACACATGGAGGCTTATCCTTAGTTATAAATACCCAACCTTAGCTTGACTTGTTTCTTGCCAGCTTTTTTTTAATTTAAATCATCCCATCTATAGTTGGCCTCAGGGCTTTTATCTTTCTCTCTTCCTGTATACCTTTTCTTTCCTTTTTACTGTATGTCTGGTTATGTAGCTGGATAGCTGGTCAACTAAGTTCCCCTTCTTTCTCTCTTGTTCCCAATTCCTTTCTCCCAGATATCACCTCATATTTACCTTCTCTGCTTGCCAGCCCCACCTATTCCTCTCTCCTGCCTTTGGTGAATAAAGAAACTGCCTTGGCATGTTGATAGGGCAGAGTAGAGCTAGACAGGTAAAACTAAGCTGAATGGAGACATAGTCAGGGAGAAGCCATGGTAGCCCCACCAGAAACAGACGTGTCAAACTTTGCTGGTAAGTTACAGCTACATGGCAATACACAGATTAATAGAAATGGGTTAAATTAAGATGTAAGAGTTAGCCAATAAGAAGCCAGAGATAATGGGACAAGCAGTGATTTAACTAATACAGTTTCTGTGTGATTAATTCGGGGATGAGTAACTGGGAGCAAATAAGCGGTCCCTTACAACAAAGATGAAGATTGTCCTTTCAAGTTCTGTAAAGAATTGTGCTGAAATTTTAATAGGGATTACATTGAATGTATAAATTTGATAGGATGGTCATTTTTACTGTATTAATCCTACTAACCCATGAGCAATAGAGAGCTTTCAAACTTCTGATTTTTTTTCAATTCATTTTTTCGGTGTCTTAAAGTTTTTATTAGACAGGACTTTTACTTGCTTGGTTAGTGTGCTGGTTTGAATAAGAATATCCCCCATAAGACCATATGCTTTAATACTAAATCATCTAGGAGTGACACATTTGAGAAGGATTGGGAAGTGTGGCCTTGTTGGGATAGGTATGACCTTGTTGGAGGAAGTATTAAATTGAATAGGCTTCGATGTTTTAAAACACTAGGACAGGTTCAGTATCTCTCTCTTCTTGCTGCCTGCAGATCTGGATGTAGAACTCTCAGCTCTAGCACCATGTCTGCATGGGTGCTGCTATAGCATGCTCTGTGGCTGCCTGCAACAGTTGAGAAGCTGCTGGGGTTGCTTGTGGACAATGTACCATGCCTGAAAGGGTTTGTGTATGTTCTGTTCTCAAGTCCACATTCTCAATGTTTTGTGTAAAACATAAACTCTTAGGAATGATTGTTAAGAAAGTGGCCCTGTTCTTACTGAAA
Organism: Dicrostonyx torquatus; assembly: GCA_028555095.1. Taxonomy (NCBI): domain Eukaryota; kingdom Metazoa; phylum Chordata; class Mammalia; order Rodentia; family Cricetidae; genus Dicrostonyx; species Dicrostonyx torquatus. The sequence goes on along the minus strand of JAQHUG010000402.1, from coordinate 347,599 downwards.
TATGTTATAAAGTCATTAATCAATAGTTAATTTTATACTAGAAATATTGTAGGGGCTAGGGTTTGTTTTGGATATCATTTTGTCTTGGAGATCAGTGTTTCGATTGTGTCACCATCGATACCTATCTATGACACTTGTGTAATCAGTACCTATAAAAGATGATCTGAATAAAGAACTTTGCCTTTTGTCACCAGAGCAATTGGTCCTCTGTTCCATTTCAGGTGTCTGTATAAGGAGCTGGTCTCCGGCAATGCTCCCCACCTTGAGGGTGATGGATTAAACTCCTGAACTGTAAGCAAGCTCCAATATAATTTGTCTTGGTCAAGATGTATCTTCACA
>JAQHUG010000402.1:305132-318416 GCA_028555095.1 Dicrostonyx torquatus | reverse complement strand
GATTCATGTGAGTGACAGATAAAGATGGATGCTAAAAACAAATCCCACACTGGCTCAGAATTGAGTATAATAAAGAGTTATTTCTTTAGAGGTAGACACACAGATCACAGTCCTCTGCACAAATGAGAAACTGGAACCAAATCCAGCAGCTGGGAGAAAGAGCAAATGCGAGCTTTACCTCAACCTTTGTAGTGTAAGAGGCTACACCCAAGTGGGTGGGTAACTTAACAGCTACTGGCTGTAGGATTCCCTACAACAGGACAGGAGGAAAATAGAGAGTGCATGGCAGTGTCTAGGAGGGAATGAACATCATGTGGAGTCAGTCTATTAGTTACCAGGTGCTGTAGAGTACAAGAGAAGGAGAGAGTGAAACAGAATAGGAGACCTATTGTTCTCCAGTTCTATAAGGAAAGAGGATCGTGTGTGTGTGTGTGTGTGTGTGTGTGTGTGTGTGTGTGCCCGCCTAATGTGTGGAGGCTATTGGTATATTGCATTGTTCTCTACACTTCCTACACTGTCTACATATAAAAAATGTAAATGTCATCCTTAAAATTCAATTGAAATTTAACATGAACAGACTAAAAGATATTAACTGACTTATCACATCTCTCTGTAACAGCAGCCGGTCTGTGTGCAGCAGCAGGTTGAGTGATGGGCAGAATGACTAGCAAAGCTGATATTTCTTGCAAAGTTTTGAAAATAAAGAAATGGTGCTAGAAAATGAAGTGCAGTCATCATTCTTTATCTGTGGGTTCCACACAGGCATAATCAGCCAACTGAAGATTAAAAGTGTTTGGAGAAAAGTTTCTTTATTAATTGACATATTTGACTGAACAGGTATGAACTATTTTGTCATTATTTCACAAACCATATAATGTAACAACTTTCTATAACATTTACTTAGAGTTATGTTATTCAGAAAGTATTTATAATGTGTGGAGGATTTGATTAAGTTCTGGAGAAACACTGTACCAGGGACTCGAAGATCAGATGTCCCTGGCGGTCCTGAGACTGATGGGCAACTAGAGTTAACAAAAGGACTGAGGAAAGGGCACTGCTTTGTGTACTCATAGCATAAAAAGGGACTCAAAATTATGAAGAAGGAAAAGAAATTACCGCATCCCCTAAGGAAAAAATAAGCAGCTTCATAAGTTATTTTTATTTTCTTGAGATTTTAAACTTTATTTTGTATGTATAGGTATTTGGCGTGAATGTATGTTTGTGTATCACAAGCATACATTGTCCCCAGGTTGTCCATAAGAGCAACCAGTGTTCTTAACTGCTGAGCCATCTCTCTAGGCTCCAGGATAATAATTTAAAACAACTTAGAAATTTTTATAGTATTCAAATGATCAACTCGTATGGTATAAAACTTTCAGTCCAAACAGCAATGTTCCCAGACACAGAGCAAGTTTCAAGTTGAGATTTCTTACCAAAGCTTTCTACTGCCAGAGGAACGGTGGTTGTTTCTGTTTGAATTCCAGGATCCTGGCAGATATTATACTCTGCAGATATTCAAGTCTTCTGCAAGAGCAGAGAGCCTGCACAGTCAAACTCTCTTCAGAAAGGGCTGGGAGTTTTCTTGGGGAGGGGAGGGTGGACACCTTACACTATTATGCTGAGAATCTAAAAGGTAGGAAGAGGCAGCAGTTAATGCCAGGTACTGTGCTCAATAAAAAGTGCCCAAGGAAGCAATGACTGTTTTAAGTTGCAGGCATCCAATGGTGAAGCAAATGGATCTTTATGATCTTCTTCAACTGTAATGTCATCAACATGTAAATTTCAATATAATGCACAGTAAAATCAATATAGTTTTCATGATTTCATTTGGTTATTTAAAAATATTTGTTTACTCAAAACAAAATATAAATATACTCAATAAAGAAAATATATAGTTGCTTTTTGGAATGATTATTTTAATATTAATTTTAATGAATTTTTAAATTTTTTAAAACAGTCTTAGTACATAGTTGGAGAATTTGAGATCTGTCTGCCTCTGTCTCCTAAATACTGGGATTGCAGGTATGCACTACCAGCCTGGGTCTTGATGAATGTTTTAACATTGATTGCCTGTATCTATGAAGTATATGAAGTATCTATGTATTATACTAGTCATTGCACAAAAGGCTAGTATAATAAAATGTATGCCTCCTGGGACATTCCTCCTATCAAAGGAGACCAGCAGGTACAATTCTTCATGCAGGCTGAACATGGAAATATTTTACACTAATATTTTGCAATTTCTGTCACTATTTCATGGACTGATTTTGTATTTTACCTTGTCTATATGTAGAGGAAAGAGAGATTGAGACCCTCTAGCTGCCCATGAGTCTGTGCAGAGTCCGGAGTGCTTGACTTTTGCATGGACAGCTGATGAGGAACCTGAACGATGATGGCAGCTGGTAGCCGATACTCACCAAATATGAGACAGTGGACAGTAGTGTGATTTGTGCTTCACTCATCCCTTTGTTACCCTGTGTGGCTTTGGGAAAGGGAATTTTCATTTTTTTTTTTTTACTTTTATTGATTCTTTGTGGATTTTCACATCGTGCTTTCTGTTCTGGCTTATCTCCCTGTCCCTTCGCATCTGCTCTCTGCCCTTGCAACCTCCCCCCACAAAACAAAACCAAATTTAAAAGAAAAAAAACACAACAAAGAAATGAAACAAAATAATAATAATAATAATAATAATAATAATAACAGAAAAATCTTGGAAGCTGTAGTGTAGCCCATTGAGGCGCACAGCTTGCCCTTTAGTCTGTTAATCTTTGCTTGCAAGTCTTTGTTAGAAGTCATTAATCTGACTCGAAGCCTCTGGCTTCTGCTACACCGCCAATAATGGGTTCTCACTGAGGTTCCTCATGGATATCCTGTTGTCCTATGTCATGGAGATCCTGCTGATTAGGATCCCTAGGTTTGGTCACTTCACATGCTCAATAATTCATAGATTCTATGGGTATTAGGGTGGACCAATTCATAGCTCTGTCTCAGCTAGCTCACCCAATGCAGCCTACAGCAAGGACCCTCAGACCTGGTCCCACCCACTTACATAGCCAGGGTCAGCTCTACTGTTTTAAACAGGCAAGGTGCAGGACCCTCTCTCCTGATTGCTGTAGGAGGCATAGGAGGGGGAGGGGAGATATGGTCAGTTCTCTAGTTCTCTTGCCCTCGGGGCTGGTTTATCTAAGACCCCAACAATATCAGACCTAGTGTGCTGCACAGGACGGGTGCAAGGCCTGCTCTCCTGTGTGCTGTAACTGCTTTAGGGATGGACTAGTTCTCTCACTCTAGAGACCACAAGGCCAGCTCTCTCGTCTGCCACACGTAGCAATGGGCAGAAGGGGGAGGGCATCTTTCCCTTACCCATGCCACCACATGGCAGACAAGGGGGGTGGGGTCAGCTCTTCTGCTTTCAGACCCTTAGGGTCCACTCACCTGTGTCCTAGAACAGGGTAAATTCTTTCATGCTTCCCAGATGAGGTGCAAGCCTATGATGAGGGGTGGGGCCACCTTTTCCAAGTTATTTCTTCCTTGCTGTAAAAGAAACTAGTGATTCTTGTCTCCGAAGTCATTCTGAAGACTACATGAGTTGTTTGGAAAATGTCTTGTCTATATAAATATATAAATAATATATATAAATAAATATATATACAAATATATAAGCATTACTTACACATACAAGAGGATGTTATAAAAGGGAAAATATTAAACACAAAGCAGCTATGTATAGCTAACGACCAGTGGTCCTCAGCCTGTGGGTCACGACCACTTTTGGGACTTGACTGATCCTTTCCCAGGTGTCACATGTCAGCTATCCCGTGTATAGATATTTACTTACCATTCAGAACATTAGCAAAATTACTGTTATGAAGTAGCAATGAAGATAATTTTATGATTGGCAGTCGCCACAACAGGGGGAACTGAATTAAAGGGTTGAGGTGGTAGGAAGCCTGAGTACCTATGATATAGAGGGTGTAAATACAATGTGTAAATACTCTATATGCTATGAAGGAATTTAATAAAGGCAATGAAGTTTATGTCCTAATATCCCCCACGTGGGCGCCCAGCGAAGTTTGGGGTTAAATGGGATTCCATGAGGCATAGTGGGCTCGTCTGCTGAGTTTTCCATTTCAGTTTCATTGTGTTCAGAAGAGGGGGAGGGGCTCTTTTCCATGTGCTTTACATTTTTATAAACCTAGACATAGGCAATAAAACCACAAGCCTAGCAAAGAAAACATTTTTCTCTATGAGATCACAAAATAAAATAACAATTACATCGAGTCTCATTTTAAATCAACCCACAGTGCTAGCTTTAATCAGACTCCATGAATCTATGAATTTACCATTTATTTTCTCCTGTCATTTATTTTTTCATGTGAAAGCCCGTATTCTCAAGCTTCCAAGTATTATTTCTTCTTAGAAACCACAATTACATCATGCATATTTGGACAAAAATCCCAGCCTGTCTGGGAAAGAAAGCTCCAATGTCTAAAGCCAGGAGCACTTCAACCCGGCCATCACATTACAGTCAGCAGAAGGCTCAAGCCTGAGTGAATGACTCACTTGGGAAGAAAGCAGAGCTGTCCTGGGCCCTACTGACAAACTCTTCTTTATAGTGGACTCATTTCTGCAGTGAATTGGCTCAGCCATTGTCAAAATTGAGACATAAAGAAAGCGCCTATTAGGAGGGATAGTTTCAAACATCTCAGTCTATGGCATGCATACATTTGCTTTCCAGATCGGAAAACCAACACAAATAATTCAAACCCGATTGGAAAGATTGTAACTCACAGTTCACCAGCAAGCCCCATGACTAATCCATATTTTATAGGATGTTCATATTTAATGAAAAGGGAACCATATTCCATTTCAGAATGAAATGAAATGCCAGTTGCTCTGTAATTAAAGGGAATGGACTACCTTTCTACTGTGCACATTTGGCTTCAGGTGACAGCCCTGTCCAGGGGAAATGCTATCATTGTTTCCTGCCAGCTTACTCCTCCTCCTATGGCAGCAGGCTAGGGGTAGGAACTATGTTCACATCACAGTCGGCCTTTGAAATTACCAGCAACTGCTGGCTGTGCATTCCCAAGTCTGCTTCAGTCCCCAAGGAGGTCAGAGGGGAAGCTTCTGTCACTTCTTTCACCATGAGCCAACTTTATGTCTTTGTGTAGCAGATTAGAACTGAAACACAAGGCAGAAGTGGGTAAGACTTGGCTAGTGCTGAGATGTAAGAATCAAAAAGGGCCAGTCCAACCAGATTCACTCATTTTCTTGATCTCAATAAATACACTGAGCCTACTGGTCTACCCTGAATGTCCAAAAGAGAGGACTAGGTACTCAGGGAAGTTTGAGTCTTAGACTATCTCTTTAGGAGGCCCCATTTGTCAAAGGCACTGCCTATGGTGCCTTCACAGACACACATACATATTCACGCACACCTAAATGAAATTTTTATGACTGAAAAGTTCCCAAAGATATAAAAATTTCTGAAAAAAATCCCAGGTTGAATTGTGACAAGTCATTTGTTCCTGGCCATGTTCTAGTAATCAAGTGACCACAGGGCTCTAGAGAAAGATGATACAGAGTAGATGGACCTTTCTGGAATAAGCCACACAGCTCTGGGTAAGGGATGATACCCAGGCAGTGGGCTGTGTGTATCTTCTCGTTTTCTTAGAGAACAGACTCCTCATCATAGAGCCTTGGGATTGAAGGATAAAACACCAGTGTATGTCAATTTCATACATCTTTTATGGCTCTGTTATACAATGCCCAACATCAAATAGCTACCTTTGAGTGACCTGTGTGCACTGCACAGTGGACTCTTACTGGTAGGCCAAACTCAGAAGGGAGCGAGAGAACAAATGTTAGAGTAAGAATAGGAGTTCTCGAGAAAAATATAACTAATTATATATATAATATATATGGGGATCATATATATGATATCATATATCATATAGCTACGAATGTATGTATGTATGTATGTATGTGTTATTAGAGTGACTTACAGGTTGTGTTCCAGTTAATCCAACAATGGCTGTCTCATCACCACAAAAAGACCAAGAATTTTCTAGCTGTTCAGTCCATAAGGCTGGATGACTCAGCTGCTCTTCAATCTCTGTTGGATCCTAAAAGATTAGGCCCTAATACTGGTGACAGAATGTCTCATCTGCAGGAGTGAGGGTAAGCAGCCACACAGAAGAGCTTCTTATTTCTATGTCCTCTTATGTTGGCTGCCATCAGGAAGAGTGACCCAGATTTAGTAGGGGTCTTCTCACCTAAAATGTTCCAATCAAGAAAATTCTTCCCAGACATTCCCAGATGCATGGGTTTTAGTTGAGTTCAGATATAGTCTTTTGTAATGGGGGGGGGCGTGGTGTCCTGCCGCCAAGAAGTGGGGCCATTTTCCCAGTGCCTGACTCCCAGCTGTCAGCTAGCTTATGCCCGAAATAACCACATGACAATTATATTCATTTAAATACTGTCTTGCCCATTATCTCTAGCCTTTTCTTGGCTAACTCTTACATCTTAAACTAACTGATTATAAAAGTCTGTATGTCACCACAAGTTGGTGACTTACCAGATGATTCTAAGGTACGTCAATCTTGGATGGGAGAATCATGGTGTCTGCTCACTTCCTTTCTTCCCCAGCCTTCTGTGCTCTTTTCCCCACCTATCTAAGTCCTTCCCTATCAAAAGGCCAAGGCAGCTTCTTTATTAACCAATGAAAGCAAAGAAATACAGAAGAACCCTCCTACATCATTAGTCAATCAAGAAGACAGCTAAGATTAGCCATCACAAAGAGAAAGCAACGGGGGTGGGGATAGAAAGAGTCATTATAACTAATATGGATGGAGAAAAGGAGTGCAATGAAGACATGTAGCACATTCTTAGACTTGTCAAAATACTCATGCATTGCTACATTAAGAATAAGCATAGCCACTGCTCCTCTATTGCTTGAAACTGAGTTGCCCCACTCTTTTCAGGCTTTGTGTGTCTCTCTTTGGAGAGCAGGAGAAGAACATGAAGCAGGGTTGGGAGGTTATATCTATCCTTGTGTCAACTCTACTGCTCACTTAATAGTGATAATTCTTTCTAAAGTATAAATACTAAGTTATCAAATCTCCAGGATGAATAAGGGAAGGATTTAAGCATGGACTTGGCTCACTGATATATTATCCAATATTGGAGCTGTGTGGAGACTGGTTCTACTCCTAACAAGCTTCAAGGCAGAGTGCCAACAACCAAACTTACAAAGCGCCATTTTACAGCCTGTAAAAAGATCATTTGGTACAGCAGTAAAGAAATGGTTTTCAGAGGTTTGAATGGAAAAAAATTAATGAAGGGGGCAGATGCAAGGAAATCCTCATAAATTCTTTTAATAAACAGCGGCAGAGTATGTGCCACTTGGCCAGTCATTGCCCTGCAAAAAATGCTTCGCCTGAACTGTTGTTAGTAAGTTAATCTTCAGTGCGAGGAGCAGAAAAATCAGCACCTTTATAGGTTTCACCGTTAAATTTGACATTTGGCTCCACACTAACCACAAAGTTTTGACCAAATTTTCTAAGCAGGCTGGCTTTTTCTGAAATCTTTTTTCCTCTGCTGCCCTCTAGTGGGTAACAGCAACAAAACAAAACAAGCACAGAGGCGATCAGTCATAATGAAAATTTAAGATGAGAGCAAGACAGCAGAGAACTCCGTGACAGACAGACAGACAGAAACACACACACACGACCGCTGAGGCTTTCAAAAATAAATAAATGGCCTTTAGTATCTTACTATTATGACTCCCATCTACTAGAGAAGTCACAAATGTAGTCTAGACATTAGTCCAGGGCTTGTGAAACACATAGAAGGGACCACCTAGAAGGGGTTAGAATGTGGGGAAACACATGGAGCTCCCATATGTAGTTGTCTCACAAACTGACACTCTGCCGTAACGTGTTTAAAATGTCCCAAAGACATAAATAAGACTTGCATAGACAACAGATGCTCCTCAATCAATGGATGGATAAAGAAAACTGTGGTACATTTATCCAATGGAGTATTACTCAGCTGTTTAAAAAAATGGCATGATTAAATTTGCAGGCAAATGGACGGAACCAAAGATAAACATCCTGAGTGAGGTAACCAGAACTAGAAAGACAAATATGATACTTATCCACTTATAAGTGGATATTAGCTGTTAATTAAATGCCAATAAAGCTAAAATCCTCCTACCAAGAAAGGTTAAAGAGAAGGGATATAGGAGGAAGCATGGATCTCCCTGGGAAGCGGAACTGAATAGATTCTGCCGGTGGACCTGGGAAGGTGGAAAGGAGAGGGATCAGGTTGGGGATTGGAGGGAGACAGTGCAGGGTGAGAAAACTGGAATTGGGGAGTTCGGGGTGATTTGCAGGGCACTGTGAAAATATAGTGTAATGGGAACTTCCGAGAATCCTCTAGGGTGGCCCTTACTCCTAATAAATGGAGAATACAGAGGCTAGACTGGCTGGCCATCCTTTTTAACGAGGCATGGCTTCCATTGGTGGGATTGGGTTACATTTGTTTGAGTTATTGGCTGAGGAGGTCCTGTAGAGATCCCTAAAACAACAGGCTGATGCTAGGACAGAAGATCAATGTCTAAAAACCCAATAGTGGTGCCCCATTGTCAAGGACAACTTCCACATGGTTCATTTAACATAAAGAAGTCGAGCTGGCGTGGGCTTGGAGCCCTCATCCCTACTTTGTTCTAGTTTCTTTGGCAAGGGAAGGTACCCTGTGGGCTATGAACGAGAAACCTGGATACCAATCCAGCCACAAAACCCTCCAGCTACAATCTGTCCTGTCTGGAAGATGTGCTTGGGCAGTGATAGAGCAGAGCATGTGAGAGTAGCCAACCAGTGTTTGGTTTAACTTGAAGCCCATGCCAGGAAAGGGACTATGCCTTACACTGCCAAGATGGCCAAAAATTGGAGACCAGATAGTTCAGAGACCTAGGCCTGGCCTAAAAACAAACACAACTGGATAGCTCAGAGACTGAAACCTAGCCTCGAACCAAACACAGCTGGCATAAATAAATAAATAAACAAATAAATAAATTTTTAAATAATCAATGAATTTATTCCTAAGGATATTATGCTATATGCATAGATTGGTGCTGTGTTCAGTCAGCATTAGAAAGACTTCCTCTGGCAGCAGATGGGAACAGGTGCAGAGACGCACTGCCTGACTTTATAGGAAAAGTCTAAATTGGAGAATTGCCGGTCTCCACTGGGTCCCACCCCTTGGAGTTTGGGGAACCCTGCAGAAGACGGGGAAGAAAGACTGTTGGAGTCAGAGGGGATGTAGGACACCAGAATAACAGGGTCTACCAGATCTACTAAGTTAGGCTTACATGGGTTCATGGTGACTGAAATGGCAAGCAAGGGGCTGGCATAGGTCTGCCCCAGGTCCTCTGCATATATACAATGGCTGTTAGCTTGGTGTTTTGTAAGAGGGCTAATAGTGGGATCAGGTGTGTCTCTAACCAATTTTATTCCTCTTGGGACTTGCCCTCCTATTGTGTTGCCTGTTCAGACTTGATACAAGAGCTTTCACCTTGTCTTATTTTATCTTGTTTCATCCTGTTTGGCTCTCTTCTCTCAGAGGCCTCTGCTGTTTTCTAAAGAGGAAGCAGAAGGGGAGTGGATCTGGGGGAGAGGGGAGTTTGGAGGGAGCCAGGAGGAGCGGAGGGAGGGGAAACTGTGGTTGGAATATATTATACGAGAGAAGAATCTACTTTCAATAAGAAAGACTAAATAAACCAAAAGAGGGGCTTGCATAGACACTGATTTCAAACCACCCGCAAGAACTGCAGTAGTTAGCACAAAACAACTCACTATCTCACAGGATGACAGAACTGAACTGGCCCCTTCCGGTATGCTTGTATTCCTGCATGAGGCAGCTTCCTATTGGGTGTCTATTTTGTGCCAGAAACTCTCCTAGGGCCCTGGGATGCAGCTAAAAAGACAAGGCTTCCACCTTCTAGAAGCCCAGCTGTGGGGAGCATAGTAACTAGCTACTATGAGGTACTATAGACAATGAAAAAAAATGGTAGTATTCTTTTTGTTGCTTGTTGTTGTTGTTGTTTGAGGCAAGGTTTTTATCTAGCTTGGACTCTACCTTGGAATTCACTTGGAAGACCAGGCTGGCCTGAAACTCACAGATATTCACATGCCACTGTCTCTCGAATGTTGGGATTAAAGGCATGTACCACCACTTCCCAGCCTCCCAGGGGTAGTATTCTTAAGAAGCAATGGGATGGGGATTGGTGAAGAGAGAGTATTAAGGGTCTGGTCTCAGACAGCTTCCTTGAAACATGATATCAAGGATCAGATTTAACATCAAAGACTCAAAGACAGTCACCACAAAGAGTAAAATGGGACAAGAAGTGACCCCAGCAAACATGGCAGGTCAAGGGACCAGAAGTTACAAGGAAAGGTGGCCTGGTCAACATACACAGACCAGTGATGTTCTCTCTCTCTCTCTCACACCTACCTAATAAATGTCCAACTTTACTCTGTATGGTGTGCCTATCTCAATCTCTGTGCCGTCCACCCGCCACCCGCCCACATGGCTCTCGCGGGAGTCCAGCCACTTTCCTGCTGTGTGGCCTTTTGCACAGTTCCTGCTTAGGACTGGCTGCTCCCACTGCCCAATGAGGGACTTGCACCATCCTGGGCCCCACATGGCTCGCTGGGGACCAGCCAGCCACCCTCATGGCTTGCTGGGTGGGTCCAGCCACCTTCCTGCCGAGTAGTCTCATGCACCTTCCCTGCTTGGGACTGGCTGCTTTCGGGACCCGGCAGCTTGCAGCAAATCCGTTTCAGGAGGCACTGGGTGTTGAGGAGCTGGCAGAGTGGTGAGTGCAGTGAAGGTAATTAGACATAGGAGGGCGCCTTGGTTCATCTTGGAAGGCAGCCCCACAGCTGCAGGAAAGTGGAAAGTGGGCCGTGACCACCAGGAACAGCCGAGTAGCCTCTCTCATAGCTTGGGCAAAGACATTGTTTTGTTGTAGAAACAGAGGTGGGTGTGTTTGAAAGAAATCATTACAGAAAGAATGGGATTTGCAGACAGAGCAGATATGGATTAGAGAGAATTAATCCAAATTGGTATTTTGGTCATTGGGAGGTCACGTAGTTGGGGATTCTCTCTTCAAATAATGGATTCAGAAAAGAGGGTTAGGACGGGTGTGGAGAAGATATTCAGTGACTTCTACTCCAGTTTCATAGCATAGCGAAAGCACTCAGTGTCAGAGGAAGACAGAGTTGACAATAAATTACAGAGCAGCTCCGGGGCTTCAACATCCATTCTTAGGGTGCCGATGGAGGCCAAGGTGGAGTTTCAGGCCAAGGTGGGGTTTCTCTTCTCATCAACTGGCTCAAGGGCTCAGTCTCAACCAGAAGTCCTGACTGGTGACTGACTAAGGGGCAAGTGACCCTAGCTGTTCCCAGTTAAGGATGATCAAAGAGGGACCATCCCCACACATAAACAGACAGGTAAAAAGCAGTTTTCACTAAACATGTGTTAACTTAAAGAAGAACTGAAGGAATGGCTGCCCAGTATTTTAAAACCAAAAGGCGTATGAGGTCCCCTAAAGTGAAAAGGTGTAGGCCAAGAGATGAGCGATTTGCTGGAAGCGCATGGTGTCATTCTGAGCCAGATCGAGTCCCCTGTTGGAGGCCTAGTGTTGGGCACTGTCCTTCTCTCTCTGAGTGTCGCCAATCAGTGTGGAAACAGGTAAAGGCTTATATGAGCTACAAAACCAGAATATGTGCCCTGAGATGAAATGCGAAGCCTCCCTCCCGTTCACCACCCACTCAAATACACCACTGGAATAGCTGTTTGTAAGAGGTGGACCGTTTTCTTTGGAAACAAGCAATTAAAAGACTAACAAATTCAATTTCAAAGGAATGGAATAAAAGAACACCAGTACTATAAAACAGTATTTCCATTTTAAAATGATAACATGTATAACTTTGATTTAATAAATAATTTTAACTAATAGCCTTCTCTTTTATGGTTTCACCATTTTCATGTCATATGTGTATTCACCAGGAGAGGGCGCCCTGATACCATCTTTCTTCTCTCCAGCACAAAATTTAAAAAGGCCAGAAACCTTACACTACATTTGGTGATATTTGACAAGCATATTTATATACAAAGAGAAAAAAATGAAGGGAAAAATACTAGTAAATTGTGTTTGTAATTATCATTAAAAGAACTACAAATAACAGATAGTTCAAGTACCCAGTGTTTAAAGTGATCCTGACTTTTGTATTGGCTGAACCTGGGAATTTCATTTTTTGTTTTGTTTTTTCTTTGTTTTTTGGGACAGGGTTTCCCTGTAGCTTTGAAGCCTGTCCTAGAACTCTCTCTGTAGAGCAGCCTGGGCTCGAACTCAGAGATCAGCCTGCTTCTGCATTCTGAGTGCTGGGAAGGGTTTGTGCCACTACTGCCCAGCTGGAATTTCATCTTCTATCAAGTAAGAGAATCTAGGGCTGAGCTTTTGCATGACTTCTGATCAAAGAAAAAAAAATCAATAAATCCCCAGCCTAGTTTTAACTGAAAATTTTGAATTTTTAACATTTTATCACATTTTATCTTTTTCCTTGGTGTGGGGTAGGGTATGGCTCCCACTAGCAGCAAGCAAGCATGTGGCGGTCGGAGACAGTTTGCAGAGTCTGTTCTTTCCCACCATTGGGACTCAGGGATCAAGCTCGGGTTGTCAGTCTTGTTGGCAGGCCCCTTTATCTACTGAGCCATCTCGTTGGTCCAGGAAATTCTGAACTTTTATGGTATGTGTTGCCTTTCTGGGTACTAAGAGGCCAGTTCTTAAATCTCAGAGCAAAGCTTTTGCTGACTTTCCCAGGGAAAAGCATTGCCGTCTCCACAATTGAATTAACATAAAGTTGTGTTCTGTGTTCTGTATGACATTGAGCTCGTAGATCCAGGAAGCACGTGTGAACATAGAGGCTGAGCGGCTGTCTAGGGGACCTCACATGGGCAAAGGGAATCTTTGGATTCTGAAAGAGAAGTTGGGGACATTGGGACTCATTTGCTTTTCTTTTCTCAACAGGATTCTCAAAGTCACTCCCTTTCCTCACCACTTTTATACTTTCTGGAAACCGAAAAAGTAAATCTCTTCGATTTTATCTGATGTTCTTTCAAGGCTTATTGAAATCAAAATTTTTCTATGATATTTTTACCTTCTGCCAATGCTAATTTTGAAGAAAATAGTCGTGTGTGTGTGTGTGTGTGTGT
>JAQHUG010000402.1:276393-296679 GCA_028555095.1 Dicrostonyx torquatus | reverse complement strand
AGTTTTGTGTTTTTATGGGGTTTTTGATGTTATTGATGGTGGTGGTTTTGTTTTTTGCTTTGTATTGGTACGTGTGTGCGAGTGTGTGTGTGTTGTATGTGTTTATGTGCATTTCTTATGCTCTTCTTTTGTTTCTCTTTGATTTTTTGTTTGTTTGCTTTGTTTTGTCCTTATTTATTTGCCCTTTATATTTACATGTCTGTTTTCTCAAGAGAGAGAAAAACGACATGGAATTGTAAGGGTAGGGATGTAGGAAAAAATTTAAGAGGAAATAGGAGATAGAAAACCAGGCTCATAATATATTGTATGAAAATCACTTCATGTTCAGTAAAAATGAAACTATTTTGAAAATTGTATATCTGATTACAGATTTATATTTAGAATATATATATACTAGTCCCTAGAAATCTATAATACTAAGCATATAATTTTAAAATATGCAAAATAATTTTGGAGATTTTTAACTAAAGAGAATATGAAAATGACACTAAACAAGTTCATCATTATTAGAAAATGAAAACTATCTTGAGGTATCATTATACATACTTTTAAAAGGGTGTAAACAAAAAGACAGATATTAACAAGTGTTGACAAGAATGGGAAGATATGGGTTTCCTCACATATCGATTGGTAGTTCCCCTTTAATTTAAAGGTTTTAACACTAAATTTATAAAGCACATAGTTTCTATGGTCTCTAGATAATAACTTAGACTCTAATAAATTCTACATTTATTCAGTTAATCACTAGGCATTGTGATTCTTCAGTACATGAGTGTGATTCTAGAAATATCTAAACAATACATTTAGAAAAAAGCCTTTTCATGGGTTTTTAAACTGCCTGATTTTAGCCCTCAGTACCATGGGGGGAGGTGCTGAGGTGGGTCTCTGAGGCCAGGAACCAACCAGTTTATGTTTCTTGTGGATGCTTGCTCTCTCATTCTGTATCTTACACCCTCAGTCCAACCAGAAAATCATTGTTATGGTTTGTCAAGGTGGTCATGGCCTTGCCAGGTTATACATATGAATGGACTGGGATTTTAAAAGCTACCAGGAAAAGCACATTACCTTTTAGGGTGCAAACAGAGCCATCCCTTATTCAAAGATGGGGAAATAAGGATCTATTCCTATTAATCATACCCCTTGTTGTAGCTCAAATGAGTCTTCACAAAGTTTTATGTTGAAGGATTAATCCCTGGACTCCCATTTTAATGGTACGTAGAGGTGGGACCCTTGAAGTGGAACTAAGACTGGTCAAGGTTGCAAGTAAGACTGCATGATAACTACAGTTGCTTCCAGCACAAAAGAAGAGTAACTTGAAATAGCAGGCTTGCTCTGTCTCGCCTTGTAATGCTCTCCACCCTCTGCCATGCTCTGTTGCAGCCACGTAGCTCTGATGAGATGTTAGCCACTTGCCAGGGTACAGCTTTTAGCCTCTCTAACCCTAGCACGTACTTAGATAGGTTATTTCTGAAATGGCTATTTATACACTGATGGTTACAGTCGATCCTTATGGGCAAAATACATAAGATGGACTTTTTCAGAGGAAAAAAAAGAGCTTATTTCTAAAATATTTGCAGGCAAAGTTTAGCTATGAGAATAGTAATATAAATTATTTTAGATTTTAGAAACAAAGAAAACATCTTTCCTAAACAAGGCACACTATCTTGAATCATGCTTGTCAGTTCTGAAACCCAGTAGATAAAGCATTTTAGTAAAATGACAGAGTAAGATTCTTTAAGATTAAGTAAATCCTTTATCCGTTGTCACAGAACTCTACCAGGAAGACATAGTGATGGGCCTAAGAAGCTTTGCAGCTTCCTCAACAGCTCAATTTCAAGGGTATTATTCTCAGACATCATTATTCAACTTCTAGGCCCAGATTATATTTGATCCACATAAGAGAAGAGCAGCCAAAAGAGGGAAGACATACACACATAAAATCAGCTTTACTGGTAGTGTTTGGAGCCTTCCCAATAATATTCATTCTCCTGAAATCTGTCAAAAAACAATTTATTAAAGAAAACTTGAATTGAGATCCAAATGTTTCTTTCTTCTTAAAAGAAACCATAAGCAAGTTGCAGAACAGAGTCCCTAAAGAATGGGGAAAGGCAATGACTCTCCATACAGCATCATGGTGTATCAAAAGAAGAGAGACCAAAGTATACATTTTGTCTTTTATTAACATGAACTGATTATGGTAGTATTCAAGGCCCATTAATAGAAAACTGTTGCCTCCCAGCTAGAAGAGTAGAATCTATCTCTGAGTGGAGACAAGCCATTTTCTCTTCACTTCCAAGGTAATCAAGCTGAGTCAATCACCTGGCCATGGGAGAACCCCTCAGGAAGGTGGGTTTACCTTAAGCCATGCTGAAGATATCTAGAAAATTATTCCTTTAATAAGATATGTACTTTTCCCTCCCAAATGTCTACCCTTTATGCTGTCACTCCGGCCATTGTAGCCGGAGACTGTTCTTTCATTTCCCAGCCACCCAGCCACGAATAATCACACAGAAACTATATTAATTACAACACTGTTTGACTAATAACTTAGGCATATTCTTAGCTAACTCTTACATTCTAAACTAAGCCATTTCCACTATTCTGTGTATTTTGTGGCTTACCAGGTAAAGTTCTGGTATCTATCTCCTTTACCACTACATGGTGTCTTCCTGATTCTGCCTACTCTCTATATATTTCTTCCAGCATGGCTATATTCTGCCCTGCTATAGGTCAAACCAGTTTCTTTTATTAATCTTTGGAAATAAAACATATTCATAGCATACAGAGGTGAATCCCACATCAGGCCATAGCCTTGCACCTTTGTTAAGCCTATCTACTTCTCTGTGCCCTCACCCAGAAAAGCATCAATTTTCCTTTGTTCTTCTTTGTATCTTTTCCCTTCTTTGAATCCTTGTCAAAGCCTGACCATGCTTTCCAGGACACTTGGGGCTGCCTCTCTCCTTTTCTAAGTTACTCAGCTCACACACACATACTTCTGCCAAGTGGCTGCTTATGTATGACATGATTTTCTCTCTTTCTTCTCCACATCTTCATCTTCCATGCTGTCGTTGAGATTTACAGATTACCTCTTTTGAGGATTTTCTTTTAAATAGCGATAAAATCATCTTGGATCTTACCTCCAAGTCTATTCTTAGGTTCCCTTAAGGAGAGGTCCCCAGTAATAGATGGTACCCAAGGTGTAACTCACCAGAATATCCAGCAATTAACTGTTTCCTCCAAAATGTCACTAGATAGCAAAAGCATTCTGAAGGAAATGTAATCCCAAGGTTACATGAACAGCTATACTTAGAAGTCTTTTCAGAATGAGTTCAGCTTACCAAGGGTCCGCAGTTATGCCTCTCAGCTGTTTTGCATATGACTCTCATGCTATGGGAGCTCCTTCAGCCAATAGCCTTTAAGATACCAGCCCACTTGGGCATGATCTCTTATAGTATAAATGCAGCTGTAAAGCGTTCACTCACTCTCTCAATTCTGGCTGCTAGATTTGGTTCCTGTTCCCTGTTTGTGCAGAGAACTATGGTCTGTAAATCTACCCCTAAGTAAATTACCCTTTATCATATGTAATTCCGAACTAGTGTGGGATTATTTTGTAACTTATGTAACTTTATGTGGACAACTAAATCCACTTAAAACATAAGAGAGTTTGAGAAGGAATTCTAGATACAAAAAGAACAAAGTTAAGCATGTCTTCTTGGTAGCAGCATTTTCTCAGGTGGGTTCTTTTTGCTAGAAGCACATCTTATTTAAGAAAGGTTTCCTGACTCAGCTTTAGCTGCATTTTTGCAGCTCTTTTAAGAGGCCCAGCCACCAAACACTTAAATGATGTTGATGAATAGCCAACATCATGCTTCCTGGTGGTGGCAGGGACCTCAAAACTCCATAGAGTTATGGCAATAAACATGGCTGTTGCCAGTACATCTGACATGAGACTAGACTCTCAGAAACCTGAGGTATGTGGTGAATCCAGCCTGCAAAGCCATGGCTTTAATCCTAGTCATATCACTTAGTAAATTAAAGACTCATGTGGTCAGAAGAAGAGATATACAGTAAAGATAGATTCAGGCAAAGGAAACCTCTAAATGGTTTATGGTGTCTTTAAAAATATATGTAGGCTTAGGAGAAAAAAGGAAAAGGATAAATTCCTTAAAAAATACAGTGAGAGAAGTTGTGTGTGGTGGCACACACCTTTAATCCCAGCACTTGTGAGGCAGAGGCCAGCAGATCTCTATGAGTTCAAGGATAGCGTGGTCTATAGAGTAAGTTTCAGTACAGTCAAAGATACACAGAGAAACCCTGTCTCAAAAGCCAAAAATTAAAAATAAATATAAAAGAATTAGAGGTTAAAGTAAAGCCATGTAAAGATGCAAACTACACAGAGAATCTGGATAATGTATGTTATTGTATTGTCTTTGAATTGTTTGATGGCTAAGGAAGGAGGAAGAGCTGCTAAAAGACTTTTGATATATATTTTGAAAATGACTTGACTTCAAAATTTAAGTCAAAAGTTATGTTACTTTGGAGAAGAGATTTTGTTTTTGTTGCCACAGGAAATGAGAGGCTGTGGATTCATTCAAGGTTAAAAAAATCAGGTTTGACCAAAGAAGACCCTCCTGAGAAATCTCTGATCAGAACAGATGGCCCAGATGTTTGAGTTCTACATCCAGAACAGTTTCAAGACTGCTGGCTGAAAGGATCAAGCCTCACAGAATATTCCAGTCTGGACTTGACCATAATTTTAAATTTTCTTTAGGTTCTCATATGATTATCAGGACCCCCAAACAGCAGGAAGTAGCCTAGAAAACTATGCCCACATTCCCAAAAATGTGAATTATGGATGTTTGTCTTTGTTTAGAGTGTTGGTTACAAGTTACTATGGATAATTGTCAGGAAATAAGCTAAACAAAGGAGATTAGATTCAGAATTCTTGTTGTGAAAAAGGGGGTAGTATTGTGGGACAATGGTCTTGTACCCTGTAAAGATTTGTCTCTTGTATTTGTTTAATAAAATGCTGATTGGCCAGTAGGCATGCAGAAAATATAGGTAGGGTAAACAAAATAGGAAAATTCTGGGAAGAGCCAAGGTTCCGCCTGCAGTCATCACCCAGACACAGAGAACCCATGATAAGAATCCCTCACTGATAAAATGTACCAAGCCACATGGCTAACACAGGCAAGAATTATGGGTTAATGTAGGTTGTAAGAACTAATAAGAAGCCTGAGCTACTGGGCCATCCAGTTTATAATTAATATAGATCTCTGTGTTTCTTTGGAACTGAACTGCTGTGGGACTGGGTAGGACAGAAACTTCTATCAGCACTCTTGTTTTCTAGCAACACCTATTAATTTGTATAAAGTCAGCATTCTTTTTTTTAACAGTATTTTTAAAGCTCAGCAAGTGATAATCTATTGTTATGGTGCATCATCTTCTTTTTCTAAACTCTATTTATTCCCAATTACATGATGTAGATTAGAATGTGCCACTCAATTGTATTTAACACGATGTGCTTATCCAATGGTGTTGTATGCAGTAGTAACTTGTAGTACTCTCCCCAGGTCTCACCCTGGAGATTCGGTGAATGTATGAATACAATACTCTGAGGTGTTTCAGAGCTGGATCAGTAGCAGTTCAGAACTTGCCCAGGCATGTAAGGGGAATCCCATGAATAACCATGTATTAATTCATGAATAAGGAGGGTAAATTCTAAATTGGATGTGCGAAGACTATCAGAATAAAAAGAAAACATAGGATGAGAACTGGAGAACTGCTCTCAGTCTGGTTCTGTTATCACCAACCTGCATGACTTTGAGTGAATTATTTAGTTTTCAAGAGTCTCAAATGTTTATTGGAAAAAAGATTTTCAATGATATGACCACATGGTCATTTTGGTGATCCACAATATTTATGAATATAAGAAACTAGTACATAGTATTCTTTCCTTCTGTTTTCTTCTAATTTTACCTACTCATGTAGATCATTAAATAATAGTGAGTTCAATATATGTCCTAGTCCATTCACTAGGGCAATGATAGAACATTGAAATCCAAATAGATTTTTAAAAGATGTTAAACCCTCAAAGAACTTTTAATATTAGAAGAGAGAATAAATGAAGAAGGTGTGCTGTCTTTGAGCAGCAGCTAATTGTTGAGCCTGGGATGTAATTTTTTATACAGACAGTATCTTTAGGTCATGCCCCAAAATCTAATAATTAATGTTACTGTGAAATGAACATAATTTATAGATGAGTCTGAGTATAAAAGAAAATTACTTGCAAAGATCATTTGCCTGAGGAGATATATAAAGGAACCACTCTCAGGGTTGATTGGAGTACTCCTAGAAAAAGATTTTTCTATAATAAATTACAAAAATGTTGTATGATGATTAATATTTGCCAGTTGTGTGTATAACAGATGATACTTTCGTCAGACAATTGTGTTCTGAATGGAAAAAGACTACCTCTGGTAAAAAGGAATCCATCCACAGCCAAGACAAAAGAGGCAATACACCGAGCATTTGCTTCCCCAACCCGTCCCACATCATTGCAATTGATTTTGTTGATCATTTTTAAGCAGAACTAATTTTAATAAAAAAAAACAGGCAAAAGAAAGAAACTGGAGGATGGTGCAGGAAAAACAGACAACTGGCTATTTTCTTGAGGACTTCCTTTTCTGATTTCCTGTATCATTACATACAAGCTAGTCTCCAAATTAAGCTGTAGAATTTTTCCTTTGCTCCACTCTGCTTGCTAGAGACTCTCCAGCTTCATCTGTATCAGCATGCCAACAAATCCACCATCACCTTGAGGATTACCACACTCCACACAGCTATCATTTACGGCTGTAAATTCTTAGAACAACAGCTAAGGCCACAGCCATTGTGACTTATGAATTGACTTCTCTGCTGTGAGCTCTTTCAGGCAGGATTAAGAAGCAGAAACCCATCATTTTGTGAATCCCCGGTGTGTATAATGAAGCTGTTGAAAGTTAGTGATGGTAAAACCTGCTTGAAAAGACAGATGCTCACATTTAAAAGAAAATATCTGTCCCTGGTAGGCTTATAAATCCACTACTGGTGAGATTATTGCCTATGACTGATGCTCAAATAACAAGAGATGAATTGCTCTCTTTTTTTCTGATATAAGTTTTCCTCTCAACTAGATTTTACCTATAACTCTTACTAGGATTACTTTTCTTCAATTGAAATATTCTTATCCTCCTTAATAAATCAATTGTTAGGTTATTTAATTCATATTATCAACAAGTATTAGCAAATTGGTACAGGTTTAAATGAAATCAACTTTGAATTGGAAACGTTTTCTGAAGGAAAGGGTTCATCAAAAATTAGTGTATTTTTGTACTAATAATTAGAAGACTGTGGCCAAGTCCATGATAAAAGCAGCCATACTTAACTAATGTAAAATGTGTTGGGAAACACACAGTAAGAATTTTCAGGACCAAGTACCTTTTCCTAACAGTATAATGGCCCCTTTGCTTCATTCTCGGTTTCGGATACAATGTCTGACAGCTTGCTACGACAGCTCAACCAACCAAACACACACATGCACACATATTAATCTGAACAAAATTTCCAAATATAACAGATGTCACACACTTACACATGGGTGAAGGTCCATCAGATGATTATTAAACAAGGTAGAAATTATAAAATGATTGATTCTTTTTGCCTTTTTTCCCAGTTTTGCAGAGAAATTGATTTTATCTTTTCTTTGGGTGTTATTTAAATACTGATGCCCCCACAAGCTCATGTGGTTTGAACATTTGGTCTTCAAGATGGCACTGACTTAGAAGGCTGATGAGCTTCGGGAAACAGAGCCTAGCTAAAAGGAGTGAGCCATTGAAGGACTTACAGTTACAGCCTAGCCACAGCCTAATTGAGTACCCTCTTTTCTGCCTCCACTGGGAACGTTATGCTCACTCCCATAGCTAGGGGCCACTCCCACAGACTTGATTTCCTGTCCCTAATGGACAGTATTCCCTGAGCACTGGACTGAAATACATTTTTTTCCTCTAAAGCTGCCTTGTCAGTTATGTCAGAGAAACCAGGAAACTACTGAAATCACCACCTGCCCCCACTATACAAAAAACAAAACAAAAGTAAAGAGTACAATCTGTTCTCGTTCTCAGAAATTAAGAGTGGGCGGTAAGGTCTATGGCCACAAAAAAGTAAGGTAGTAACTATGCAGTCTACCTCATCATTCACCTATGGAAACCAATGGCCATCCTGGCAAGCTCTGACGTTTAATTCTGTCAACTTGATTTTCATCTGCAGTCCTCTGAGCAATGAATCTTTGGGGAAGTCTGTCAAAGCATCTTTCAGGAAAGATCTACTGAGCA
Organism: Dicrostonyx torquatus; assembly: GCA_028555095.1. Classification (NCBI taxonomy): domain Eukaryota; kingdom Metazoa; phylum Chordata; class Mammalia; order Rodentia; family Cricetidae; genus Dicrostonyx; species Dicrostonyx torquatus. Next base: position 288,307 of record JAQHUG010000402.1, on the reverse strand, counting down.
GTGAAGACCCTCTCCAAGAGTGAATGGTACCCTCTGGTAGGCTGCCAGATGTAAAGAGGACCAAATACATGTTATCAAATTGCCTTCTAAATATTTGCGTTTATACCCATACATTAGTACCACTCTCAACCTTGTACGAAGGATCTTCTCTTTTGCAGTGGGAAGTACTCAGGCCAAAGAGCAATTAATCAAACTGCTGACAGTTCATGACTGTTGTCCTCAGCGCTAAATGGGAAAAGTGTAGCAACGTCTCCTAAGTTCAGAGAAAGTTACTGATGAAATGTTGAGGGGCAAAAAATGTAAGAGGCAGAATCTTGGAGGGATGCTGTGAAATGCTGTCTTCTGGACATGCTATGGCCTTTGTGCTCAGGAACTCTCATCAGCTATAGATATCTGTACAAAGCCTGTACCATGTCAAACTAGTCACTGCTCTAACTTGAATAGCTGAGGAGCTATTGACAGCCAGTGGATGCATGGGGAGTGTGCTCGATAGTTCTATGTCAACTTAACCCAAACTAGAGACATCTGAGAGTAAGCAACTACAATAAATAAATTGCTCCCATACTGTATGGAAGCCCGTAGGGTATTTCTTAATTAGTGATTGACTGGAGAGGGCAGCCGTTTGTGAGTGGTACCATCCCTGAGCTGGTGGTCCTGGGTTCTATAAGAAAGCAGCCCGAATAAACAAACCATGGGGAGTAAGCCAGTAAACAGCACCCTCCATGGCCTCTGTATCAGCTTTGGCCTCCAGGGTCCTACCATCTTTGAGTTCCTGTCCTGACTTCCTTTCATGATCTAGAAGTGAAAAACAAATGAATAAACCTATTCCTTCCCAAGTTGCCTCAGTCGTGGTGTTTCCTTACAACACGAGTAATCTTACATAAGATGGAGAGAGAAAATAAGTTTTGCCTAGGGTTATGTGGCCCTTACTCCAGTGGATTGATCTACACTCATGTAAATGTGAGCAGCACCATTCAGACTCAGGCATTATGGGAAAACAAGAGGAGGTCATGAGTCTGGGAGGGGCATGCTTTTGGGTTAAAAAAGAAAGGAGAGTTTAGGTAATATAGTTAATATACATTGCACACATGTATGAAATTGTCAAGAAATAAGTAAAATATTCTAAAGAGGGGGCTAGAGAGATGGCTTAGAAGTTAAAAACATTGTAGAGGACCCAGCTTGGGTTCCTAAAATCCATATGCTAGCTTACAACCACCTGCAGCTCCAGTTCTGAGGAGGCTACGATGCGTTCTTCTAGCCTTGTGGTCGCCAGGCTCACACAAAGTACACAGGCACACATGAAGACAAGACACTTGGGTGTAAAAATAAATATTTTAAAATATTGAGAAAAGCATTAAGAAGTGGTTTAAAGCCAGGCTCATGGCTGTTTGCCTGGCTGCCTGCTCTACTTGCTGGTGAGTGCTGTGGCTGCTGCTAGAGATGTAATCCTTCATTGACACCAGAATCCAGCTTCTGGGTTTCCCAGTACACAGGAAAGATGAACAGCTCTCCACAGGATTTCTACAGGCCCTCAGCACCATACTGGGACTATTGAGCTATTCAGCTTCATGGACAGAGAAAACTACCACGTTCGTATTCTCTCCAATACGCCGATGGCCATTTTTAGCCTACCCAAGCCGCTATTGTTTGTAAGCCATTATAATAAATTCCATGTTTGTGTGTGTGTGTGTCTGTGTGTCTGTGTGTTCTATCAGTTCTGTTTCTTTAAAGAACTTTAAACATACCATTGTTTCAGCCTTCCAGGAATTTGAATTTCTATATGAAATTTGATTTTAAGATGTTTGGGTTTACCAGGTTTATGACCTAAGCAAAATATGCCTGCATACTGACTCTGGGCTATGAAACGTCACTGCACTTCCAAAAAAGTCAATGTTACAGCATGGAGCAAAAATTGAATAAAGTTACTGAATCAAAAATCTTCTCCGTAAGTATTGCCATACTCTCCTGTGGTTTTTCTTTCTGTTTATTTGCTTTACTTTTCTAGACCTGCAGATTGAGTAGGGACTTCTCTCTGGTGGGCATGCTAGACAAGCTTACTACCTTTGAACTAGTTCTCTAGCCTTGTCATGGATTATTTTATTTTGATTGTAGTACAGGTAGGCCTTCAACTTTTGATTCTCCTGCCTCAGAGTTCCCCCAAGTAGCTAAAACTACAGATCTATGGCACCAAGCCCAGTTCTGTTTTTATTTAAAATACATTCTCAAACAGGAAAATATATGGGAGAAAGAAAGGTTCAGCGATACTATCTGGCCAAGAATTAGAAATATATAGTTACTAATTGATGTTCTATAGCCCATGTGTTGCAAGAATAGGAAGCTCTGACTCTTTGTGGACAATTTAAGGGGAAAAAAGTCTGCTCTCTTTACTGGATTGACAACATGAAATGAGAAACTGCTCATCTCTGAGTTGTAGCTTTGTGATACAGTTCACACGGCAAGTCAAAAAGTTAAAGTTATTACAAACATAGACTTACAGAGAGTAGGAGCTCAGCACGCATTTGCTGAGACAGTAGATTACAGTATCACATTCAGCAAAAGAGTTTACATTTTCTTGGGATAATGTAACAACTGGCTTGGCATCCTTCCATCACTAAACTAGGAACATTCATTTCATTTGGCCACCACAACAGTGAATAAGAAATTGGCTGATGCATTTTCTTTTAATTACCTCTTCCCTTAAAAAGTAAATAACTACTAATGATTCATATGGACAAAATGTTAAAAGTAAATCATGTTTTCTTCTTATATAGTCATCTTAGCTGGATTTTGATTTCCTTAAGTGTAAAATGTATGTCCTATGAGTAGTTAGAACAGAGATCTTTATCCCACTATAGAAAAATACTAGGGATTCAATAATGGCCCTGCCTTAGAGATTGCTTGATTTATTTTTAATATTGATCCCAAGATTCTGAAATCACCACAGTCATTTGGGACTGAATAATCAAATAAGTTCTACTGCTAAAATGGGAGAAATTGCAAATAAATAAGAAGTTGTAATGATCCATTTCACAGTAGATAAGCATTACAGACAAAAATCTAAATTCACTTTGGCTTCACATTCTTTTCTGGTGGGAACTCTGAGCAATCATCTATCAGTAACACTGAGAACATTGAAAAGCTGTATTAGCTTGCTAAGTAGTTCCATTTTCTACAAAAATAAGAGTAGGATTTTGATGTGGGATTTCCCTCTGTATGCTATTATTGCCGTTGAGCCTGTGATAGGGTAGAACAGAGCTAGGTGGGGAAAACTAAACTGAATGCTGGGAGAAAAAAGGACAGAGTTATGAGAAACCATGTAGCCCCATCAGAGACAGATGCCAGAACTTTAGCTGGTAAGCCACAGACACATGGCGATACACAGATGAATTGAAATGGGTTAAATTAATATGTAAGAGTTAGCGAATAAGAAACTAAAGCTAATAGGCAAAGCAGTGATTTAATTAAGTTTCTTGTGATTATTTCAGGCTAAGCAGCCAGGAACCAATGAGCGGCCCCCTTCTTACTACAGGATTTTATGCCTCATTGTACAAAGGGCAAGGGCATATTTGATGAACCAGAAATATCTACTTTTAGTAAAATATAATGGAATGCTTAAAGGACAGCAAAATGAACAAATGCTATAACAGTCAGTGGTACAAAATAGCCAAATCTAAAAGATCATAATTCCAGAACTATAATAATATAAATAGTTCAGTTTCAATCATGATAAAAAACATAGTATCAATATCTATAAATATTAATGATAGTGAATTAATTCAAATTGGGAAACATAAGCAAATTTTGTAAACAAAAGAATTGCAAGTAATTTATGTTGATACCCCAGTTTTAAGAGGATGTGCATGCCTTTAAGTGTGGATTGCATATAGTGACTTTCTTACAAAGGCAGCAGTATGAAAAGCAGGAAATGAGAACAAATTCTTAGTTGGAAAATGTGGAAAACATAACCTCAATCTACTTGAACACTGGTAAGTTGTATAGATGACAACATATTTTTATGTTATTATCTTATGATTTTTTTTCTCTTTAAACGTGTTTTTCTTCTTCAGACACCTGATCAGAGTCCAAACATAAGAAAATTATTCAACCTCAGCTGATAGACACTCTACAAAATAGTTGGCTATTGTCCTTAAAACGGATAATGTCATCAAAAACAAGAAAAGACATTCAGTCTGATGGTATTGATGAATTCCAGCTATGCAGAAGGCTGAGGCAGAGGAATTGCTAGTGCCTGAACTACTGAGTAAGTTCAAGTCTAGCCAATGCAGTTAATTATATTCTGTCTCTTTTTATTTAGCTTTATAGTTTTGTGATAAGACATGATGATGAAAGCAACTTAGAAAACAAAGAATTTAGTTGGGCTTATGGTTTCAAAGGGTTAGTTTCCATGATGGCGAAGCCTATGCGTGACAACAGAAACAGCTAAGAACTCACACATGGATCCACAAGCAGGAGGCAGAGAGGAGCATAAAGCATTTGGAATCTCAACCCCACTCCCACTGAAATTCCTCTTGCAATAAGGCCACGCTTCCTAATCCTTCCCAAACAGTTCCACCAACTGGGGACCGTGTATTCAAACCTATGTGCTTAAGGGCCAATTCTCATGTAAATTACCACACTGTCAAAATGAAAAGTAAAAAGTGGGTGGAGATTATATTTCTGTGGTAGAATGCTTGCCCAGCACACACAAGGCCCTAGGTTCAATAACCAGTATTGGGGGTGTAGAGAACTGGTCAACACCTTTACAGTCTATAGGGCCTAAATGGATATTATCGTATTGACTCAATGCAATGCCATAGTATCCTGGATGATATACTATAGAAGGAAAAGAATGTTAGGGGAAAGCTAAGGAAATGTGAAACATAGTATGGCCTGAAAAAAGTAAATAATATGTTCTTACATGGCCAAGATGACCTTGATTTCTTGATCTTCTAGATCTCAAGAGCTACCTGACAAGATCATGTCGCCATGCCTGACTTGAAATATCTTAACATAAAACAACTGAAAAAAAAACTCAGAATAATTTTTGAATAGTTTAATCTAATGAATGAAAAGATAATCTACCTATAGCTGTGGGATGTTACATGCTTTTGCCTAAAGAAAATGAACATATTAACATATAAAAGACTTAGAAATCCAGAGAAGAGAAAGAAAAAGAAGTCAAAAGCAAGGTGAAAAAATACGTTAGTAACAGAAACAAAAAAAAGAAATAAATTCAAAGTTGATTTTTTTTGGGGGGGAGGTTAAAAAATATCGCAAAGACTAATCAAGAGAAAAGCAGAAAGGACAAAATTTGTAACTCATAGATGAAGCAATACGCAAAAGTTTGAAGCCTGTAGACATGAGCTAACAAAGGAAAGCTGTAACTAACTTAATATAAAAATGATAATCTAGATGAGATGAGCTAGTCCTTTCAGAAATGATCTGCCATAAACGATATGAGAATAATTAACCACATGAGAAGGTCCATCTCTATTAAAGAAACTGAATTGAAAACTTAGAGTTTTTCTAAAATAAAACACCAGGCCTGCATGAATTACAAAGAAATACTACCAGTATTTAAATAAGAGATTATATCAAGTTTTTTAATCTCTCTAAACACATATGTAGAATGAACATATTGTAATTCTTTCAATAAGACCATAAATTCCACAGTATTTAAATCAAATAGGTATTTCATAATATTAAATTATGGTTCAATAGATTTAATGGCATAAATGCACAAATCTTCAATAAAGCATAAGCAAATTGAATAAAAAAATGTTAGAGGGAATAGTATACAACCACTCAGTATAGGCTTTAAAGAAAATGTGCAAGGTTGAAAAGCAATTGATGTAAATCACATAATCCTTTAATACAGAAAAAAATCTTTGAGAAAAAAATATTTATTTTTAGAACAGCAAAAACTCAGTAAACTGATAATAAAGGCAAGTTTCTATAAAATAGCTATGGTTATTCTCTAGTTAGTATTATACTCAATGCTCAGAAACTCCAAGGCTTCTATTCAAAATCAGAAGCACTGTGTAGAAACCGAAGAGAAATTATAATTAGCAGAGTTTATTTGATCAAAGAGTGATTCATCAATCATACAGTATGTCAACTCAGTGAAGATTCAAAGAGGTCCAGCCAGCAGATTGGGCAGAAAGGATCTATGGACAGAAGGGCAGATATAGAAACACACTCATTGGCTGTAGATAATCATTTTCTTTATTTGAAGATGGTATAAGGGGCATTTCCCTTAAACAGGAAGGTTCTGGCCAGTTTGCAATCTGTAGTTAGTTGAAGCGTAATTGTTGTGGTTGGCTTTTTTTTTATAAGACTGTCAAGTTAGATTGTAGCTTATTTACACCTAAATTAGGTCATAGTTCATTACAAAAAATTTCAAAGAATTGAGGAAGCTTTAAACCAAATTTAATGTAATTTATCACAGGCAATGAACTTCATTCTCACCATTGTGCTTTAGCATCATGCTAGAAGACTCAGACAATGCAATAAAAAGCTATTAAGCCATACACAGAGTGAGAAGAAGAAAGTCAAACTGTTTTTGATTCCAGAGAACAAAGTAATATTTGTAAAACCATTTGAAAGTTTATTAAGAAAGATCTGCAAACTAAAAATTGATTAAAGAAAAATTGAATGATACAAGTTAATGTACAAAAATGTAGCCTTTCTATATTAACAATGAAGAGGTAGAATTTGACATTTAAAACATCATAACATTTAAATTATCATCTAATAAATACTCATATATATTTAATTCACAAATCAGTATAAGGAAAACTACTAAAATGTGAAAAGGAAATGGAAGAAGAAATTAACAAATAGGGGGTGGAGATTCCATGCTAACAGACAGGAAGTTTCAATGTCTCCAAACTAATAGTTTGCTACCTGGCTTATTTATAAATTTAGTGAGATAACAAGCAAATGGTCAACTCTGGAGATTTTATATATATATATATATATATATATATATATATAGGCAACATTCTATGAATTCAAATATTTGGTAATATATAACATGTAGACAAATACATGCATGCATACAGTAACAACTGATGATAAAAGAGGCCATGAATTTCAATAAGAGCAAGGCAGGGTATATGAGGGGAATGGGGAAAGAAGATAAAATGTTGTAATTAAATTACAATCTCCAAATAAAGCAGAACACATAGTGATGTTATGAATACCAGCACAGTCTAAAATTTGTATTAGGGGGCCAAAGATCCAGAGTAGAAAACTCAATATTGAAGGGCAAGAAATTCAGAGGCTTAATGTTTTTCAGCTTCATGATCCAGGATAAAATAAGTGATCAACATCGTGTAATGAGTCGAGTTCTCAAGCTGTGAAAATACATGGAAGGATATCAAATACATAGCATTAAGCGATAGCAGTCAGTGTAAAATCTATGTGTGACAATGGCAACTATTTGATATTCTGTAGAGGAAACTATTGCAACAATGGAGACATGAGGACTAAATAGTGGCTGGGGGAAGGCGTGAGCAATAGGTAACACATTTAGGGCCTTCGGAGTATTGAAAGGGCTCTATATGGGACCAAAGACATAATGAAAGCTTTTTTCTAAACACAAGAATGCACAATACATCGAGAATGAATGCTAACGTTGCTTTGAGTTTTAGATGATAATAAATCAATATAGTTTCATCAGTTACAAGAAATACATGATTTAGGTGGGACACATTGAGCATGGGGCAGAGATAGATGGATGAAACACGGAGAACATGGCAATTTCTATGCTTTTCTGTCTTATTATTTTTCTGTAAACTTAAAACTTGTCTAAAATATGAACTCTTAAAAACTCCAATACCACATTTCTAATCAATGCCATATTGTGTTCGGGCATCTCACTGACTATTTTGTTTTAGAAATGATTTGTTTTATTCATTTGACAACTCATCCATTATATATCACAGAATACTGTGCTCTCTGTAAATGAAATCTTACATGATCAATAAAAGACACACACATAAATAACTAGTCTCTTACAAAAGGCTAATTTAATTTTAATTAGGAGAGAATCAAGGAAAATACTATTCTACTTTTGACAAGTGAAAGCCTTCTCTCTTTAAAGTAACAGCTACATGAACAATAAAAATACATTCACATACACTTATAGAGAAACTAATATTCTTATGAACTATAAAAAGTCAATTTTGTGCTTATATTTTAACTGAAAAAAGAAAATAAAAGAATCAAGAAAATACAATTTTTGTAAGAAGGCTAGAAATAGTTTATGTAAGAAAAAGTTCTGGGTGTTTCTCCTAAACATTAAGTAGTAAACATATGCTTTGTCCAATTCCCATCTTTTTCTTTATACCATAGCCAAATACATTGTATATTTATTGACCTGCTATGATTTCTAAGAAAAAAAAAACGTTAAATAATTGTTGCCAAAATGCTTGTATCTGTTATTATAGTGGACTAATGAACTGTAGTTATGACATCTTTTGAAAGTATTCCTAAGAATACTGTTAAGTTCTAAAACTTGTAATTAGGTAAACTGGTCTCTGGTCCCTTGGAGCAGCCATAATTCCTTATACAGTGTGTCCCTGACCTCAAGACGATGAGAAATGCATGACTATTACAGACTCTCCTTCTGTAAACAAGGCTTGCTTGCTGCAGATGTCCACAACTGCCTTTTGTATATGTCAGTCACATGTTTTGCCTTTAAACTCTCAAGCTGGAGGTCAAGGCTGTTTCCCACTATGTTGCCTGGAGCATCCCTAGTGGTGGCAAATAAAGACTCCATATCACTTAGTCAGGCATCTCAGGAGATTTTCTGTTCAGGTATCCCATAACATTACCACTTTGCCTTAAACTTAGTAAAATAAACTGAAGACCTCAAGCAAAATTTTAAATCAGTTAAAGGGTTTAGATATGGTATCCTATGTTTGTCTGTCTACGTGCCTCTGTGTGTGTGTTTGTTTGTATCTGTGTTTGTGTGTCTGTGTGTGTTTTTAAGATGTTTGTGGGTGTACACGTATGTGTGTCTGTGTATGTGTTTCTGTGAATATCTGTGTGTATATATATGCGTGTGTGTTTGTGTGTATTTATAACTGTGCTTGTGTATGTCTCAGTGTTTATCAATATGTGTGTCTATGTACATGTGTAGGTGTATGTGAATCCTTGCATTTATCTGTGTATATATGTGTGTGTATGTGTTTGTGTCTGCACATGTGTCTTTGTATATATTTGTGTGTCATTTGTAGGTGTGTTTCTGTGTGGTCATGTGTATCTATATGCATGTATGTGTCTGTGTAAATATGTATGTCTGTGCATACATGTGTGTATTTGTGTGCATATGTGCATGTTGTGTCTATGTATGTATGCAATGTATGTGTCTGTTGTGTATATACTTGTGTATGTGTATGTGTATGTGTATGTATGAGTGTATGTACCAAAAGGTGGGATACGTGCACTCTCAGGCTTTTAACCCAGAAGAAACTTTTTATATTAATCTTATATGTAACTGGGATGTGACTGTGACAGAAGTAAAGTTTAGCATCCAGAACCCAAATGTTGCTCAACCTTAGTGAAAGAAGCCTCTCTTCAGGGAACAGGAGTCAATACAGAAACTCACACCTACATAGTATGTGAAAAGAAGTTAAAGGTCAGATTTTGTCTCAATCCCTCCAAGATTTAGCAGACCCTGAAGAGGCAGAGGAAGGACATAAGAGCTGGAAGGTAGAGAGAAGGGCTCTAGATGCCAGCTTCAGAACAAGATAACCTTTGTAATTACAAACCGACAGCAACTTCAGGTGCTTTTACTTGGTGTGCAAAAGAATGGGCCCATCAGCAGTAGGTATAGCTGGAGATGGGGCTCAGAGGGCCTACTCCTCACTGTTAAACTATTTGTGACTGATAGATTCAAGGAAAGAGGGAGTTATTGCCTCCAGTTTCATATCCAATGATGATCCTCACCAGGTCTCAATTGCTAGTTCTAATCCAATGTTCTCACAAATGTCCTTGGCTAAAGTAAATGAGTCATGAAACAAAATCAAAAGTCATAAATCTGGGCAAATGATTGGTATAAGTGGAAGGATTATTGGTGGTGGAAGGAATAAGATAGGAGAGTGGGGGGGGAGAATAATGTAGCCAGAATACATTAAATACGCATGTGAAACTGTTTAAAAATAAACTAAATTAATTATAAAATGAAAACATGCGTTGCATATATGTACTATAATGTCATAATGAAGCTTACTGTATAATTAATATATACATATACAAACTAAAACCATATAAGAATTTCCATAGTAACTTTATAGCATACCTGAACTAGAAATAGTTGAGACTGCTCTCAACAGATAAATGTATAAACCAACTATAAGATATCAATTTTACAATAATAAAGTAGTTAATAATGAAAAAGATGGCTGAGAAAGTAGAGTGATTACTTAACAAGCATGGGGGGCTGGAGTCAGTCTTCATCCTCATCAAAAAGAAGGGAATGATAACAAATTCAGTAAGCCACATGAATATCCAAGGATTTTTATAAGTAATAAAGCCAATTCTTCAGGGTTTACTTAAAATGTTTAATTTCTGTTACACTTTTTCTTAAAGATTTCTTTATGGTTTTGCATGAGTGTTTTGTCTGCAAACATATATATGTATATAGATATACAGATATATACGGTATTAAGTATCATTACTACTGTGATGAAACACCATGACCAAAGGCAACTTAGGAGAAAAGGGTTTATTTGCCTTATATATCTTGAATCACAGTCTACTAAAGGAAGCTAAGACAGGAACTCAAACCTGGTGGGTACCTGGAGGCATGGTCTGAAGAGGCCATGGTGGAGATGCTTTTCATGGCTTACTCATCCTTCTTTATTATAAAAACTAGAACCACCATTCCATAGTGGTACCACCCACAATGGCCTGGGCCCTCCCACATCAATTACTACTTAAGAAAATGCCCTACAGGCTTGCCTACAGCCTGATATTATGGAAGCATTTCCTCAGTTGAAGTTCCCTTCTCTCACATGAGTATAGCTTGTGTCAACGTGACATAAAACTAACCAGCATAAATGTGCACCAAGTACATACCTGGTGCCCACAGTAAGATCAGGAGAGAGTGTCAGGTATCTTCTAGAACCACAGCTAAAGATGTCTGTGGACCACTCTGTGGATGTTGGGAACTGAACTCATTCCTCTTCAAGAGCAACGAGTGTTCTTAACTGCTGAATTAAGTTGCTGAGTCAACTCTCTAGCACCATTCATTACATATTCCAATGATAAAAATTGAAAATTTCAAACAGAGCAGTGATTGTCAGGGAATGGGATGAGAAGAGGAAAGACGGCTGTTGCTCAAAGGTACCGGGAGGAATAGTTGGAGGAACATTCCTTTATCATGATTCTGTTGATAAGTGTGCAAACCTTCACATGTGATAACATGGCAGTTAAATGTACACAAATACATGTGTACAGATAAGTTCATAGGTGAACAGATAAGTCTGAGTGAGGTTAGTAGGTTATAGTAGTATACATAAATATGACAAGCAGGAAAGGGTAAGTGTGGGTCAAGTTAGTAGTATACACGGATAAGAACAGGTAGGAAAGAATAAATCTGTGTAGAGTTACACCTTGATTGGTGTCACGGTCATAATTCAGAGACGGTGACACTGCAGTGCATATCCTAGTTGTTCTAGATGTGATCAGGAATAAACCAGCAAACAATGTGATCTTTGCATATCATACACAATAACTGTGTGAATCTAAAAGTATATAAGAATTTCAATTACAATTACTAACTGAAAAAATATTTGAATGTTTGAAGAGATGTTTCAGCAAAGACTTGAGTGTAAACCCATGAAAAGATGCTTTTTGGAATGTATCCTCCGAGCAATGCATATTAAAGTCTCGCAAAATACCA
>JAQHUG010000402.1:261841-272672 GCA_028555095.1 Dicrostonyx torquatus | reverse complement strand
TCAGCCACCTGGGTTGGAGGAGGTTACATCAATGGGACAGCTGAAGCAGTTTATGGCCCAGGCTGTGGCCTTGCATGGGCGCAGGCACCCATAGGATATTCTCTGAGTCTGATCTTAGGTAAGTGGGTGTTGAGATCCCAGTGAGTCACTCAGTTCTCAGAATGAAGTATAAATAGTAAGTCAAATGACATGAGCAACTATTGTGGAGAAAATTTCGAAGTAGCAATTACCAGAAATTGTTATGTAGCAGAGCACCAGTGCTTAGGTTATTAATCTCCTGGTTATGCACTGTGTAAAAAGCCTCTTTGAACCTGTGGCCACTAGAACAGTGAATTTCTTAAACAACTGTGATTTATTTCTTTCAAAAAGTAGTATGGCTATATCATTAAAACCTAATCAGCTCCATTGTCCTTTGTTCCTTTGGGTAAGTGAAACTATTAAACGTTTCAATATTATATGAGAGTTCCTCATTTTGCTACACACACACACACACACACACACACATGCTTTTATATAAGTTTTGCTTACTCAAAGTGTCTAAATGTTGGATTGTGTGGCAGAAATGCATCAAAGTCTTATAACACACACCGACCTGGTCCATGTCTTCCAATTCACATGCCACTGGACACACACACACACACACACACATGCTTTTATATAAGTTTTGCTTACTCAAAGTGTCTAAATGTTGGATTGTGTGGCAGAAATGCATCAAAGTCTTATAACACACACCGACCTGGTCCATGTCTTCCAATTCACATGCCACTGGACACAGCACAGCTAGATGTACTACAGAATTTACATTAGGTTGCTAAATGTTTCTTAGTACCATATTCGTAGGACATGTAAGATGGGATTCTTAGTACACACAGATATCTTAAAAATTCATTTTCCTAGGGGGAGAAAGATACATAGTAAAAAGGTATCTATCACGACTTTGTTCTCACAAGCACTCATTTGATTTGTTTTAGGTGGTCTGTTCTTTGCAAAACCTATGCGTTCCAAGGGATATGTGACCATGCTAGACCCATTTCAACAGATCTATGGAAAGCGCATGGGTGGGCTGCTGTTCATTCCTGCACTGATGGGAGAGATGTTCTGGGCCGCAGCTATTTTCTCTGCATTAGGTAAGGACTAAAGAAGATAGTTCTACTGAGTCTCCAACTCCTGAACTAAGGGTTTGGACTCTTTTAAAGAAAATCTTTAAAACCGTGTCAAGATCCATATTTATTCCTATAAAATCTCTATGCTTAGCAAGGTATGGCTATAGAGGCGAAACCTAAACTCAGCTTCATTTAGTTTGAATCCGAATCACAACCTTACAGTGTGACCATGAGTTACAAAGTTCATGAGCTGCTCTTGTAAGATATTTATGATTTAGAACACAATTGAGCACAACTTTTTTTATTACTTTATAAATAATACGAATCAAAATTTCTACTTCCTCCCCTCCTCCCACTTCCCTCCTGCTNCATGGTACTGATGTGGATATAATTCCAAAAAGACAAACAGCAAAAAAGTGAGGACAAGGGCATATAAAAAAATGTGTCTTTCATTCAATGTTTGCAGATACGCAAAATGACCCCCCCCAAAAAATAGTTTGGCATTATTTTAAAAGCTCTAAAATCCACAATATACAGTGTAATCCACCTCACATTTGGGTTTCTGTCTAAAGGAAATGGAAATAGGCATTTATACAGAGAAAAATGTATATAAATATTTGGCAATATTATTCAGAATAGCTTAAAAGTATAAACAACTAAATGATGAATGAATGAAGAACACTGGATGTAAGCATACAATAGGAAACTATGAAGCAATAAAAAATGATAAGGTAGGTCTAAAAACCATTGGTCCACCATGCTGGACTTTGGTGTAGTTAATACTTTGGTCTATAATGGCCTCCTTTCTCTGGTGAATGGGTTATTTGCCCAAGAAATTTTTGAAAGCAATTTATATCTCTATTTTTATATTTTAGCTATTTGGCATTTGAGAAACCCTTTAAAACATTAGCTGTTAGGGTTGGACAGATGACTCAGACATCAAGATGAACTGATGCAGAAACATGTAGACCTGCATGCCAAGAACTCATGGAAAGAGCTACACGTGACAGTGTGTACCTATGTTCTCAGCAATAGGAGGGTTACTAATATTACTGGTTAGCTAGTCTTCCAGAATTGGTAAGTTCTAGGTTTAGTGAGTGATCTCCAGGTTCAGTGAGTGATCCTGTCTAAAACATATGATGGAGAGTGACTGAGGAAGATACTCAGCATTCATACCCGGCAAACACACACACACGCATACACACGAGGTGTATATATACATGTGCATTCACACACAGACACATATGCACAAACACACATTAGCTATCAGGCAAAACACAACTCAAGGCTTTATAATAATGAAATAAAGATATTTTTCACTTGAATTCACAATGATATTCTCAATGGTATGTATTTTCAAAACTATTCTAATGGCTCCTTTTGCCTTTTCCAAATATTGTTTTCTCATTTAGCTTCAAATTAAATAATTTTCTAGTTTTTCCCAAAAACTAGGTCTAACATTTTTGCATCTATGGAAATGAAATAATTTGATTCTGCTAGATTTCACTATTTCATTCCAGGCGCTGTACTAAGAGCCTAATATATAAAGAATGAAACACAATACCCCCCCCCAGTTTTCATGTTCATAAAGTAATGGAGACATGTTGCTTCATAACAGAAGTACCATGAAGGGTAACCCAGCCTGACATTGATGGAACCCACAAAAGTTCTTATCCATATCGGGAATGAGTCTGAAGCAAAGAGGAAAGTTAGTTGGATAGGAAGTGGCTCACTCAATTGGAGATGAAATTTTTGGTAAAGACTGTGTCTTAGCTACTATTCTATGGCTATGAAGAGACACCAGGAAAAGGGCAATTCTCCTAAAAGAAAGCATTTAATTGGGGACTTGTTAACAATTTCAGAGCTTTAATCCATGATCATCATGGCACTAGATAAATTGCTGACAACTGTACATCCTGATCCCCATGCAGCAGGTAGAGAGAGAGAAAAAGAAAGATGGGCCCTGGCATGGGCTTTAATAATCTCAAATCCCACACCTAGTGACACACCTCCACCAGCAAGGCTATAACTAAGGAATCATCTCCTAATCCTTCTCATTCCCTGGTGACAAAGAAGTCAAATATGTGAGTCTATGGGATATTCTTATTTAAACCACCACGGCCTGAGTGTCTGGCAGAGGAGGCCTAACAGGCCAGACAGAAGAGGCTGCTGCTCTCTCCCACAGGCCTCTTTTCCAAGCACATGATTCCTACTTCCCTTCCTGGTTGTACCTCCAAAGACACAAAATGGATCTGGTAGGCAATTAATTGGTTAAGAGGACCATAAAACACTTTGAAGTTTTATACATACATATACACACGCATATATGAAATATATATATATATGTGTTTATATATATATTTTATATATATAACCATTAAGAAGAAGACTGAATTTGTCTACTATGTATGCAATGTAATAAATTGTCATCCAAGGCCAGGGCATCAGTAACTTAAACAAATCTAAGAACAATAAGAGACTGCCAAAATGTCTTCTGCTTACTACCTGGTATTGAGCACTAAAAGGAAAATATTCATTCCATTAAGTGCTCTGAAATATTGGGCAGATAACCTATGACTTACCTTGGAGTTCCATTCCAGTAAACCCACTGGAAGTTGAAAATATCATAAATTTGAAATTTCATGCTCTTAACCCATTGCATATTGTAGCTTAAAATAACATACTCAGAATCTAGTTGAGCAAAGTCATCTAACAGAAAGCCCATTTCATCATGGAGGGTTGAATACCCTATATGATTTAGTGGATACAGTGAGCATGGAGTACTGGTTAGTTTCCCTGTATGAGTGGAAGTTTCGGCGCTCTGCTGGACAGCAGGAAAGAATGTCTGTGACATACCAGTAGCCCATGGAAATATCCAAGTTGGGAATTCAGATCTCTGCTAAATATGAATGTTTTTCTTGCCATTATAAAAGTTAAAAAAGTATCGCGTTGAACCCTTACTGAAGCAGTAGCTGAGACTCACATCTGATCCAGGCAAAGAAAAAACAAGACTGGGCCAATGGTGGGCTTTGGAAATCTCAAAGCTCAATTCCAGTGAAAGAACTCCTCCAACACAGTCATACCTCCTAATCCTTCCTATACCAACTGGGGACCAAGCATTCAAATGTATGAATCTATGGGGGCCATTCTCAAATAGAACACCATGCTGTGGAAGGTTCACAAGAAAAGATACTCCCAAACCTTTGTCTAGGACGTACAGAATCTGAATAGTTACTCTTGTTCAATTTCTAAAGCATCCTGTGATTGCAATATTCACTGTGGTTTAAAATGATTGACCAATTACAATTGAAAAGGTAGGAAATTAAAACGTGCAAAAGGGTCAAGCTAAAGTCGTATGGGAAGCTTAGGAAGTTACGGACTTGTGGGAAAGGGCCACACCGAACATCACTAATGCATCTGGATTAGTATTCTCATCATGTTCAAATGTGCACTCCAAGTCATAGCCTTTGATTCTCAAAAAAAAAAAGAAAAGAAATCAATTTTTTTTAATATAAGTGCTTCTGATGCCTCTTTTTCTTGAACGATGCTGTGTGGGGCAAGGTTAGCTACTTGAAACTCACTGAGGACCAGGATCCAGCACCTCTCACCATCTTAGCACAAAGCAGCCTCTGCTGTGTGAACAAAGTGGCCCCTCCTCCAAGAACAATGTGTCAGTCATGAAGACATATCTGAGCTGCCCTTAAAAACTGTGTGTGAAGAGATATTTTATGTCCTCCCCAGCACTGAAATTAAGAGGCTTTTATCTGGATTCCTTTTAAATTCCTTTTAAGGATAAGAAGCTGTTTAGGGCAGGGCACTATCATTTTCTCCATGTATTCTCAGTTCATAGAACACTGTTGGGAACAAAAAGGAACATAGCAAATGTGTAATAACTAAATAAATGATTTGTAATGCAAAACTGCTTTCCAGTTCCTAAATCTGGAATTGCTCTCCCACGGGCATGTATTTCCCTGGCTCCGGGTATGAGCACATGCTCTCAGGAAAGTTGAGAAGAGGCATATAGTGAAAACAAAAGGCGAACGATGTCAGAAGAAGATGCTGCACCGGAAGTGCATGTGCAGTGTCATTCTCTGGTCAGACAATGGTGCTCACATGACTGGGCAGATGAGAGCATGTCTGCCCAGAGCTAGACTCAATACATCAGGAGTTGTCATTCTCAACTGATGCTCTTCGTCAGGCTTCTCCAGCCCCCCTTTTCAAGGTCGCCCCCACTACTGAAATCTGGCGGTTAGTCCATATCTTGGCATGCCTGGCTTCTCAGACTTAATTAGGTCCCCTAGCCTCACCTCACCCCTGGCTGCACTCCGGATTCTTATTCCTAAGCCCTAGTGATGTTCTCTGAGGACAACCACTTTTCCTGTCTCCCTGGACCTGAGTCACACTCTCTGACCTTATGTCCCACGGACTGGCACACTGTTTCAGGCACTAAATTCCTGACGTCTGTCCTGCTGCAACTGAACTCTGTGTGTCATCACCTTAAAGAACATTCCAGAAGGAAAACTGGGGTTTAATCTGTGGTCTAAGTCCAGAATCAAAAATTGATTTGTACCTATCAAAAGCAAAACAACAAATGAATGAATGGATCCCACTGAGAGCACTGAGTGATTATATGAAATTTCTTGCCTGTCTTCTGTCGGTTCCTTTAAAATGCTGTAAAATGTCTTTTCTGAGCTCAAAGGAGGTCTGTTCCAGAAACACAGTTAACTGACCACAGACCTTAGTTGTGACAACTGTCCCCTCTGCCCTGCCTTTATTGTGTTTTCTGGACTCCATTGAGCTTTCTCACCTATGCAAGGCAGCTGGGGATATTTAGTGTTCCACAAAGAACAAAGGATGGGGGCATGCACATTTAAAAGACCCTTTCTAAATCCTCTCCTCCAGCTGCAACTTGGCCTAGGGAGGTGGGGAGCAGCTAAGTATTGAGTTCACCCCGTTAGCTATCATGTGCACTCTTTCGGGGATTAATAGACTGGCTTGGTGGAATATAGAGAGAAGTGAGAACGTGGCCCCAGGGCTGAGACATGGTGGCTTTCAATCTTTTTTTCTTTTTTATCATACCCTCTCGTCAATACCCTTCCTGCAACACACATACATTTAAAACGATGTCCAGATATCTCTGTTTACAGTATGTACAGACATTACAGGATAAAGCCATCTACAGAGAGGTACAGGAGACATATAAGCAGTCCAGTCACAAAATGCCAGATGTATAGGTGTGTACTAAAAGCTATAAATGTGATGCGTTTGAAGTGACAGGCTGAATGCTTTTTTTTTTTTTTTTGTAAAGCTAGAACAGAATATTTAAGCAAACAAGCAACTGGCTTGCTTGCCAAGGAACGATGTTTCCAGTGTCTACACACCAACTTTGTTTTAAACAACTTTGCAATTATAAGAGACTTCCATTGTAACCCCATTTTTAAGTGAAAGGAGAATGAATATAAAACAAAAAGGAAAGAGCTGACTGGTCTAAACCTTCTGAAGATGTCTTCTACATGAAGCCCATCAACAAGGACTTGAAATCTCCCCATTGAGGCCCACCAGTGACAGGGGTACACTGCCCAGAGCAGAGTTTTCATGGAGACACTTCAAGGCCGGTCTGGGAAGCCTCCTCTATCTCCAGATAAAATCCGTCCAATCCATCACTATCTTTTGCACCCTAGGAGGATAAGAAGAGTGGGTACTTAGACTTGGGAATGACTTTAGCGTCTGGAGCCCTCCATTCTAGGGGAGCCCGTGACTTGACTTGGGATGGGAACGTGGAGTTGGCCAAGTGCTGGCTGTGAGCCAGGCTTCTCCCTTGCACCCGGCACCATGCTAAGGGCACAGTGCGCAGCTCCCACCCGGCACCACTTTGCTCTGACGTCCGTCTCCAGAGCTCTGACGATCGCCCCCGGCCCCGCCTCCCTTATAAAGAGACTTTTCCCAATACCCGAATTGATCACCTTGACCCTCGCAGCCCTCGTCGGGCTCCCCACCTATCCCCCTACCCAAACCCTCATCCGCTCCTCCTTCCCTCGCTGTCCCGCACAGCCGGGAGATCAGGCGACGCCCGGACCCCAGAACAGCTCCAGGGTG
Source organism: Dicrostonyx torquatus (assembly GCA_028555095.1). Taxonomy (NCBI): domain Eukaryota; kingdom Metazoa; phylum Chordata; class Mammalia; order Rodentia; family Cricetidae; genus Dicrostonyx; species Dicrostonyx torquatus. The sequence goes on along the minus strand of JAQHUG010000402.1, from coordinate 265,473 downwards.
ACGCCCAGGTAAGAGCCCGGAGAGCGAGCTGCGGCCGCGCCCTCGGGGACTGAAAGGAGGGACGAACTCTGGTGGAGATGCTGTCTCGGCTCAGCTGAAAGGCACTTGTGGCTCTCTGGGTACCAGCGGCTGCAGATGCTTGGTTCTGGAGACCCGGGGCGCGGGGACCGGGGCAGCTGAGCACCAGGGAGCTCCGGCGGAGGGGTAATTTGGTGACTTAGCGATCACAAAGGCGGAGCCCACCAAGTCTCAGGCGCTCCGGAGCTGGCTGGCACCCTGGAGGTGAGTGCTGGCACCCAGCGCCTCACCACCCACTTGTAAAGTGCAGACTCCCACCAGAAACTTAAGCTTGTGAACTGGGTGCAGGAAATAACCGAGGTAGTGCGCGGAATGAAAGAACAGGAATTCCGTAAGATGAAGCTTTAATTCAGAACTTGACAGCAGTCCTCTCCGTTTCGCTCTTCGTTTCCGTGACTGTGGTTTATTACTTTATTTAAAATCCTTTTCTCATAGAGACCAGGAAGGGGCGGTGGGAGGACAGATGAGGGCATGATATAAACTAAGGACAAAGGAAGATCGAGATGGTGGAGGGTCATCATTTAAATAACGAAAGCATACTTAGTTATTACGGTAAATTAAAACACAGTCGATGCATTTTAAATGGATTTTTCTAGTCCTCCCCCAACACACACACCAGCATGTCAGGTCACTTTTGGACCTGTTTCCTGAAGTGCTCTGAAAGGATAAGCAGATGAATAATGAACACACACACACACACACACACACACACACACACACACGCAGAAGTGAATGTTCTTAGAGTATTTCTTTAGGATACACTTAAATTATAAACAGTTATAAAGTATCGATTTCGTTTCAAAGGACAAATACAGGCATAATCATTGCAAGCAGTCTGTTGACAGAAGACCTGAGATAAAATACAAATGAAACTTGACTTTAACTTGAAAGAATTTATGAAAATAAAAATACTATAATTGTATTATGTTCACCCTTTTTTCTTGCTTCTTCAAAATTCCAAACATTAACCTGATAAATAGAAGCAGATCAGTCTAGTGGACACTTGTTGGCTAAGACTAGTTTCACGGGAATTTCAATGCAAGCTTTTTTTTTTTTTCTTTTAAGGGATGGCTGGAGCCAGCTGCTTATTCTTGGCAGCCTGTGTAGGCATAGTGCTTGGCTGCTTAATAATGCATTGCTGTGTTTCCTGCAGAAGGCTTGATGAAGTAGCCCACTGTGGAAGAATCTGCTCCTTACCTTAGGCAAAAATGACTTTTCATGTGGAAGGACTGGTAGCTATCATCCTGTTCTACCTCCTTATATTTCTGGTTGGAATATGGGCTGCATGGAAAACCAAGAACAGCGGCAATGCAGAAGAGCGCAGCGAAGCCATCATAGTCGGGGGTCGAGATATTGGTCTGTTGGTTGGTGGCTTTACCATGACAGGTAGGTGTTCCCATGCTTCCTTCTCATGCTGGCTTGTGCTCTGAGTGAGAAGACAAATATTGCTGCTTATCCTTTGGAGTTCTTTTAGCCCACTACTTGTACAGTTTAAAGTAATTTCATATTTAATTTGAAAGAAAAAGGTTTAATCTCAATAGTACTTGACAAAGATGAATTTACAACAAGTCACTGGATTAAATATTAGTGAAGCAGATACAGTCTTTCTTGCTTGGTTAGTGGCTGGTAGTGGAGAAAACAAAGGGCTGCAGGAAAGCAAAGTCATAGTCTTTCAAGTTGTGAATCTGTGATTGAATCTCATGATGTCTCCATGCACCCATCAATGCAAGCGTGGGGTTGAGTTCTCTTAAATGACTGATGAATATTAACTAGTTACGATATTTTAGTTATAACAAGTCATTTTGTAGACACTACAGTTCTAGTCTAACTAATGTCTGTTAGAAGCTGACCTTCTCATTTAATAACCATTTTCCTTAAAGGAAACTATTTACAATGCGAAAAGAAAGGGTTCCAGGATCCTTGATGTAAAACGGAAAAAATCAGGGTGTGTCCTCAAAGGAATCCCCTGGCCAGCATCTGCATTTCTCTTCCTTTGCAATTTTCTTTGTGTTAGGAGAGGCCCTTGATCTTTCTTCCTCTGATCTCAGAGTGATTTCTTTGCTTTTTCATGTTCTTCATGGTCACTGAACCTAATTGTGAAAACAATATAAACTTGTAAATGGCAACACATGTCTGAGCTTTGTTTAGTGAATATTTAACACCTGCAATATAATCTACTCTAGCTGGAACTCTTGACACCTCATTAGAAAAATATCTTACTAAAACCTGCATCCGAATGAAATATCCATTTCTGTACAGAAGTGCCATTGAAAGACAATTCATACTGTGTGTCAGCTAGGAACCTCACTATGCTGTGAAGATGGTCTCCGTGTTCTGAAAGCCTTCATTTTGGTTGTCTGTAACCTACAGTATCCTGTATGGACTATAGATTCTTACTTGCCAAGTATTTCCATTGTGAATTCAGACATTCACTTACATAGTTTAGATGGATTCATGCGCTCTTTACAGCAGGCACAGTAGAAGGGTTGCAGAGTTAAGGGACTCTCCAGAGTTGATTAGTTAGCAAAGATCAGGGCCAAGACTGGTTGACTACACTCAGAGACCTCCATGCTGTGCTGTGTGCAGCTCACAGTGTATCTCACTGATATACTGTCTCTTTAGAAAAGCATGTTGTTTCCCAAAAGTCACAAGGAAAAAGGAGCAGCTAAATGTCCAAGCATTTTATTCATTGCTGATTATTATAATATTCTGCTACTCTATAATAATCTATTTCATATAGTCATGCATTGTTGTAGAATACATTCTTTCATCACACGCAGATTTTTTTAAAAACATGGCACAGCATTAAAGTCTATAAAAATAGTCAAATGAGAGTGTTTCTTATAACGCATTATCATAGTCTATCCGACGTGGTAACAGTTTTTTCTCCAAGCTCAGAAGACCCTTGTCAATATGACCATTCATTTAAAATCTGAACCATATTATTTAAGTCTCACTAGATTCAGACTGCTTACATGCATTTCATAAGAAATAGAGAGTAAAATGTAGATTCTTTTAAAATATATGCTTTAAAAGAATTTGTGTTCTTGCTCATTATTTGGCACAAATATATGTAAATGTGGGGAACAAATTGTGGCCCAGAAAAGACTAAATCAATAACAAAATGAAAGGCTGCTTTTAATCATAGTAAATGACAAAGTTTTCAGTTCTGTATCATAGTAAATGAAGTCACCCAGGCACAGATTTGATTGTTGGATGAGGGACTGCAAAGCCATGCAGTCAAAAGCAATTGCTAAGAAGCTTTGTGCTATAAGATCGTGGGGCCATTTTCATTCTGCGTCAGGTATTGCTGTCATGTTATTGGTGTCAGCCATCTTAGCTCAAAGATGAAGACTCAGGTTCTGAACCATGTAAGCATAGATTTCTTCCGATCCTTGTCAAGTACTCAGTGTGCTGGGTAGAGAAGAAAAACTCTAGTTTCAACAGGATTTAAATGAGAAAATCAATCAATGGCAGTGTTTAGTTGTCTGCACACCAGGTGTAAAAGCTTGTGTGAAGATGGGAGTGGCTACTCCACATTTCCTGCTCACTTC
>JAQHUG010000402.1:248791-259283 GCA_028555095.1 Dicrostonyx torquatus | reverse complement strand
ATCCAAATAGAATAGGATCCCAAAAAGCCAATACATGCAGTAGAGACAAATCCCAGTGCCATTATCATTGGCTTCTCAGTCTGCCCCAATTGTCAGCCACATTCAGAGGGTCCAGTTTTATCCCATGCTTGTTCAGTCCCAGTCCAGCTAGATTTGGTGAGCTCCCATTAGCTCAGGCACACTGTCTTAGTGGGTGGACCAGCCCCTCATGGTCCTGACTTCCTTGAACTGAGCACAACTTAATAAAGTTAATTAAGTACAACTAAATGATACAATTTGGATGAGAACTTTAAAAAAAAAAGTCCAGGAGGACAATTAAAGGAAATAAATTTAAACAAATTATTTTTGACTTTATTCACCTCCAGTAACTGTTTTCACTTCTGTGAAATTATCTCTTCTCGTTTTCTCTTCTGATGCTTGCTATGCTAAGATTGATAAACACAGGCAAAATTAAATTTTATAAAGATTTTTCCAAGTAGTAATATTGTTATGTAAGATATGCCCTATTAAAAGCAAATATAAAACAATGTGTGAGTTCCAACCATAAATAACATCTGCAGAGAAATGGGATCTTACAGCCTGCGGGAGAACAGGCAGGCTTTTATCAAAACCATCTAACTTGACATGCCAATATAAGCTTTTGTGAAAGCATAATGGCTAGTTAATGGTAAAACTGAGGATGACAGAACACAGCAAGGATTCTCTCACAAGTTTACGTGGATTTTGGTTAACTCATGGAAAGTATCCAATCCCCAGCTTCTCTTCACCCATATCTACTCTTGAAGGTGAAGATTTCAAGGTGACAACAACCATGACCAGTTGCTGAAATGTGAGTAGCCTAAGTAAGGCTGCTGAAGCACCTGGAGATGCAGACCCTGGCGAAGCTTTGTGCTGCATCATTTGCATTCTGCTGCCTTCGTTCTGTCAGTCTCATCAGCTCGAGGACTGTTCTTCCCTGTCCAGTCCTCCTGATTGTTCGTCATCCTCCTCACCTCTGCACCTCTTCCTCTTGCTTGCCTAGGTCAGACTTTCCTCACTGGAGTCGGTGGAGAGGTCTAGAGGTCTCCCTGGTTGCAGGTCTGCGCTTCTCTGGTAACCAACTTCTAAATTCAGGCTTCACCATTCTCTTTTCTTTTAAAAGCAAAAACTTCCACAGAATCTGAAGACATGGCAGAGCCTTTGTTTTTCTCTTCTCCGTATGCCCCTGTGTCATGTCTCCTCCAAAATTGTAAAGTGCCTCTGGCACTTTACAAATCTGGTTGTCAGGGTTTCTTTGGACTCATCTCCAAAAGTTTCGGTGGGACTATGGAAGATCTCCAGTCTCAGTCCGCTTCCTTTAGATCAAAGGCAGGCCTGTCCCAGCCCACTGCATGTCGAGCTGGGGAACAGCTGCAGAGCTGGCCTCCCACAGCCCTCTCCAATGGGCCAGGAGGCCACATCCAGGCCCTCTCCTACAGACCTCTTCTCCAAATGAAAGGGCAAAGGCTTAAGTCTACATCCAGGCGCTAGATGGTTAGAGCAAAAGGAATTTCCCCTGTGTTGTATATGCCAGACCAGCTTGTCTCCTGGTTCCAGTATTATCTTAGGAAGCTTCTGTACCATCTGAGATCAGTTCACACCAACTTTGTCTCCTTAGCCTCACAAATTTCTATATAATCTAAGGTCATGGTTTTGGTTGCTAACTATGGAAGAAAAGAAGTGAGGAAAGGAAGACAATTTGCAAGTTCATAAAAGACACCACTCAGTGGAAAATGCCACGCCCCTGTGCTGGACAGCAGTCCTCAACTTAAGACCTAATGACAATGTTCAAAAAGAACAGTCTCCCCCAACCTCGCTCTCATTAGTGGAGAAACAAGGGGAGTTTGCTTGCCCATGTTTTGACACTAGAAATTTCAGGTTTAAGAAGAGACTACCTGCCGAGGTATGGCAGAAAGGAGTGGGCTAAATAACAAAATACAAAATGCTCACTCTGACTGAATAAACTTCCCAAATAATAGCCCTAAAAGGTGAATAGAACTAATGAGCTGAAGTTTCAATGCCATTTTACAAATACAAAATACAGTAGATAAACTCTGTACTGCAATAGAATTACTTATGCTTATATTTGTCTATGTCTGCATATATATTTCATGTATATGGAAAAGTGTTAACAGTCTCTTGGTATAAACACACATGCAAAATAACACATGCACACATATACTACAAGCAACAAATATCCATACACGCACTGTTGCCCTTGGTAGAAAGCTATGCTCTAGAAGCTCATGTCTATGATAATGTTATTGCCTTTATTTCTTTTTTTTTAATTTTTCCATTCAAAAATTTACACTTCCCTTCTCCCATTCCCCTCCCACTCCCCCCCTAACCCTCCTCCCTCACCCTGCTTCCTTAAGAGAGGGCAGGATACCCTGCCCTATGGGAAGTCCAAGGCCCTCCCCCCTCCATCCCGGCCTAGGAAGGTGTGCATCCAAATAGACTAGGGTCCCAAAAAGCCAATAAATGCAGAAGAGACAGGCCCCAGTGCCATTTTCATTGGCTTCTCAGTCTGCCCCCATTGGCAGCCACATTCAGAGAGTCCGGTTTGATCCCATGCTCGTTCAGTCCCGATCCAGCTGGATTTGATGAGCTCCCATTAGATCAGGCACACTGTCTCAGTGAATGGGCCAACTCCTCATGGTCCTGATTTCCTTGCTCATCTTCTCCCTCCTTCTGCTCTTCAACTGGTCCTTGGGAGCTCAGTCCATTGCTCTGATGTAGATGTGGGTCTCTGTGTCTATCTCCATCCATCGGATGAAATTTCTATGGTGATATTCAAGATATTCATCAGTGTGACTATGGGACAAGGCCAGTTCAGGCACCCTCTCCTCTGCTGTCCAAGGACCTATTATATTGCTCTTTTTATTTGAGGAAATTGTTCTATTAACTTAGTCAAAGCTAAAAAAAAGTATTTTTTAGTATTATTTTAGAAAAGCCTGAGTTGCTCTTTAAAAATGGGTGTTTCTCCATGGTAGATGGTATACACTATTAGCATGCCTTTTAAGGAGTAGGAAGAGGGAGCAGTGTTCCAAACTGCCCATTCACAAAATTCTCAGTGGGAAAACAGGCAACAAAAACAATGCCATAAGACAAGAAAAAAATATTGAAGATGAAAGCTACTAAAACAATTATTTTCTCTTTTTTCATTTAGATTTAGTTATTTTGTGTGTTTGAATATTTTGATTACATGGATGTATGTGCACTGTGTGCCTGGTGCTGATGGAGGCCAGAAAAGATTGTCAGATCTCCTGGACCTGGAGATATGGATGGTTGTGAGCCACCATTTGGGTGCTATGAACTGAATTAGGATCCTCTGTGAGAACAATACGTGCTTTTAACCACTGATCCATCTCTCCAGTCCCATAACTATGATTTCTAAAAGCCAAGGTTCTTCAGTATGTTGTGGGTAGAAGCCACATGCTCACCAACTAAACAATTTAAAGAGATCTATGGAGACTGAAAGAGAAAAGAAATTAATAATTACATTTACCAATTTTATTATTTTCCCCTGTAAGTTTGACTCTGTTCTTTGGTATCTTGTAAGGTTTGTGCATTATTCTGGGCTTGCAGACAGCAAAATGGAAATAACTATTCATCGCAAATTATGGAAACGAGTGTTCATGCCTCTCAGAAAGACCTCTTATGGATGTAAGGAAGGCTGCTGTACATGCTTAATTAAGCCAGAATTTCATATTGTCAAAGCATTACAAGTTCTGAGAATGTAGTTATGTTTATTGATATTTCTAGTTGTTCTGTTGCCATGTGTTTTAGATACGTCTTACGTAGAATAGCTAGCAAAACACCAGCTTCAAGTATATCCTGCTGTATGTAGAGAGATGCATAGTTTATTAAGACATAGAATTAACCCAGCATGTCCTTCCCCCTGCTGTCATCCTGTACACGTTACAAGCCCCTGGGACATACCTGCTGTGACATCACTTTGGAAGCAGTGTCACCTCAGTTCCTTGACTGAGCTGGTTGGTCATTTTCTTCTAGGGGCCACCATCAGCGTGATCATTGATGTGGATGTAAATGCGTCGGTCATTGTCTCTGCACTCATAGCCATCCTTTACACACTAGTGGGCGGGCTCTACTCTGTGGCGTATACTGATGTTGTTCAACTGTTCTGCATTTTTATAGGACTGGTAAGTGACCCCGCCCTCATATTTTATCTCCTTCCTTCTTCATCCCTTCCTCCCTCCTTCCCTTCCCACTTGCCTGCCTCATTTCCTTCTAAAATATATTTAACATAACTCAGAAAATATCAGTGGATATATGATTTTGAAAGACCCCAGTGCCCAAGGGCCCTGGGTGCCTATCAGTGAATTGACCGCCGCCGAGACATCAAACACGAAAGCAATCTCTGGATGCAAAGGCAAGAGGTTGTATTTACATGGAGTCCATGGATGCCTCTGCTTTCGGGAGCAGAGAGCATGTCCTCTAGATTCCAGAACTGGTATTTATAACCCTAAAACAGCAGAAGCTGATGCATAGTTACAGGGTTCGAGGGTGGACCTGACTCAGACTCAAACACGTCAGTTCTGTCTTTGTTTTAGGAATACCCTAAAACGGCAGAAGCGGTTCACAGAAGCAAAAAGCATAATTATTGGTTAATTCTAATGAGGCGAGGGGTGACTTGGCCCAAAAATCCCAATATGTCAGCTTTGTCTTAGTCATTGAAAACATCTGGTGTTTTTCTGTACCTTATTTTTCTGTCCTTTTCTTTATCTTCCTACTGACTAAGCCTCTGGCCTTCAGAAACCAGACCATAAGCATCCTATCTCTAAGGTTCAAGGCAACTTGGCCTTCGGATGCCTGACCATAGATGTCCTGTTTACATTAAAGAGGGTAGCCAGCCTGGCTTGCGTCCTACTTTTGGGCTAGGGAGGAAAGGAGGGGGGTGTTTTGTCAGCTTGGGAATACTGCTAGTTTCAAGCCTTGCTAAATTGGCATTATTGTTACTTGTATTATTATTGCAGAAACCAGTCACGGGGGTCTTTCAATTTTTTATCATGAAAAATACACAGAAGATTTAATACTATCTGAAATACTAATTTTTTCTATGAACTTGCTAGATCAAAACCCTGGTTATTTTTGTTAGCATTTGACAGAAAGGCATGCCCTAACTCTAATGCCTACAAATATCAAGGTTCTGCTCTCCACCCCATTAGTTTAGGTCAGGCATACTTGTGACCCTCTTTAGTATTCAGTGGCAACACTTTCTTCTCATGAGCAAAATTAATTCAGTTGTAATATGGGCAAAATACTTCTCCTTGTCTTGTGTTAGTTACCACAGGGCGACTGACAGGACATAGATACTACGGCAGGCATCTGAAGATCAGGGACTTACTTACATACAGTATTAGCAAGACTTACTATTTTTGTATTCCTTGGTAAATTAGATCACCCGCATGTCTTATTAAGTAGGAATACTATCACTGTGAAGAATGAGTAGTATTGGGACGGCAGTGAAAGTACTTCTGGGCATTTTAAATCCGTCCTGGGCTGCTTTTCAAGCTTTCATCTTCAAGTCTTAAAATGCAAAGCAACACCTAATTCATACATAAGGCGTGTAACTAGAAATGTGTGTCCATTCTGTGTCAAGGGCTGTCTCCTTAAATGCAAGCATCATGTCCACTGTCCTTGTGCAGAGCCACAGAGAAAGCATGTGTACTCACTTTCCCAATCAGGATCAAAAGATCCTAGATTTTCTTTTCTCTTAATTGTTTTTCTTATAGTAAGAATCTCCACTGACTATTTTAGCTTTTACCTTCCATCTTTGGAGATGAAAAAATGAGTCTCATAATATTTTATTGTGACTTTGCCTCATCAGTAATAATGGCCCAGAGGAATCCGTTGACTGCAATCTGACTTACACTGTAAATATTAATTCTCCCTTTCTTTCTCTCTCTCTTTCTTTTGTTTTTTGTTTTTTGTTTTTGTTTTTCTAGCAGGGGTTTCACTATAGTTTCAGAACCCGTCCTGGAACATTAATTCTTATATAGTCACAAAAACTGCATTTCCCATTCTTCTTCTAGACATTATTTGTGTTGTAAGATATCATTCACATATTTTAAAATTAAATTGAGAATATTTAGTTTTCTCAGGAATTCCTGCGTTTTTATTTTTAAATTGCCCAAACTAAGTGGATGTACACAATTCTGCTTCTTACTCAGCATCATCATAGCCATCCATAAAGGAAGCTGAGATCACAAAGGCACTTCTGGGGGAGTGTCAGAGGTGAGGTCAGTGTGGTGAGGGAAGCTCTCATAATTGATGCATTTGTTATCCCAAGAAATCCAATCCCAGGGGAATGAATCTATCTACCAATGATGTATATCCTGTGTCACTGCTTTGCATGAGACTAGAACTTAAGACATACAGACCATGAATCAAGTGTGTTAGTGTAGGAAGAGAAGGGAAAACCTATGTGGGGATATATATTGGAATTTTTTTGGCCATAAAACATACCTAAGTAGATAAATTATGGATGTTAACTGGTCTTTATTTCTAAGTTAAATTAGATCATTTGTGTGTATTAGTCACTAAAAAAACTACATAATTATGGGCTTCTTAATTAAAGTACTAGAGAATTGGCTGTCTAAATATACTTCATTTTCCAAACTTTAATTCCTATACATACATACATACATAATCATTCTATACCTTAACCATATATTCTCAGGCTATGTAATTCTGTGGGTTTTGTAATCATCCATGGAGATCTGAAACTGACCACTTGGTTCTCTTAGTTTTCCCTTTCTGTCTCCTGTTCCCTGTTCTAACCCAGGGGCGGTTGACTCTGCCTCCCTGTTCTTACTAACACCGTTCAAGTTCCAATGTGACTGCTAGCTTTCAGACCTTTTTGGCACTCCCATTTGTTTCTGTGTTTTGAAGCTCCACATTAGTGTCCATGATATTAAATCAAACTTCACAGAATGTCCTCTGGTTTCCAATTACCTACAAAACAAAGTTAAAATCTTTTAGCTTGACGTTCAAGGTTTTCTCGAGTCTTTGTCTCTTATTTTCAGAAGCCACCCCTCGGCCAGCAAACCTTGTCACCCAACAAGTGTGAACACACACACACACACACACACACGCACACACACACACTACTACAACTATCTCTACATATTTTTGTTTTCTATGAAATGGTCAATGACATTCATTTATTAATATGATAGGGAAGGAGATGATTCAAGGATGTGCCCCTACACTGATAGAGAAAGGCAGGCTGAAGAAGTCAGGGGGAAATGAGACAAGAAGAAGCACACAGACACTATTCAGCTTATGGCAGGCTATGTGGACTGAAATCAGTGTAAGCCGAAAACATTCATAACCCAGAGGACCTATCACATGCTACTGCTCAGCAACAAAGCATGCAGAAATGTGTTTGTTGGTCATTTTTGTTCCGTGTGATGGAATATTTTTCTTCCACAAAGGTTTGGCTGATTGCTTCTATGGTGTATATGATTCAATATAGTCAAACACATGAGTAGCCAACGTGTTTTTTCCATTTTCATTCTAAATCCATGTTCCATGGCATTCTATAAAAGACATAATTTCAGGCCCTTCTCTGTCTGAGAAAGAGCAACTATCAAGCTGTGCCAGTTCTGAGAAAAACTAGGAATAGGACTATTGCATATCCAAGCCAGTTAAGCTCATAGTCAATGCTCCAATGTCACTCTTTGTTCCAGTGGATCAGTGTCCCCTTTGCCCTGTCACATCCTGCAGTCACCGACATCGGATTCACAGCAGTGCATGCCAAATACCAGAGTCCCTGGCTGGGAAGCATCGAACCAATTGAAGTTTACACCTGGCTTGACAATTTTCTGTTGTTGGTAAGTGACACTGTGATCTGAGAAATGTGATCTAATTGTTCATAAAATCCAAGACATGTTCAAGATTTCACATGTCTATTCAAAGCTTCACCTGCTGATCCATGGCCATATGTGAATTGACTCCTGTCTTGGAAAGCTAGAGCCACATGTCTTGGCTCTCAGTGCATGGGGTAAGCTGGGAAGTGTCAGTAGGAAGTGTTTCCAGAGGAGGAGTCCTCAAGAGACAGAAGTGTCTGGAAACACAAAGAACCCTGGTATGACAGCCCTGTCAGAGAAGGGCATAGGGGATGTGATGGCATAGTGTTTGCTGAGGAAGAGGGAAGAACCATGTAAATCCTACTAGACCTTATGATTCTGCTAACTAAGGAGATTATATAGGAAAATAACACATTGCATTGGATTTCAAGGTGAGAAATTGGTTATTTCTCATGAACAGTGGAAGAAAAATAAGTTATTTTGTTTCATTTTTAGTGGACTGGTAATATTTTATGAATTTATGTGGCACTTTACTGAAAATTAGCAATTCTTCAACACTCAAGTTGGGTGTGTCTTTTCTGGTAAAGAATTCCCCAGTAAAAGGCAGGAAAACCTGGGGGAAGTATGCTTCCAGTAGAATCTTCTCTACTAAGGCTTGAGAAGTAATCCATTGGCTTTCTTTTTCTTGGGATACTCTGTAATTATGAATATAAAGAGTGAGATGTAAAATGACATCTGCCTCCCGGTGTGTTTATAGCTACATGGAGATGATGAAAAGCAGAAGCAGACAACTTGTTAACTATGAAAATGTGCCTGAGGTAGGAACTGAAACAGAGCATCACAATCTCATGGTCTTTTCCTCCATACCACACTGAAGTTCTCATGAGGCTCATCTATAAAATAAAACATTATATCCAGTTCTTGAGTCAGACTCATGATCTCAATTGTTTGGTAAGTAGAAAACAAATATATGTTGAGTAGAAGGAGAAACCAGAGAAGTAAACTTTGGATTGTAATATAAATGGTCTTTGTCCTTCTGGTAATTCTCCATACATCTCTATGTTAACATGATTCCTCAGCTCTGCTAAAGGCACTGGAAGACTTTGTCATCCCCAGCACCCCTAATGGCTCTACATTAAACCTAAAGCCTTCTTACCTTGTTTCCCTATTGTTATTCTTCCACACTCATTTTCCAAATTGCAGTCTGTCTTCAGCAATAGGACTGCCCCAACAAAGTACCACGTGTAGAAATTTACTTTTCAATACTCTAGCAATAGAGGCTGAAGTCAGAGAGTCAACATAGGTAGGCTCTGTCAAGGATTCTTCTCAGGTTCTAGGCTGCTAACTTCTCACTATGCCTTCCCATGGTGTAAAGAATAACTATATAATTCAAAGGTCACTAATCCTTTTTGGAATAACTCCACTCTTATCATCTGATTATCTCTCCCAAAGCTCAATTTAGTACCAAATACCGTGAAACTGGGGTCAGGTTTTCAGCACATAAACTTGTCTTTTATAAAGCATAACTAGATTTTACTTTACTAATAAATTATGGATGTTTAGAATGGTTCTAATGTTCCTAAAAGTACATAAATTCAAATAACGTGGACTTAAAATAATAATTGCATACTAATGTACAGGTTTAGAAAGAAAGAAAAATGTTTTGGGACGATTATATATTTGGGTTGGAGAGATGACTCAGAGGTTAAAAGCAATGACTGCTCTTCCAGAGGTCCTGAGTTCAGTTCCCAGCAACCACATGAAGCTCATGACCATCTGTAATAAGATTTGATGTCCTCTTCTGGTGTGCAGGCAAAACATACAGACTGCACACTATATACATAAAAACAAATTTAAAAAGAATATAGATTTTAAAAGTGTGTAATTATGTATTTTGGAATTAATTTTTAACTATTTGTTTTGACTTCTGAATATTTATGAATTGTACAGGAAGAAAACTTACTTTGAATTTAGTGTATCAGGGACTGTGCTTGGTAAGACAAAGTAAAGATAAATAAGACAGCCACACCAGAGTTAAATCCCTACAGGAAAGACTCAAGGAGTTATAGCAAGCTCCTTCATCTATTCCCTCATTCACATTCTACTTACTGAATACCAACTTTCTACCCATCTAGCATCAAGAGAAGTATCAGTACTTCATGGGAAAGTCAATAATGTCCCAAGCTTCTTTCTGACCATTACTCTATATGCTAAACTCTACTAATATCTTATATGCAGTTATTCCATAGTGGCTGGGTATTGTGGTGATGTATGCAATGGTCCCATGATGCCTGGGTATCGTGGTGTTTTTACTCGTTTCATATTCATGTCTCTTCACGGGACTCTCATCTTCCTATATTCCCAACTCAGATGTCATCTATGCAGATTTTATTGATGGATACATAGGCATCCACTTATCACCTTTCTCTCAAGTCCAAAAAATTGTTTCTTAGTTTTGTTTCCATGCAGATGTCTTGTAGCCAATTATACTGTAGCTCAATCTCACCAATTTGATTTTGTGTCTTCAATGAAAAAAATTTTTTATTAATGTTTATTGAGCTCTACATTTGTCTCTGCTCCCCTCCCTGCCTCTCCCCTCCCTTTCAACCCTCTTCTAAGGTTCCCATGCTTCCAATTTA
>JAQHUG010000402.1:236031-247131 GCA_028555095.1 Dicrostonyx torquatus | reverse complement strand
GCTATTGTGAAGGGTGTTCTTTCCCTGGACCTTTGCAGGATGAACTTCAATGAAAATTTAAGCATATTCATGGTGTTCCTATGCACATTTACCAATTGTTTATGTACTCTGTGCTAACATGTAGGTCATTTAATTGAAAAAACACATCACAATAAGGTATTCAGTAAAAATGAGTATGGACAAAATACCTGGTACTCTTTAATGTGTCACTGAGCTTTCTGAACACCCCACTTAGTAAAATACCACAGTGCATTGATGCTCTGAGAGGAGTGTGTAAACAGTATCTTTCCACACCATTCTAATGCCCACGACATTATTAACCTCTGTAGACATCTATTGGGCTACACAATTCAGATTTCATTACACATTTTGAGAATCTCAATGAGTATTTAAATTTTTTTATGATGCTGAAATTCCTGTCCCAATATAAACTGAAGACTTCTGGATAATTTTAAGGCAGCAAAGAGCAGGTAAATTAAGGAAAAGGAAAGACTGTCTAATGTAGTCACAAAAGGAAACAATGCAAGAAATCCAATGTGTTTTTTTTCTTTTTTTTAAATAAATCACTATTAGCCAGGCAGCGTGGTACATATCTTTAATTCCAGCACTTGGGAGGCAGAGGCAGGTAGATCTCTATGAGTTCGAGGTCAGTCTTGTCTACAAAGTGAGTTCCAGGACAGCCAGGCCTACACAGAGAAACCTTGTCTCAAAAAAATTAAAAGTAAATATATAAATAAATACATGATAGGGAAATCTACAGTTACAGGTAGGACTGATATTCTCTGGATATTTTAAGAAGCTAGCATTACTTAGATATCTTGGAATCAACAGAACTTGTTTTTCACAGTCTGACTATGAAGCCCAGGATTGAGGCCCTGGCAGACTGTGTTTGGTATGGGCTGGTCTTTCACAGATAGCACATTCTTACTGCATCCTTACGTGGTTAAAAAAAAAATGCAATCAGCATCCCTTAAGATTTTATTGCTCTTTTGTTTGTTATATTAAAAAGGACACTAACTAGATTCATGTTGACTCCATTTTCATGGTACAGTGAATTCACCCAGACCGCAATAGTGATATGATTCCTTTACCCAGAAGATCAGAATTTAAACTGGCAAACGTGGACATGGCCAAAACCTCACGACTCAGCAAACACAGTTGCCGCAGTTGGGATGTGTGGTCTGTGGAGTGTGTCCCATACTTCACAACTCTACTAAAAGCATTCAGAATGCATCTGATTGATGCGGTGTTACAGAGCTCCTAGAAAAATCCCTTTCCTTTGCCTCCTCCTTCGTTTGGCTTACTCTGAATCCCTGGGCTCTCCTGCAGATGCTGGGTGGAATCCCATGGCAAGCCTACTTCCAGAGGGTTCTCTCTTCGTCCTCAGCCACCTACGCTCAAGTGCTGTCCTTCCTGGCAGCTTTTGGGTGTCTGGTGATGGCTCTACCGTCCATATGCATAGGAGCCATTGGAGCCTCCACAGGTAAACTTGCAACTTTGTCGCATTTAAAAGGTAGTGCCCCAAATCCCTAAATGCTGATCTCTCTTCCTCATAGCCCGCTTGCCCCTACACTGAATTTAATTCTTTCTGCATGATCCTACCATGCCTTTGTTATAGCTTTCAACAAATGGAATTCTAGTTCCATGATCTCTACCTGGCTTTTGTTGCTCATTCAATGATGAAACATTTGGAAAAACCAACTTTGTTATGTTAGCAGCTGTGTTCTGTCAAACAGGAGATCAACTGTGATGCTCACAGTATAACCTGAGGTAAGCAGTGGGACGTAAAAATACCATTCCATTTTGGCTACTCCATGGTGAGTTTAGCTATAAATGGCAGAAATGGACACTGACAACTTTCTACAGCCTCCCTGGTGAGCCAGAGTAAAGCAGAAATTGCAACCCCCTGGCTTAGGAGACAATCCTCCTGGCCTCCATGGACCTCTGTGAAGTTGAGATTTTACCTTTTTTATTTTCAACAGTTTGCTAACTATTTATTCTCCCTGCAGAAACTAAGCAATAAATATATTGGTTGATATAGACTCAATATTACGACAACAAAAAAGATTAATATAAAATGTTTATTTCCCTGTTGACCTCTATAAAACATTTCTGAAGTCTTGCCTTTAACTTTTTTTGAACTTGATCCTTCCTGTCTCTCATGTTCCTTCCATGGTAGACAGAGGAAAAAAGAACTCCTATAAGGGCACCAAACATGGTCAGGAGGGCTCTACCTTTATATCCTACTCACCTCCCTGCCTAATAGCAATAACACCACCTTAAGGACTGGGGTTTCAAAGACCCAGGGGAGATATAAACATAAAATCATAAAATCATAATGACAAAAACTGAGATCTCTGGTCAGTGGAGCATTTTATGAATTTCAGAACTAAGTTACAGCTGTTTTAAGCATGATTGGGCGCAGCTTTCAGCATGTGGAATAAAAATACATGATATTAACTTATTTTTAATTATTATTTTAATTATTCCTATTTTAATTATTACTTAGAGAAGCATCTCTAAGTAGAAGGAATTAAAACAGATTACAAAGGGGTTATCACCCACCCTATTGTCTCTTAAAAGAAATGCCAATTATTGAATTATTTTGGTTTATTTATATTTTAGTTTCTAAAACAGGACTCATGGTTTGCAGCATAAGCTTCCCCTTCCATGTTCATACATGATATAAAACAATAGCTAAATGATAAAAGCATTTGGTAAAGGTGTCTGCTTCAGTAAAAAGAAAATACGGTTTGTTTCACAAAAACAGATCAATCTACCACCTCCTGTGTGTGTGTGTGTGTGTGTGCACGTGTAAGCAGGGTAACAAAAACCAGCATATGGCTTACTGTTTTCTTGGATTGAGCGTACTACATTATTGGTTATGCTCTCTAGTGACTTAACTTCTCAGTTGCAGCATGGCTTTACTGCCAAGACAGGGTAAGATGGTTTTGAAAATTTCCTTGCCTTTAAAAATAATCTGTCAGTTATGCTAGGCCTTAGCCAAAGTTGGTTGCTTCAACACTGCAAATGAGACTTTGGGTGATTGCCCAGGTAGCCAGCTGTCTCTGTGACTTGTTACATATTTTGGAAGTTGTTTGATTGCACTTCCTAATCACTCAGGTAATGTTATTTCCCTTCTCAGATCTTTGATTGGGTTGAAGATTAGATAAATGTAGTTAGTTACTTTCTACTCACGACTTGGCCAATTTATTGATTGCATAAGAATTAAGTTAGTTGACTGAGATGGAGGGGGGAGGGCCTTGGGCTTCCCATAGGACAGGGTATCCTGCACCATCATAAGGAAGCAGGGGGAGGGCAGTGGGGTAGTGGGGGAGCGGGAGGGCCGGGAACAAGGGGAGTAAATGTAAATTTTTCTTTTAACAATAAAAAAAAATAGTGATTGTAATGCAAGTGGGCGAGTGGCAGCCTCCAAGGAAACCACTACTGCTTAGTCCTGACATTACATCAAGGAGATCACCAAATATCAAGGAAGCCGACTAATGTATATAGCCAGCCCCCTTGTCTCCTTCAACACAGACTGCAACCAAACAGACAACACAGGGACAGTGAGATGGCCCAAGGGTAAAATTACTTGCCAATGAACTTGATAACTCAAGTTCCATCTTTGGAACCCATGGTGGAAAGAGCAAATTAACTTCCACAAATTGTCTTTTGATTTCCATATTCATATGCTGTAGCACCTGAGTGCTACAGAGGCGTGGGCACACATGTATACACACACACACACACACACACACACACACACACGTGCGCGCACACACACAGACACACACACAAATAAATAACAAAGTGGAAGCCATATATTGAAAAATAAACTTATGTTTCAAGTCATTCTACTAGACCAAGTTCAAAGACCTCCAAAATTCGAACTCCATAAATGAAAAGGGGCTGTCCTTAGCATGATGTGTCCCCCATTTCTCCTAAAGAAAACTCCATGTAAGATGGAATTGCTGAGGAGAAACATGACTAAAAGGCAGTTCCAAGGCTGTTACACGATCTTCAGGAAAAGAGTGAGTAATAATAAAAAAAAAAAAAATCGGCTATAATCTCTTTGTGTGCACAGGTCCCTGGGCCTCACAAATTGAACTTTAGGCTTCAACTCAACTCCAAATGGTCTGAAGGAAATGTTTGGTTTAGGGAAAGTTGGTTGTCTGAGATTCTGAGTGTTCACCACTGTGCACAAAGAATGCCTGCCTTCTAGGGCCCAGCAGATATGACTCAGCCTCAATGCTACCAACACTCACAGGAGCCAGGCAGGTCAGCCATCTTACAGGACCAGCATAGGGACTTTCCACCTCAATAGACCACACAGGGACTCTCAGTCATGATGGTTGCTTCTGCTCCACAGACTGGAACCAGACTGCCTATGGGTTTCCAGATCCCAAGACCAAGGAGGAAGGAGACATGATTCTCCCGATTGTTCTACAGTACCTCTGCCCTGCGTACATTTCCTTCTTTGGGCTTGGTGCTGTTTCAGCCGCTGTCATGTCCTCAGCTGACTCTTCCATCCTGTCAGCAAGTTCCATGTTTGCTCGGAATATCTACCAGCTTTCCTTCAGACAAAATGTAAGTTCAGCCTTCTAACCAGTCAGAATCTGTCATTACTTTTATCATCACTTCCAGTGCATTCGCTGTGTTATTGGATACTGTGCATGATTTTGTATATAGTATGTCAGGCTGAAATGCTTAATAGAAGTTTGGAAAGTTTCCAAATCCAAAACTTTTTGAAAACCAGCAATATGTCACAAGTGGAAGGTCCTATACTAGGAAACCTTGTTTCACTCACAAAATTACTAAACACAGTGTTACAAATCGCCTTCCTGCCATACCTATAGGGTACTTATGAAATGTAAGTTAGCTTCTGTTTTAAACTTGAGTTTCATTCCTACGTATCTTATTATGAACATGCAAATATTCCAAAATGCAAAAATAAACGTCTCTTGGAATGAAACACTTCTGCTCTCAAGCATTCGGGATAAAGGATAATCAATCTGTGTATCCATATTGAGTCTGTATTGCAATCCAGCCCTTATATTGGCTAAACACACATATTTAAATGTAGTGAATTTATTTATCCTGCAAATGAATCACAGCAATTCATATTATTGCTCATTTTCACACAAAAGGGAACATATTAGTGTAACTATTTCCTAAGAGATTGTCATGTTACTAGCTTAAATTTCTTGTCTTTTTGTCAAAAGCAAATGCATCTTCAAGTGTTTTAGGAAAGCATTTAATCTGGTCAAATACACTAGGATGGTAGAGAGTTCTGGTAGCCATAAGTCAAGGTGAGCTCCTTCACACTACTTTTCTAACAACTGCTGTGGTCTTTGACTTCCAAAGGATACCCTTAGCATACAGCCTTTCCATTTGATTTTCTTTCCTGAGCCAAATGGATCTAGGCCAGTGTGCTGCTGTGGTCCTTGGAGGACAATGAACCCCTCTCAAGAGCTTTTCCTCTACCATGTAAAATTTGGATTCTTACTGGTTTCCTAGGTCATAGTCAGCAAAATAAGTTCACTGGAAACAATGCGATGGCTCAGTAGAAAAAATGAGCTTGTCACAAAGCTTGATGACCCAAGTTCCACCGTGGAACCTGCATAGTCAGGACTGACTCTTGCAGATTGTCCTCTGACCTCCTCACATGCACTGTAGCATGGGCATTTGCACACACATACGTGTAACTACAAATGCAATTTTTTAAAATAGCCCATTGGTTTTATTTTTTTTTTCAAGGAAATCCCCCTAGAAACACCTGATTTAAGGCACCAAAAAAGTAGTTATCTTGGCCGGGCGGTGGTGCTGCATGCCTTTAATCCCAGCACTCGGGAGGCAGAAGCAGGTAGATCTCTGTGAGTTCGAGACCAGCCTGGTCTACAAGAGCTAGTTCCAGGGCAGGCTCCAAATCCACAAGAAACCCTGTCTTGAAAAAGCAAAAAAAAAAAAAAAGTAGTTATCTTTAAAAATGGTAGGGCTCTTACAGAGACAAGCCTTAAGGGTGTCTGTACTGTCGGTGCCTCATGTGGGTGAGATCTTACCTTGCCTTATTTTATGCATGACATCGGACCCTAGCTCCTCTCAGCTTATCCCCCGTACATTCAGAGAAAGGTTCCATGATCTCACTTCATTCATATGGTACAAGAAACCCTTTTACCCAATTGCCATGGGTTACATCAGCTTTGGACATGGGGGACTGTATAAGATCAGTGTTAAACCGTGGACATTTATCCTGTTCATCTCTTAAAGAGCCAGCACACTGTCTGTAAAGTTGACTCTGCATTAATTCCTCGCAGGCATCCGACAAAGAAATCGTGTGGGTCATGAGGATCACTGTGCTTGTGTTCGGAGCATCCGCAACAGCCATGGCCTTGCTGACAAAGACTGTGTATGGGCTCTGGTACCTGAGTTCCGACCTTGTCTACATCATCATCTTCCCACAGCTGCTCTGTGTGCTCTTCATCAAAGGAACCAACACTTATGGGGCTGTTGCAGGTTACATTTTTGGACTTTTCCTGAGAATTACTGGAGGAGAGCCGTATCTATACTTGCAGCCCCTAATCTTCTACCCTGGTTATTATGCTGACAAGAGTGGTATATACAACCAAAGGTTCCCCTTTAAAACTCTCTCCATGGTTACCTCATTCTTGACCAACATTTGTGTTTCTTATCTAGCCAAATATCTATTTGAAAGTGGAACCTTGCCTCCGAAACTAGACGTATTTGATGCCGTTGTTTCGAGGCACAGTGAGGAGAACATGGACAAGACTATTCTAGTCAGAAATGAAAACATCAAATTAAATGAACTCGCGCCTGTGAAGCCTCGACAGAGTCTAACTCTCAGCTCAACTTTCACCAACAAAGAGGCCCTTCTTGATGTTGATTCCAGCCCAGAGGGATCTGGGACTGAAGACAACGTACAATGACCCCATCTAAACTATACAGAACAAAATGTTGCTGTAGGATGGTCTTGGAAAGAAGGTTTGGAACATATCTAACAAACATTAAAATATAAACATTTGGGGGTGGAAGCTTTGCAGAAAAAAAAAGAAATATAATGGACGAGTTCAGAAAAAATAGCAATTGCACTGAGAGAAGGAATTGTGTGAAAACAATGGCTTTATTTCTCATAATAGCACTTTTAATTTTGAATAGCTTTGTCAGGCATATAAAAATGAATAAAGTCCTAGCCAAAGAAATGGCCAGATATTACTTATCTCTATTACAGAAAGAGGAAATATATATTAGCGAGCCCATGGAAAGCAGTCTGAATGATTCTGATCATTTTTGCTGACCAATGCACTGGACATTAGGTTGATTACTACAACACATATACTGTGTTTATTCTCAGTCACTACTGTAAATTATTCAGTGAGTTAACCAGTTCACCTCTCTCCATGTGTAGATTAACCTGCTTTTGCATTATCTGAATGTGACATTTGATTAGTTTTCAATGTGCATTCTCTTAGCCTTTCCTGTTCTTCTACATGAACATGCTCTCCCTCCCTATCCATCCCTCCCTTCTCTCCTTCTCTCTCTGCCCCTCCTCCATTTCTCTATTTCCTTCTTCCCTCACTCTTCCCTACCTCTCCTTCTCTCTTTTCTTATTGTCTCTCCAGATTTTATTTATTTATTTATTATTTATTCATTTGGTGGTGCTGGAGATCTATCACACGGCCTTGCACATGCTAGTTAAGGGCTCATCAGCTCCACAATCTGTTTGTTTTTTTTTCAGTGATACCATATATTATTCTAAGCACAAACAACACGAACAAAAATTTATGTAATAGTGACATTTTCACGTGTAAGCAATGGAAAATAGGGCCCACATTGGGATGGAAAGAAAGTACTGAATTCTTTGAGGATGTCAACAATTGCCATATGCTCAAAGAAAGTATCCTAAGCAAAGCATGAACAGTTATTGGACAGCATTACAGCAATAAGTTTAGAAGAAGATTAAGAATAGGGGGAGAGGAAAAGGATATTTCTAGCTCTAGTATATGAAGTGTTGGCACCCCTTACAAATATAATGCCTTGGCTTATTTTCTAAGTCAGTATTGGAGGCAAAGGTGAGCCATATATAAAGAAAGGCCATTGTCTAACACCTGTTACAGGTGTCGATTGCTGTAATAGCATGCATTCCCTGTGTGTTTATTACCAGCAGTTCCCAAACAACTCACCAAGAGACTGAAAAACAAACCCCACTCATTTGTGGCCATTCATTAACAGAATAGTTTAAAGTTAAGGGTCTACTCTGGGCCCTGTTCCACATAAGCCACTTATAGGGACCAGACAGACCCCCACAAGTGTATATATTGAATTTCAAAATGTAATAGAAAACAAAAAGCTAAAACAAGTCCTGAAGAGAAAAAAGCCATCATCTTTAATATCTGCTGTGCACATGACTTTCAAGAGGTCAATGATTAAATGTAATTTTGCTCCTGTCTGTAACATTCAACATCAAGTACAAACCTTGTGCTCTGAGCCCTAGAATTCTTTTCTATAGTCTGAAATTGGAACTATTTCAAAGCATCAACAGGTGGGCATCCTTTGTTTAGAAATGTGGCTTAAAATCCCAGTGTGATTTTTCAGAATGTAAAGTGAAATCATTTTACATATTGTAATGTCCTATTTTTCATTGTTGTTTCGAAACTTGAGCCTCTTTATTTAATCATGCATGTACTTAAGGAATGGACGACTCCATCTACCAGGTTTGCTCAGAATCAACTCAGTACCAGAGGAGTGCTTGCCAGTATGGAGTCTGAGATTCTCAAGTGTGGGGTGAGAAAAGAGTCAAGGAAAGCACAGACAAAGAAAGAGAAAACTTGACATGAAAAAGTATTAACGACAGGGCTGCATTTCAGGGAGCATGGTATTTCAGAGCCACCAGGTCTCCCAACACAGACAGGAGTGAATTTTGAGCATCTCATCATCACGTGTCCTCCCTTCAGATGGGCAGGCTATGTGCTTCCATTGCACACATCATGAAGCCTCACTCATACTGCAGAGCCCACAGCAACGCATGCTCTTTTCAGACATTACATTGTCTACAATTGTTCAAATGATGTTATCTAATTAGAGTGAAGAAATTAATGTTGATGGTAATTAGGAGCGAAACATTTGCCTCTTCCAAAATTCTAAACCGAGAGAGCATAAACTAAGAAACAGTGGATTTTTGTTTTGTTTTTGAAGCTGTAATATACACTGTCAAAACAGTTATCAAAACTTGCATACCCATAAAATTTGCTGAAGATAAACAAGATATTTAAGGTATTAAAATATCAAAAGAATGAGTGAAGAATCCTAAGACATTCATCATACATTCTGGCACGAATTCTCCCTGATTTCCAAGCAAGGGAGGAAGCTTCAAGGTGCAGAAGGTCTGCTCTGTTTTGGCATGGAGACATCTGTATGTTATTCCAGACTCATGCAGTGTACCTCATTTTCGTGTCCATCCTTAGTGAAATCAAAATAACCCAGGTATTTCACTGTCACTTGGAAAGGGAATACCCTTGGATAACATCAGAACAAGAGAGGAGTTTCACCCTTACCAATGATTGTAACACATATCTTAGGGAAATTGTGTTCCTCCACATGTTCAGAACCTTGTAGTTGGAGTGATATGTTAACAAGCTGTTCAAATGCTCAGTGCCAAATCCAATTTCACTGCAACAAATAAGTAATGAATTTTATGTGAATATCATATGAATGTAAGCTTGAAATGAGTGAATTTAATATAATGTGTATAGAAATTTTTATTTGTAAATAATGAATTAGCATATTTTAAACATAATTCATTTTCCTTTTTATCCTTCTACAAAATTTACTCTTGTATCATATATAATTTATTATAAGTTTGTCATAATGTATGTTTGCTACTGCATAGACAAATGCATATAATGGTTCCAAAACCTATATTTTTATCTATCAAAATATTACACAAAGTTATACTCAAAATAAGTAGATTTACAAGTATATATGTATGTGTTTAAACATAATGATAATGTATTAAATTATGTCATTGCAATCCAGGATATCATGTCTAGATTTAATGTTTTGGGGGGTCTCTCTTTACATATAAATGGTACTTACAGACAATTACATAATGGAAGTTAAATAAACAATGTATAGAAAGATACTTAAATGTCAAGTAGAAAAATTCCAATTTGTAAAGTTTTGGGGCAACCTATGCATCTTATCTCATAACAAGATGTACATTTTCATAGATTAAACATTATACATAGACCCTTCCTTTGAGTTAAATACATGAACAAACTGTCCATTACATTAGTATAAATATACTTATCTTTAAAAAAAAATAAACAAGCTGTCTGTTTCCTGATACAGGACACTGAGCCAACACACAATGTCAAACTGGTTCTCAGTGTGTTCTAAGGACAGTTTCCTTTTTCTTGTTTAACCCTTTCAGTTTGTATTCAAGTCTAAATTATGTTTAGCCTCAGAACTTTGACCTCTTAGGCCTTAAACAGAAGTGTTATGTCTGTGACATGTACAATGTACATGTACATGTACAAGAATATAAAAGTTTATGGAAGGATGAAAAGTATATCTGACAGGGAAACAGGGTATGTTCATGCACCAATGGAAGATATTCTTCAATATGTCCATAATTGGCATACAATTCTGCTTTCTCTCAAACATGCAATGGGAATTTATTAAAAATTAAAATACAGGAAGCATAAAAGCAGGGTCAAACTGGTTGCATGGCCTAAAATAACACTTTTTCAGGAGGCTAAGGCATGAAATCAGAAAAACAAGACCTGCCTAGGCTACAGAGTGAGCCCAAGGCCACCCTGGGCAACTTAGTGAGTTGCTATCTAAATCAATAGTTCTCAATTTGCCTAATACTGCAATCCTTTAGTACAGTTCCTCATGTTGTGGTGACCCCAACCATAAAATTATTTTCATTGCTACTTCTTAACTGCATTTTTGCTACTGTTATGAATCATAATGTAAATATTTATTTTTTCAGGTGGCCTTTTTTATTATTATTACAAATGTTCAGTCAATAGCTCAGACCTATTCCTAGCTCACTCTTATATTTATGTCAACCTATAT
>JAQHUG010000402.1:200478-230821 GCA_028555095.1 Dicrostonyx torquatus | reverse complement strand
TGGTACCAATTTCTTAGAGTTGTTATTGCTATGGTAAAACACCACAACTAAAAGTAACTTCTGAAAAAAAGGGTTTTTTGGTTCTTTTGGTTTTTTTATCTTTGTTTATTCTTTTTCAGCTAATAGGTCCATGTCACAGTCCATCAGTAAAGAAAGCCAGGGCAGGAACTCTAACAAGGCAGAAACCTGAATGCAGGTGGCAGATGAGTGCTGCATATTGACTTGCTCCTTCTGACTCATGTAGTTTGCTTCCTTATACACCCCAGGACCACCTTTCTAAGAATGGCCCTATCCATAATGGACTGGGACCTCCCCTCCTCCATCAATTACTAATTAAGAAAATACTCCACAGGCTTGCCTACATACCAACCTGGTGGGGCATTTTCTCATTTGATTTCCCTCTTCCCAAGGATTCTAGCTAGTGTTAAGTTGACAAAATGTCCAAGCAACTACAGAAAGGAAGGAAAACTAGGACACCTGTGTCCTGGTAGTACAACAGAAACTAAAGAGCTGGTAGGACATGCTTTGACTTTAATGACAGTCATAGGTATATCTGCATCTTCTCTAATCACACAGGGCTCAGGAAAAGACACTCTCTCTCCTGTCACCTACTTTAGGCCACTTTTACAGATTCATTCTCTGAGGATTCTGAATGCTACAGCCATCTCAGTGACCACTTGTTTAGCTATCTGATCTGATCTTGGGGATTCATACAATCAATTGTAATAACTTTGCAATGCGCATATCTTTTGTCTTCCCATTTCATGGTTGAGGTATCTCTGTACAGATGCTACTTTCTGGGGTCCATTCATCCCAGGTTGTTATCAGTGATCCCCCCGCTACCATCTGTGAAGCAGCAGTGAGATGCTTGATATTGCTGGAAACTCTTCACTGTACCTTCTCTGTAGCTCTGACCAACGGTAAAGCTTCTGGACCATTCAATGGCTCATCATCTGATGTTCTTCCAGCACCAGCATTATCTCTGCTTCTGCAAGTTTACTTCCTAGAATGTTATATTTCTTCACTGCTTCAGAACAGGGCAGTTCTGACATTTCTAGCTCTACTTAATTCAAAACTTTTTCATGTTTCTAGCAACCATGCTAGTGGCGAGCTCACACCACCTTCAAGGATCCTTTGTCAAAATGTGAAATTTTGTGTCTAGGGGATTGCTTCCATATGAAAGCTTCATCCTTGAGGGGATATAAAGACTGAGTCAATAAGATACCAGCCATGCCCAGTCGTCAGTCACCATCATGAATAAGGTGCAAGAAGTGGCTGTAGGGTAGGAGACACAGGTCCCTTCTTTGACAGGCTAATATAAATACTACTGCCTAGTCTCATCTGTCTATGAGAAAGAACTGAATCTTGACATGGCATTATTCTCTGAGGAAATCAGGAGCCCCTTTGTGGCAAGTCTGTTTAATTAGACCCTTCCACTCACAAAGAGCAAGCTCCTCCTGGTGATAGAACACAGACTCTGGCTGTGTTGTGGCTTTCTTAGCAGCATCACCATACAATGGCTAATTAAAAGTGAAGTCCTGGTAATTACTAGATCTCATCAACCTACTAAGTGTCCCACTTTTTAGCAGAGGAGATGGGAAAGTAGCCCAAGACATGGAATGTAGTATAAAAGTGGGTTACAGAAGGGAGAGATGAGGAGCCCTTCAGAGTATCACTGCAGGGCAGGTGTCACTCTCTAGAACACAACTAAGCCAAGTGATTTTATAATTGTTTGTGTCACCAAAGGAAAAATGAGTGGGTTTTTAGATGCAAGGAATGAGGAAGCAGATGTGGACCTAGAAACCATTCCTCCTACTGATTCAGTATGAGTCTGTGCTCCTTATCCTTGAAGCTCTGAGCTCCCCAGAGTGGAAACCATTCTGCAAATGCGCACAGCAAGAACCCTATTGTTTCCATATTTGCTAGTCATAATTGCTAGCTGAGCATATTAGGCTCCCCAAAGGATACTCCATAAAAGGCAAAGCCATCATTTCAGCTGACATTATTGGCCTTGATCATCAAAAGGATCTATCTGGGATCTAGTGGGAGCTGTCTAGAGCCTCTTCATCCTTTCTTCTTTCCTTGTAAAGCTACATGTGCAACTGTAGTGAGCCAGCCTAGGAAGGATTGATGTATGATCCACATGTGAACAATGTATTTACTAAGAATGAAGGGAGTGTAGAACGAAGATTAGAGAATAAGTGCTTTTGTAGCCCTTACCTAGGAGCTATGTAGGCAGCTCTAGTTTATTCCACTCTCTTATAATAGGTAGCTTGAAATGCTTCTTGTTAGAAAAAAAGTACCTTTTTATTAGTATTCAAGGTAAAATAAGGCATCCAAACCAGGATAAAGATTAGCATTTACATTTTTTTCACAAAAAGAAATAGATCAGTAATTTAAAATGTATCATTATACTGTAACACATTAAGATGATATGTAAACTCTAAGATGTCTGTAAGCATCAAAGTAGGTTTCAAAATGATATTTTAAAAATAATTGGGCTTTTCTCCTGAATAGATCTGACTGTAGTCAGGATATTTTCAAAGAGCTGTGTGTTTGTATATTTGTTTTTAAAGAGGCAATGAAGATCAGAAATATTCTTAAAATGTTTGCATTTATATATACTCTCTCTATATATAAATACCATATCTAAAAACATACATGTAAGTTGTTCTCTTAATCTTTGGAATCAAGAGTTTAGTATGGAGGAGGAGAGTTGTCTAACAGGAAATATACGTCCTGCAGTAAAAGTAATTGTTTCTTAAAGTAAATTAATATACAGAGCAATAGGGACCATAATGTAGAACCAGAATTTGAATATGGATCAAGGATATGACACCCTGACCAGAATGTATGTTATACATATCTTGTCCTGAAAAGCAGCTTTAAACTTTTAAATTTAAAAATTCATAATTTTTTGTCTTAAAAATATTTAGGACCATTAGCCACCTGTATTTGTTTTACTTATGTAATCACATTTATTAAATATATGTTTTGTTTATTATTATGTTTCTTAAAATTTTAATTTTATTATTACCAGAATGAAGCTGGGCCAAATTTAGCTTGGATGAACATTTACTTACATTCAGTTTGGGGATTTATACGTGATAGACAACAAACCATAAGCACAAGTGGACAGACAGTCTATACATACACATACACACACACACACACACATATGTTCTAATAAACCAAGATTTGGAACATTATAAAAACAAAAGTATAAAAATTATTTTTTATAATTTTCATTGTAACAAGGAAACTTAAAAGCAAAAATACAGTTAGATCTGGCAGAGACAAAAGTAGACACGTGTGGAAAGAGGCAGGGTAGGGGTGGTGAAAACATTTCTTCTCAGTTAGACACAGCAGACCCTGCCATGGCGGCAGCTCTTCACTGTCAGCAACTTGACTAGCACCAGGCAATGTATCCTTTGAGCATCCTTTAGTGATGGTTTCCAGATGAAGTTCCTCACTTCTCAGTTTCCCCTGAAAACTATGAAAGTCTTTTCTACCCATTTATACCCACTTTTCATCTTCCTCTGAGGGCTCTTTGTCCAACCACACATGTGGGTGACATGATGCCCCCTTGCTGAGAATAAACATGGTAATGCCTAAGATCAGACAAAGCCCCTCTTTTTTTTTTCTTGCCTTTCATCTCTCTACAGCTGCATCCTTTTAAAGAATCAAGCATACAGTGCTATAACCTGGAATTGGAATCTGAACCTTCCAGTGGTTCAACCTCACCCATAAACAACTCTTCCTGGCTTTCATATGCTCCCCTACACAGGCCAAAGGGGATAGACAGGGGTCCCTGTTTCTCACAGGCAGCCTTTTCTTTCCACTCCCTGTCTCTGCCCTTTCTCTCTCTCTCTCTCACCTTACTGCTCTGACATAGTCTGACCTAGGTGTGAGGCCATGCTGCATCCAACCAGGACATACATGTAACATAGCAAAAGTCAGGGACAAGGCACTGGGTTGAACCTAATTCAGATGTGCCCTAGTGAGGTGTTAGAGGTTCTTAGGTAGCCGGAGTTTTTCCTTACATCCACTCATGCTCACTTGAAGTCACTGGAGACTTTGCACTGAACAAGACCACTCCGTCAGCTGAAAACTTGAAGAGCATTCTACTGGCCCTGAAGCTCCTTGTCTCTAGAACTGTATAGGTTGGGGAATCTCCCTTATGTTCCAGGTGAAAGATCATTTCCAGATGTAGAGGATTGTCTTAGTTAAGGTTTCTATTGCCATAAAGAGTCACCATGACCCCAGCAACTCTTATAAATGAAAACTTTTAATTTGGGCTGGCTTACAATTTCCAGGGTTTAATTCATTATCAGCTTGGTGGGAATCATGGTGGCATGCAAGCATACATAGTACTAGATAGGTAGCTGGGAGTTCCACTTCTGGATCCACAGGCAGCAGGAAGAAAGCATGAGTCACTGAGTCTTCCTTGAGTTTCTTCTGAAGCCCTAAAGAACAGCTCCCAATAGAGCACTTCTTCCAATGAAGCCACACCTACTACAACAAGACCATGCTTCCTAATAGTGCCATTCCCCATGAGTGCCAAGCCACAAGGATGCTCAAAACATCTGGACATTGACCCCTGTCTGTTCCTTAGTCCTGGGTTCCAAATTTTCCTTACCAAAAACCATTCATTTGGCCTGTTTGACAGCTAATTTAAAGGAGCTCTAATTAGGAGAATTAGATGCCAGCAACTCTCCTTAGTATTTCAATACAAATCTGTACTCAATCCAAATTTGGAAATTTTGATTTCTAATGCCTAAATTAATTTAGCTAACTCCTATATGAGAGGGCAGCATGGTCCAAGGCCTGTCTCCACCAAAACACTTTTAGCTCACTTAAATCTTTTGCAAGACACTGGCTTAAAACCACATCCAGGGCCAGAATATCACCACTTCCGCTCCACCTCCAAACTTGTATCTTCATAGGACTCTTTGTCTTATGCCTCTTTTCCTTAAGCTTTTGGCCTACTTGTGTTTCTGCCTCTGTAAGCCTAGAAAAATCCTGCTTGTATCTGCAACATCTAAGAGGTAAAAGCATTCCAGGTTGTTTACTTCCATCTGGAGACACACACATAAACTAATTATGGATATGCAGATCACTGGGTTCAGTCTTGCAGACATTCAAATGTATTTTAGGGATGGATAATATTGAAGTATTGTTTCCCGCTGTTCTACTCTACTGAGAAGGCTGACTTCAGGGTTAGATTTTGGCCCATCTGGCTTAGTTCTAAACATGGTTATTTAAAATTTTCCTCCAGTGTCTCTGTCCTGAGGTTAGGACATCCACCGGACTCTGTAATAAGGAAGAGAGAAAAGCGGAACAGCCTAGAAAAAAGACACTTTGCATCTTGAGAACAACTAAGAAGGAAATTATTTCTCATAGAGGTTACAAATGCCAAGGTGTTTAACTCTCTGAGTCCCCCCCCACCTTAGTTTTCATTACTATCTTTAAAGTTTTTGTTGAAACTTTAACTTTCTGTATTTTACAATTTGTAAATTCATTGAGCGTGATTTAAACAGAATGTATAGATAATCTGTTTGCTATAACATATCCTGTATGTAACTTGGTTGGGATTTGTGTCTCCACAAACTTGCTGCTTCCACACCAACAACCCCTCTCTCGTTAGAAATGGAGCCTAGAGACAGGGTCCAGAAAAATAAAAATTCAACCACAGCCTTCTTCCTATATATGGGATTTTGGTTCCTTCCAACTCTGGCTTCCCCCTTGTTCATTTCTTTCTTCCTTATTACCCTCATATTTATGGTTTTACCTTGTTTTTTAAAATGTTTTACTTACTGAACTGTATGCTATACCTAAGCAAAATGTTCCACACAAGCTCTCCCCTTTGTTCTAACCCTACATCCCTCTTTGAAAAAAGACCTTTTAGATGCTGTGGAGAAAATCTGGCTAAAAAAGACTTTCATCCCCTTTATCCCAGGCCAAATATAATTCTTTGCATTAGCCCTCTATTTTCTCCTGTTCCCTTCCTTTTATGCTTTGTAGCTCACTGATGCTTCTGTTAGCTCTTTTCACTGCAGTAATCCTGGCATCCGGACTAGTCACTGTCTTTCGTTTTGTTTTGTTTTGTTTTTGTTTGTTTGTTTGTTTTGTTTTTTGTTTTTTGAGACAGGGTTTCTCTGTAGCTTTGGAGTTTGTCCTGTAACTAGCTCTTGTAGA
The DNA here is from genome assembly GCA_028555095.1 of Dicrostonyx torquatus. NCBI lineage: Eukaryota > Metazoa > Chordata > Mammalia > Rodentia > Cricetidae > Dicrostonyx > Dicrostonyx torquatus. The sequence continues at coordinate 224,623 of JAQHUG010000402.1, read as the reverse complement.
CCAGGCTGGCCTCGAACTCACAGAGATCTGCCTGCCTCTGCCTCCCGAGTGCTGGGATTAAAGGCATCATGCTCGGCCAGACTAGTCACTGTCATCCTGGACTCTATGCCCACTTTCTCTCACCAGCTCACTCAATTTCTCCTGCCTCTGTTCCTCCCTATTCCTCAGCCTTCCTGAAAAACTCTCAGTTTTACTTTGTAAAATATCATCTGTTTACCTCCTACAGCCCTCTAACAATATCTTCCAAGTCTTCTCAAGAATAAGGACAGCAATCACTATATCCCTCCAGGTGAGTCATTACAACTTTCCCCCTACTGCATAAACAGAAGACCCCCCTCCTTCAGTGGACCTATAACTACATCCTCTGACAAAGACCCTCCTCAGAGAGAAAAAAGGACAGTTATAAACACCTTGCCCTGCATTTTTTATATTCTCCTAGAGTTAGGAAAAATAGTTTCTTGCTGAAGGGTTCTCAGCTTCTCATGTGAATGAACAAATGAAATAAAAGTGGGAAAACATGGTTACTCCTGAAGTAAGAAGACAATTTTAATTACAGATACAAAGGAGAAAGTAGGCAGAAGGAAGAATGCAGGCTGAACATGGCTGGCAGACTAAACCACATCATGAGAAAAGAGAAGGGGTGGTGGGGGAAGATATGGACCGAGAGAGGTGCCCAGGGTCAAGAGGCTAAGATACCAGTGTAGCCAGTAGTCAAAATGGCTGGAATATATAAGGATCAGGCTGGGAAAAGTGAGACAGAAAAATGACCCCTGGGAGGGACAAGTTTAGGGTAGGAGAAGCCTCAGGTACTGAGCGATCTTGGAAGAGCTGGCCAGCATAGCTTTGCTATAATAGACACCTCAATTATCCTTTTGTCCTGGATTTCTGGGACTTAATATCCTGGAGTCTACTAAAATCATTTCCACCTCTATAAAGGGCCACATCTCATCTTCCTCTGTAGGCATTTTAGCATCTGAACTAGTATGTTACAAAATACCACTTCACCATGAATAAATATAGCATCACCTAAGGTCAGATCACATCTCTCTTTCTGCCTTCAATTTCTACAATTGTTTTTCCTTAATTTAATCTAACAGTTAGCACCTTTGAACCTCAAAGGACTAGCTTTGTTTGTTAGTCTGTCAGTGCTGGCAACACTTGGCCAGGAAAACTTTTAGGTCCCCTCTAGAGGACAACAAATGTGTCATGTAAAATCCATATCAAAATAAAAACAAAATAAAACATCAAAATTAAAAACTAAACACTTGGAGGTCTGATACTGGTTTCTTAGTCAAACATAAAAGGAGGTGTGGTGATCCCCAGAAGACTCAATGGGACCATGAAAATTTATCAGATTCCAACATTTTGGTTGGTACCGTGTGGTAACACTAGCCAAGATGGTAGTGAAATAACATGACATTTGTCAGCCTTCTTTATGATAGCATTAGCAAGGATGATAGCCAGATCACGTGGTTGCTTCCATCTCAATGACCGCCCTTAGCAAAGATGGGAAGAAACCACATAGTTGTATTCTCTTCAAGGTGAACTCAGTCCCATAGTAAAGTGAGCCTATTTTCCCCATAAGGGAATTTCAAATTCTTATATAATCTTCTGCTTTGTAGAGCAAATGTATGTTGCTGCATTCTTTTCTTTAAAAGACATTAGTTAGGTAGGTTCATATGAATACAGAAGGAGAGAGTATCTATGGCATAAGCTGGCAGGCCCAAAATAGGGAAGGAATTTCCTGGTCTTAATTGAAGGAAGATGGGTCTGTTTGTAACTGATAGAGTAGTTAGAGTCACAGCAGGAAGTTTCTCTCAGAGTTGCAGAAGAATAACTTCCTGAGGAGTGTTACCAGTCCAGTTCCTGGATGAGGAGAGAATTGGACCATTTTGCTCTCTTTATCCCAGTCACAGAGTCAGGAGGCCAACCTGACCCAGAACAGAGATTTGGAGGACAACACGTTAATCTGAAATAGGAAGGCTAAATCCCATCTAGAGATAGTATCTCAACTTAAACAGCACAGAAAATTTTTATATCGTAAGTTAATATGTTCTGATTTTGAGAGGGATGGGCTGTATTGGCCAGATTGGCATGAGAGGGAGAGAGAGAGAGAGAGAGAGAGAGAGAGAGAGAGAGAGAGAGAGAGAGAGAGAGAGAGATTACAGAAATGGGTTTAGAAGTTTGAGGTGATTGGTGAACCAACATGTCTCCATTTTCAGTTTAAAAGCCATCTTACACTAAAGACAAACTAGGCCCATTCCTATTTATGATTAAACTTCCTTTTCTCAAGGATTGAGTTATGCCCCACCTATAATCTTAAATGCAAATGGTCATATATTGCCTTTTCCAGGAAATGGTAACCATATCTATGTTTCAAAATCATCTTGCAACCCTTCCTTTGTTTCAAAAGGTTGTTATGACTACCTTGTTTTGACTACCTGTTATGACTACCTTGCAATCATGTCTTTGTTTCAGGAAGTCATTATGACTAATTTGCTATGCTTATGTTCTGCTTCTATAACTGTGTTTTGCCTATTAAATTGCCCATTTGGAAACTTCCTACCCTGAGATATAAAAGCTTTGTCTTTCTCACCTCCAGTTTTGATCTCTTGAACCCAAGTATTAGGGAGAGACTGCCTGTGTGCGGGTATAAAATTCTATCTTTAATTAATTGCCTGCTTTAATCAACTTGGCCATGATGATTTGGGTAGGTCGTCTTTCTCCTTGAATCTTTGGGATTAACACGGTAAAATCTGAAGTGCTGAAATGGAGGAATACAGGACAGGAGTGAAAACAAAACAAAACAAAAAAGATTTAAAGGTGGAGAATTCAAACATTTTTCTGTTTTAACTAGTCAAATTATCTAAGTCAGTGAGGATTTGAAGGTTGAAAATACCAATTTCAGGTATGTGTGGCCCTTGTCTAATTGACATTGGAGTCAGATCTGAACAGAGAGCTTTCTGCTTCCAGGGATGCTTATCTTTCTTTTGTTTTCATGGCAACTCCATCAATATGAATCTAACAAAAGGCTATAACTGTCTATCAACTGTTGTGGTTTTTTATATCCAGTACAAGGTAGGTAAGAGTATTGTATAATCATTGTCTTTAAACCTTAAAATGAAAAAATTCTTCAAAGAGATAAGGTTTGGAAAGTTTACAAATGTCCTTAAATGAAAAAAACCTATTAATTAGTTTTTGGCTTACTTGGGATATTGAAGGTTTTCTAATTATCTGCTTTGTTCTAATATTCCAGTGATTTCCTTCACTCACTGTGTAGTCTAGTGGCATTTACAGAGTTGTCACACCGTTTTCACTATGCAATGACAGGATATTCCTATCATCTTAAAGAGCAACCATAATGCCCTGACTGGCCGCCCTTACCAATCTCAGACCTGTTCTCCAGGCCTTCCTGGCATCACATGAATGGGATGGTGGAGATCTCTACTTCTTGTGAGGGATGAATTACTACTATTTGTTGTGGGTGTTCCTAAATCACTTGCTAGAAAATGAAAACTGAAACAAAATACCTATAGCTGTGAGATAGCATGGTTTCCTCTGAGTTTAATTTTTAACATATTTTAAGTAAATTAATCTTCCTTACAATTTATTTCAATTATGTCTTTTGACTGTGAATATCTGTACAGAGTACCACTCTGTCTATTTCTTTAAAATATGATGTTGTAAGAATAAAATATTTCAAATAAAAGGTTCACAAAGTACGAAGCATCACATCGGTTGAAGCTCTCTTGTTGTTTTTCTATTTTTCCCCCTGAAAAGAAAAATGGATTTTCTGCTTTAAGAAAAGTAGACTATAACTGTGCTGCTATGATTTAGAAGGTAGAGCAAAGTGGAAAGTGAGGGGTGGATGCACATCCACCTCTGTTAAGGGGCTATAACTCAGGCCCATCACAGCACTTCCACCCAACACACTATGACTCAGTGCCAGCTGTTCAAACATAGGGGAACAGTTGCCTAGGTAAACTGAGGACTAAATTGGTCAACTTTATGTGCTACATTCAGGTTTTCTTTTCCATCATGAACCTAATTTACAGCCATCAACTGCATTCTCATTGTATTGAATGATTCTAAACTTACTCTTGGGCCCTAAGAATATGGATGGATAAGTTTAAGAATTAATTGTCTTGCTTGATTCCAGATTATTGCAAACATTTGGAGCATGGTTTATAAAGTTGTTTACCAATTCTAATAGTTATTCTATTCAAAGCTCTGACTTATCATAAGAAGGAAATATACATGAGATAATAAATGGTATACTTAACTGTTTTACGTAAGTGAAAATTTTATATGTGTAAAAATATGGATAAATATGTATGGTTATATGTGTATTTATGCACACATATATGTCTAATATCTAGAATGTTAATTTCATGGAAGAATGTTCTACTAACTAACTCATCCGAAAGGTCTCATATCAGAGTTCCTACCCTGACATGCATGTCAGTTTCACAGGAGGTTTTTTAAAATGCAAAGGTCCAGTTTGTTTCCAAACGTCACTAATCAGAGAGCCTTATCCTGAGTCCTAGCATCAAGATTCCTTGGTCTCAAGTATTTTCATTAATATAATTATTCGTCTTTGCTAAATTTGTCAACTAGATAATAGTTCCTCTATCAAGCAACCTGTTTCAAGAATCAAGAAAGAATTTTCTTCAGGATGACTATTAAAACCCTTTTCATGTGGATATATTCTCTGCCTAGGACATTTGAGTGACAGAGAGCAGCCCTGGGTGAATTTTGAGTGACATGTTTACTCCTAGAATAGCCAACCTCTGATGAAATTCTCTGCGTGTCCCTCATGATGGTATGAAGAAGATGAAGGCAGGGCATGGCCTTAGTCAGGCAACAAGCACAACCAAATATTTGCCAGAAGACACACTTTTCTGTTTGTCTTAGCATAGGAGGAAACAGGAGAAACCACAATGACACAAGGAAGGAGCTTTACAAAACCAGATGAGAAGCAGTTAGAATATTGAATTCCTGCAATATTGTAACACTATCCAAGTCTACCTAGACGTGCCCACATCTGCCCTTGACTGCAGATCTCCAGAAGAGACAACATACTGAGCCAAGACTCCTAATACAGTTCAGAAGGTAATCAGACTCTAGTCTTATGCCCTTTGCACTAAGGATACGCTGTCCTTTATCTTGTTTGTAAGTCTTAATTCTCAATTCCAACAGTAGTTTTCTCACAAAGAAAATTTTACTACTCTATAACACATCAACACCAATGGCTACCATGCCAATCCCTACATTGCCTGCCTTTTATTTAGAACACCAATTTAAAACTGTCTGGATCTGTGTTTTCTGAATCACAGTTCCCAAGAGCAGCACCATGTAAAGACCTTTACTTGTTTACAGAGTCTATACTGCATATATGTGGTCGGCCATAGACATTTGTCTTACTGAGTCTGAGTTACATCACTTAGTATGATCTTTTCCTGTTCAGTCCATTGACCTGAAAAGTCTGTGATTTCAGTTTTTATTCCAAATGAATTGCATTCCATTGTGTGAATGTACCTCATTTTCAGTACCCACTCATCAGCTGAAGGATATTTAGGTCTTTTCCATTTCTTCACCATTGTGAATAAAACCAGAATGAACATGACTGAGCAAGTATCCGGGAAGTAGGAGGTCAAGTCCTTTTTAGGCATATGCCAAGGATCATGTGGAATTTTTTGTGGTTTTGGTGTTTTGGTTTTGGGTTTTTATTTTGTTTTGATTTTTTTAGATTTTGAGGATGCTTCTTCACACTGATTTTTGTGACTGGACAAGTTTGCGAACATGGGATCCTAGTTCGTTAATTATACACTCTGACGAGGCTAAGATGAAATCTCCAGGTTTTGTTTGTCTGTTTGTTTGTAGCCATGTTGATTTTCATGAAAGGGTTTTTTTTCTGCATCTATTGAGATGATAATTTTTTCTTTACATTCATTTACATGGCTTATTACAGTTATTGTCTTGCACATGTCAAACTATCCCTTCATCTCTGGTATAAAGCAAATTCAGTCATAATTGATAATCTTTTTGATGTATGTCTATATTTCATTTGCGTATATTATATTGAGCATTTTTGAATCTGTGTTCATCAGGGATATTGGTCTGTAGGTAGTTTTATGTTTTTCTTTATTTCTTCTTTTATTTCTTTCCTTCCTTCCTTCCTTCTTTTTTTTTTCTTGTATCTTTATCTGGCTTTGGTAGTAAAGTGATCCTGGCTTCATAAAAAAGTTTGGGAGTACTCTTTCTGTTTTTGTTTTTTCTTTCCTTAATATATATATTATTTCCTTAATATATATATATATGTGTGTGTGTGTGTGTGTGTGTTTAAAATATACATATTTAAATATGTGCACATATATATTTAAATTTAAAAGAAGAGCTGTAGCTATTCTTTCAATGTGTGGTAGAATTCTGTTGCCAATCTATCTGACTCTGAACTTTTCTTAGTTGGAGAGTTTTTTTTTTTCTCAGTCTTTCAATCTCTTCATTTCTTATGGGTCTGTTTAGGTTTTGACAACTCTGTTTCTTTTTTGTTGTTTGGCTTAATCTATAAATTCACCCATTTCTTTTAGGTCTTCTAAATTACTGGAGTGCAGATTTTTATAGTATTCCTTATAATGATCTAAAATTCTTTGATGTGTGTTGTAGTATTTTCCTGTTTATTTCTTATTTTGTTAATTTTGGCCTTCTCTGCTTTTATTTAATTTATTTGAGTGAAGGGTCTGTCAACCTTGTTTACCTTTTCAAAGAAACCGATAATAGATTCCTTGTTTCTTCATATTTTTTCTTTGTTTCTGCTTCATAAGTTTCTGCTCTGAATTGTATTATTTCTTACTGTCATCTAGGTTTTGATTTTGTTTGTCTTTCTTTTCCAAATATTTTAGTTGTTCTACACAGTCATGTATTTGTATTCTGACTTTTTAATATACGCTCTTAAATTTCATTCATGGAGTGACTTGTAATGTGTCACAGAGATTCTGTGGTATTGTATTTTTTTCATTCTCCTTTCAAGGAATAATTTTTATTTTCTTTTTTACCCATATATCATCCAGGAAAGAATGGCTTAATATCCATGAGTTTGTGTAGTTATTAGATATGCATTACCTGTCAATTTTAACTTTCATTGCATTGTGGTCAGAGAGGGTATAGGCAGTGATTTCAGTACTTTTTCAAGTTGCTTAACACACTGTGGCCATTTTATACTATGTATTTATACTAAAGCAACATTTTCAACATTGATGATTATGGAGAAAAATATCCATCAACTCTAAAAAAATGATGAAAATGCTTTACCTGGTGCAGTATCAAATATTCAGTCAAGATTTAATTAAATATGTAAAAAAATGCATACCACCTCATCAGTATGCAAATCTTATTTTTATGTTAAAACGTAGTAAATTATATGCAAACCAAAGAGCTATTAATAAAGTATTGTATATGACTTATTATCAGTAAAGATTTTATTGCTATACTATTTTATATACCTATTTACCCAGGCCACAGCCTCGCACTTGAATGAGGAGACTGCTGTCTTTGGCAAATCACCCACTGCTCAGTAAGATCCAGAGTGCTAATGAGATGCAGGATGGCTTGGTCATAGTGATGAAAAAAAGCTTTTCTTCTCCGGTTCCTCCCATGCATGCTTCTGGGAGAAATTACCTCCAGGCAAGCCAAGATGATGTGATACATAACCTTGATTATTGTTAAATGTAATATTTTATTTTTATTTCATTCTTTTTAACAATATGAATATTGTTAAATAACCAAGATTATTTAGTACACAGTCCTCTACCACTGAACTACAAACTACAGAGAGAAGCCTGGCGTCATGGCTCAAGACTTTATTGCTAGAGCTGGGAAGGCAAAGGCAAGTGGATCTCTTTTCATTTGGAGCGAGCCTGATCTACATAGCCAGTTCCAGAAAAGCCAGGGCTACATAGAGAGACCCTGTTTCAAACACAAAATAAAACAATAAACAAGAGAGAAAAGAAAAGTAGAACAAAAACAATGGAGAAATAAAACTAGGATTTGAACATTATATATATATATATGTGTGTGTGTGTGTGTGTGTATGTATGTATGTATATGTATAATATGTTGAGTTTCTCTTATGAGAAATGCTTTAGACAGGAATGTTTTAGGTATCATATTTTTGTCAATTTTAGAATATTTGTCTATACATATTGAGATCTTATGGAGATGAGACACAACTCAAAACACAAAATTCACTAGTACTTCATGGATAACTTAATTTTACAAGATATTTTTAAGGTACCTGCATTTTTTATTTCAATCTTTCACAAGAGACCAGGTGTAGAATTTTCTACTTTTCTGTCATATCAGATACCCAGGAGGTTTGGAACAAGTTGTGTTGGGACTTCCTAAATAGAGATACTCAGCCAACGCACAAAATTTAGTTCGGATAATAGTTGTGTGAAAATACACATATACTAAAGTAATTGAAATGGAAATAGTTTTTTTAAAAAAAAATCTTATGCTACAATCTGGCCCCTCCTCCTATTCCCGACTTTTGTGGCTTCTTTCAGAGCCAAGGACCTTTTGAAACTCCCTATGCAAGCTTACTGGAACTACTTCATATCCACTCAGCCCTTAATGAGTGCAGCCCAGTGTTTTGTTAAAAGGAGTGGAGTTGGGGAGTTAACTCTAGCTGCATCTTCAGCAGCTAGAGTTTTCTCTTGCCAGATCCTCATATTCAATCCTCTGAAACAGATAACAAGAGTCTTACAAACACCTCTTAATTCAGATGCTGTTTCTTCCCAGAATGCTTTTTTTTCATAGAAGATAAGATTGCCCTTTGACAAATAGAAAGTGGATTTTCTTTTTGGTTCTAACTACTCTTAATTTTCAGGCCTGTATTAATTTTGTCATATTATAAAACTATTCACTTGTAAATTCAATTTTGCTATAAAAGTTGCACAGAAATGCTTTTAGTGGTACATTCATAACCAGAAAACATAAAAATATAATTTACATAAAATAAATGTAAGAATAATTCATGAATAGAAGCGTATGAGCATGCTGTCACACTTTGATTTCTCAGTATTACAGAGCAAAAACCCTATGGAAACAAACCTGCAGTCACTATGTATTATCATCCACCATTCAATGATTATAGATTTATGAAAAAGGTACTGACCACTCTACCCCACAATGGCAACTTACTGAAAATTGGACTATTACTCTAAAGAAGAAAGTACTGGTGATCTACCTCATCTGTGTTCCATTTTCCATTTTGTCAACATTCCATGCATATTTTTTTTTATGTTTGACACATTTCAGAAGATTTACGAAGCATTCCTCAGCAGCGGTTAGGACCAATCTCATAAACTGAAAATAACTTTAGATTCTCATAGCTTGAATTTGAGGTCAAAAGTGGATCAACAAACTTCCAGAGCCAACTATCTGCTGTGAAGACTGAGAGCTCTAGAGCCATGATGGCAACCTGACATCCACAGCTGCATCCCTCTGACAGAAAAATCAATGTCATAAATTTTAAAAGTGTGGAGACAGGCTTAGTTGTACCAGGCTGAGGGCTGTGTTTTTGCATCTCCTGTTCTCAGTGTACTTGGGAGACCGCCCCCAAGCCTCTGCTAGCCAGAGCATTAGCCTCTCCAGAGTGTGAACAGGTAAGACCAGGAAGCTAGAGAAGCCCAGAGACTGCCAAGCTAAGTGTGGTCAGCAGAGGCTGCCGGGACAGGGAGAGGAGAAACCACAGTGAAGGCAGGTCTGGTAGATATCTGATACTAGAAAGTAAAGACCCAGCAACAGCAAAACTCACAGGAAAGACCGGAGGTCAAGCGCTCCTTTAACCCCAACCCTTGCAAACACACCCTGAAAGCAGGTTTTCTAACACCCACCACCCTTTTGTAATTTTTGACAGACTTTCAGGAATAATTTTATTTTATATTTTTAAAGGAAAGCTTTTATGTTTTTGATTTCATTCATCATCTCCTATTTTTTAAATGTTGTGTTCTTTCTTTTTCTAATTTATAATATCATTCTCTCATCTTCTTTCCTTTTCTTCCTTTTTCTATTTTAGCTGACCTTGCTTATCTTATACTTTCACCTCATCCTGTTCTCTTTTTCTATATCATTTGTTGAAGACAAGGCTGAGAAAATAACACATTCAGGCATATATAAATTAAAATGTATTTATGTTTATTAGCATGACTAAAACTTCCAGCTACTCTGGAATATGATCAAAATACCATTATTAACAGGAGTGTGACCTGCACATTGAACCAAGAACTTCCATCTCTGACTCTTTGTCTGTTGTTGTGGGAGATAAAATGAACTTGGGGCATCCTATATACCAGGTTGTTACTCAGCTTCTCATGGCTATCACCATAATACGTGATATAAATATTTTTTGGAGAAATGATTTCTTTACACTCACAGTTTGAAGGATCCATGTGCTTGGGCATGGAGCTATAGTACCAGAAACCTATAATCAAAGAGTCTTCACTTGACAGAAAGCCAAGAAAGACACAGAAAGGGTATAGAATCCAGAGACCTCCAAGAACCTTCACCCAGTGACCTATTAGGTACAAGTAGGTCCTCTAAAATTTCCAACACTTTCCACACAAGCACCAATAACTGAGGTATTAGTATTTGGTATTCATACCATATCATTAGACAAGCATTTTATCAATGAACACTTCCAACCCTTCTGACTCTATTTCAAAGGACATGTTGCCCCAACTGGTACATAAGCTACACAGAAGAATATTGGAGACTAAACAAGGGCTGATCAGCCATACCAGGTTTGCATGACACAATACATAGAGCAAGATTATTGTCTGGGAGAGATTAAAAGAGCATATATCTAATAACTCATCACCCACAGAGCCTGAGCACCTACCTTAGAGACAGGCAAAGAAACAACAGAGGCATTTATTGACTGAGACCTTATGAACACAGATGTTTGCTTGTGTAAGAGCCCATAATGGAGGACAAATTCTTTTGGTGAGTGCTATCCAGCAGGCAGGGTCGGGTGGGGTGCAGTAATGACATCTTCTGTTAAGAAAGCCTAAGATGAAGAAGGCACATTGCTCATGGGAAGAAAACAGCCCCCCCTTATTTTATTAGAATACATTGCTCCAGGGTGATGAAAATAATGCTTCTCTTCTAAGTGCAATTTCTTCAGCAGGGTGTATTTTTATATTGGGTGCACATACTCTCATAAGTGTGCATGGGCACCACACGTGCATACGCATATGCACACACACATACACACACACACACATACACACACACACATACACACACACACTCACACATGAGACGATCTTCACATAAGCATAGGGGTCTAGGATTAAGCACATTCACTTCAGGCTTCTTTCCCTTTACAGGCGCTGAGCATAGCTTCTCAGTTTGGAAATTATCTTGGTTATTTGCTTAGCCTAAGAGTAACAGAAAGAATGAGAAGAAACGTATTTGCTGTTGCCACTGTTGCTTTATTTTCTTGTTTGCAGACCATAAAATCAATACAGAAAAGTAAAATTATGATTCATAAATGCTGGCAGTAGGGCTGAAGAAATGAGTTCCTCCAGCATCAAGCTATAAATATAAGCCTTTTGTGTTCAAGAAAAGAAAACATTATTTATATCTTCAAACATAATGTAGTAGCTAATCTCATTTTGAAGATGGTATTTGGTTCATGTAATTTTGCAGTGTTTGTGATCTCCAAGTACAGCAACAGTTCCCGGACAGATGGCAAGAAAGAGTGGCATTTGGCAAAACAATTTGCCTTGCACTGTTTCCATGTAAAGGCCAAGGTTCAACACATGCCAAGGTTCCAGACCAGGATGAATTCGAAAGGCATTCATGAGGGAAAAAAAAATACATACCCAAAGGAATAAGAAATAGAATTTTCAGAATTTGAAAATGGTGTTTTTAGAGCATTTGTTTCAGCTTGGAAGAGAAGACTAGATATAGTTAGGTCGAGAGCAGAGCTCTCTGGGCTTTCCTTGGAAGAGCCCAAGTGTATATGGGAGTCACAGGAAGACCAGAAAGCATGGAGCTTTGAATTCATTTCATCAGGGAGGAACTTACACAGGGTAAGGTTACTATTCTGTCAAATGAATAGATAGCTAGAAACAATGGGAATTAAAATATTTATGCATCCAAAATCTTTGTCTAGAACCTAGATTCAAAGGACAGTAAGGGACTTACTAACTGAAACTCAACAGTAGTACCCCAGGTCTCATAGCACCAAAGGACCAGAACACACAGCCAACCATGGAATGGAATGCATGAAAGTGGCTTCTAGCAGTGTCTACATCATGGTTTTGACCACAAACAGCCAGAATTGAAGATTATTTTGTGATCATTTTAAAAGTTGTATTCTTGATAGTTTCATAAACAAAAAGGAGGCTTTTTGAAAGCCGAATAGAAGTTTTTCAAAGAGAGCTTCCTAGACAATGGCTGGGAGGAATGGATCCTGTTATCTAGATTCAAACAGACACCCTGGCAAAAGAATTCAATTCTGACTTTTGTTCAAAGCAGGGCCTAAGGAATATTCACTTTTGCCCAGAACAAGAAAATGACCAAAGTAGTTTAACATATACATGAAAATTCTTTACTGATGTCCATGGCTATAGCATTTATGAACACAATGGAAGGGCATTGGTTTAAAAAAATATATAATTTTCTGTGGTAGTAATGACAGTAGCAGAAAAAAAATTCTATGCTCCTGTGTGCTTCACCATGATAGGGAAAGCTTGTCTTTGGGGGCAGTGTTCCTGAGAAACAACAGGCCCAATACCTGATCTAGAGACCAGAAGAAGATTGAAAATTCAGGGTTAGGATGCTTCTGGCCCTTGGTGACCGATCATTTCCACATGCTGGGGAAGTATGATAGAATACATTCTCCAAGGCCAAGGAAGAGAAAACAAAAATATGGCCACATATGCTGCGTCACTGTCTGGAACGCTTTTGCTTTTCAAAATGTGGCTTAGGATCAGTAGTATTGCAATACCTGGGAGCTTGTTATAAGTGAAGCCTCAGGCAGGGTGATGGTGGCACACGCCTTTAATTCCAGCACTCAGGAGGCAGAGGCAGGTGTATCTCTGTGACTTCGAGGCCAGCCTGGTCTACAAAAGCTACACAGAGAACCCTATATCAAAAAACCAACCAATAAATAAATAAGAAAGAAAGAAAGAAAGAAAACATCTTGGAATAGGGACATGGCTCAGTTGGCAAAGTCTTTGCTTTAAAAGCATGAGGACCTGCATTGGATATCAGTAATGCCCACTCATAGCCCCAGCACTGAAGTGGTAGGAGCAAACAGATCCCTGAGGCTCACTGCCCAGGATGTCTACCTAACTGACAAGCTCCAGACTAGTAGAGGACCCTGTCTCAAAAATAAATGTAGACAGCTCCAGAGGAAAGGCACCCAAAGTTGCCCTCTGGCCTCCATAGGCACATCTACACTTATGCACCTATCCACACATGAATACACACACACACACACACACACACACACACAAACAACACACACATACACATGGTCGGGGAGAGGAAGAAGAAGAAGAAGAAGGAGAAGGAGAAGGAGAAGAAGGGAAGGAAGGAAGGAAAGAAAGAAAGAAAGAAGAAAGAAGATCTTGTGATCTTGAGGGGTCGCCCAAACTTACTGAAATGAAAACATGCCATATGATTGTTCTCATTTGAGTTTGAACAGCAGCAATTTAAACCAGTGGTTTTTAAGCTTAGGTGTACATCAGAATCACTGCATGAACCTTTTAAAAGTCCTAATTATGGACTCCAGAGATTCCCAGTAATTGTTTTGGGACACCATGTGAGAAATTTGATTTTTCAAAGCTCCCCAGTTGGTCCTAATGTGCAACCAATTTGACGATGGTGCTTCAGACAGATGACCCTCTGTGTGAGTCAGGGGAAAAGCACGGGGCTGAGGTAATATTTTCAGGCTCAAGTACGTAGGCAGATAAATGAACAGCATCAGCTCCTAGAACTGTGAGGGCCTTGGGTACAGAACGGCGACTCAGGCACATGCAGCAAACTCATTACTAATAGACCAAGGAAGTCAGAGAGTTGATAAAGATGGGTAAGGTGGAGGAACAGTTAAGAAATGAGGCAGTGCCTTTAGGACTGGTAGATGGGCTAGAGGACGTCCAGTCAGCTTAGTTATATTTCAGATTCCTTAAAAAATAGGAATCTTTTCTAGAGTAAACACTATTCAAGAGGAATATTAGCATAATCCTAAATTTGTGTCCTATATTATACGTGATTTCATCCACTAGATATACTGAGTAAATGCAAGAGACCAAACCCACTTATATAAAATGTTGTAACACCATGATGTGCAGAAACATACCCAAAGCACACTCTTATTTCTGTTCCTAGGTCCTCTTCTCATGTCAATTTTCTGTTCAATTTCTGGTCCTTGTCCTTCTTCCACTTTATTATAATAGTCCATAAACTTCTTCTCCAAGGTTAATGCTATATCTATTGCAGTGATTATGCATTTCCTGACTGTTAACATGACAAAGTAGTTCTATAATTTTATTAAATTCTTACTTAATCATGCATCATTAATTTTTTAATTTTTTCTCCAACCCCACATTTCCCATGTCTGTGGTATAGTATTCAGTGTGTAATTTTTGCATAGAACAGTTATTTTTGAAATGCTCATTATGGAAGAATTGAGTGAAAATCCAAGTACATCTGAAATCAATTCCTTTAACTTCTAAGCCAATGATCAAAAAATTCTTCTTTTTATTTTATTACTTTAAAAAAATACCAATCCAAATTCCCACTCCCTTCCCTCCTCCCCCTCCCTCTCCACACTCTCTTACCCCTCCCCGCCTCCAATCCTAAGAGAGGACAAGGCACCCTGCTCTGTGGAAAGTCTAAGGCCCTCCCTACTACATCTATGTTGAGCAAGGTAAAAGTTCTTATTAATAATACGATTATAAGAAAATGGAGTAATCTGCCAGTCTCAACCAGTGAAAGACACTCAAAATGTAACCAGATTCTTTCCATCAGATACTTCCAAAGACTGCGTCAATAGCCAGGGCCACCAGGAAGAACTTAATCACATGGCATTAACAAAATTCAGAGATACAGTACAGACTGACACATATAACTAGTACAGATCTGCTCTGTCAACCAACAGCCCAGTACCACAAAACCAGGTGAGCATAGTAACACCACTAAGCGCTGCAAGGAAGCAGACAGCCATATGCACTCTTCCTGTCGGAGTTTCGGAAAGGAAAAGCCAACATACCTTGGAGAATATTCTACGCCTGCAAACTGTATCTGTGTGAAGAGATTGAGTCCATTATGGAGATAAAGGTATGTTGTCCTTAGTATAAGATAGAATTTGAATATATTGTTAATGTATTTTTGTTAATATTAAGAACATTTTTTGCTTGATTGATTCTTTTGCTTTTATATTTAATCCTAATAGGTTTATTAACCATTAAATTTACCAAAAATTTATGAAGTTAAATGTATTAATTAGATTAGATTATTCAAGCCATTAATATTTTCCTAGACGCAATGATTACAAACTGGGGCAATCACAAATGCCAGATTTATCTTGTTAAACTTCAACTTTGAATTTAACTAAATTCTGAGTTAACAGTTTGTCAAGACTGATTGCCTCTTACATGGTAGGTAACGTTCATGCTTCTGTTAAGTGGTTCTTCTGGCTTGCTACACAGATGTCTTTAGACACATGGTGTTGAGAGGATTTCAAAGAGCTGTGTCTCCTGCTATGTCTCTCAGACACTGGTGACAACTGAATCAACCTGTGCAAAAATGGTTCTCCTGAAGCTGACCAATATCAAATGTACAGATCTACTTTCTGCCCTCAATGTCACCACAGAACTAAAAGTCATAATAAGCCTCCTCTTCCAATAGAAAGGGCTTCTTCAGATTTTACTAGATGCACATAGAAAAAGATGAATCACTTGCCAAGAGCCTCTTCTGGTTAGAAAAGTATTTACCAATCTAAACTGGTTGCAAGGATGAGGATAAGAAATAGTATTTGGAGTTTTAGCTCACGTTATTTAATCCCTATGATTATTTCTTGGTAATTTTGTATTTTATAGGTACGAGACCCCATGATTAAGCTTTTTCTTCCAACTGTTATCACAGTTATCAGTTGAAGTTATCAGTCACCGACCCTACAAAGCATAATTATGGGTAGAAACCTAAGGCTGTCTAGGATTCAATGTATAGCCAGCAGCTACTCAGTAAAATGCTTTTTCTCATTACCTATGATTTGTTCACCTTTTTATTAAGAAGAATAAATTTGGCATCTAAATCATCATGACATAGAACTCTGATGGTGTTCTATTACAGGAACCTTCCACTAAAATCAAGCCTAGGGCATTTTAATAAAGCAGAGCTTGGAGTGGCAATGAATGGGAGAACGGGTGCTGATGAGGTCTCCAAGAAAAAGTGGCTGTTTCATAACTGCTGCTTGTTTATATCCCATTGTTTTCTCTGCATGGAAACTGTTCTTGCCATGAAAAGTGCATACAGTGGGATTGCTTCTCCTTTGTTGTTGCTCCAATAGGAGAAAGGGTTAAATTCAAATTCAAACATTAGACTTGCAATTCTTGAAAGAGACTCATTTTTCTAAAAAATGATTTTTAACAAATGCCAAAAATAATATCAATATTAGTGTCCTGGGTTATAATCAACCTCTAAGTAGCCTTTCAAGACATGCAACAAACAACCACTGCAAATAAATAAATAAATAGATAGATAAATAAAGATCCACAGGAACTTGCTGTCAAGTCTGAGGACCTGAACTGAATCCCTGGGACCCATACAATGGAAGGAAAGACACAAGCTGTACTCTGACCTCCACCTGTGCACTGGTCACATGCATCCCCCTCACATCAAATAAATAAATGTTTAAAATCTCATTTGAAATAATGTTTTTGCCCAGAGGGCTGTTTTCCATTGAATTAAAAGGTTCAGCACTTCAGCATCCATTAGATTTACTAATTGAGGATAATTTAATGCTCTCGGAGGCTTAAAAGAGTACACAGAGAGATGCAGGAATTAAAAAGATCTCACTGACTGATTAGCAGTGTGTTTCTGTAAACAGGTGGCACAGTGATTAGCCTGTCCGGAAGCAGATCTTGATGCAAAATATTAATTCTCATTTGCATTAATAGCCTTTGACATAAGCACCTCACATGCTGCTTGCTGTCCTGCTCAGTGGGTACTGAAGCCTATGCTCCCCAGGATGGCTGGCCATTTGCATTAAGAATTCATCAGAGAAGTAAACACTCAGAGCCCTGCTCTACACAGTTTTGGAGAAATCCAAGCTGGTACCCAGAATAGAGAACATGGAGCCTTCTGCTTTCACAGGGTCCTGTGGTGTTGTCAGAGCTTTGGATGACATCTCTAGAGCAGACCCCATGTGTTCACATGAGGTTGTAAGACATCCCATGATATGATGGCACCTCTCAGGCCCACTTTTAAGAGAATACTTTCAAGGCATCTTCAGTTCTAGTGGCAAGAAGCAGGTGATGAATAAATACCCCGAGACTGGCTTTAATGTCAGGGAGAAAATTCCCTATGCCTTTTTGGCTCTCGGTGACAGGCTCTGTCAAACAAAGATGAGTATGCCTCTGTGGATGAACTCTGCATGGAAATTAGGAGAGAGACGTGGGGAATTCCAGAACACAACCAGCAGGAAGGAGGAAGAAAAACAGAACATAAAACTGAAGCCAGAAAAAATAAAATCAGAAATGAAGAGAAGGCATTTTACTGACTAGTTTCAAAAGGACACAAACTCAAGTTACCTGGTCAAAGAAAAACCTCAACTGAACAATTGCCTCCACCAGATTGGCCTGTGGCCATGTTCTCAGTTTCTAGTTGATATGAGAGGCCCCAGCCCAGTGTGAGCAATACATCTCAAAGCAAGTGGACCTGAGCTACATAAAAGATAGCTGAGCAAGCCGGAAGGAGCAAGCCAGTAAGAAGTGCTCCTCAGTGATTCCCGCTTCAAGCTCCTGCTTTGAGTTCCTACCTTGGTTTATTCCCTCCCACCGTAATGCACTATAACATGCAAGCCAAATACACCCCCTCCTCCTCAGGTTGCTTTTCGTCATGGTGGTGTTTATCCCAGGTCAAGATAGCAAACTAGAGTAAGCGTGAAAATGGAATGCAGAAAAGTAACTGAAATGAAAGCAAAAAAAAAAAAAAAAAATGTGAGACAATCCTTTGTAAGCCCATCAGAAAATGCCCTGAAACTGTACCAACAATGATGCCATTTGCCCTCAACATTGTTACCTAGCCAGGATTTCATTAATTCCTCACTCACCAATGTTGAGTAGAGATAAATAATTATACTAAGGAGTGAAGTGCCCAGAGGCATACAGTGTACCTGCTGTAGGAACACACGAATGCAGAGAGAGTGAGGCCTGCTGCCTTCAAGGAAGAAGTATGGCTTGCTTAAAGGGAGACAAACTTTCTTGGCTACTTTTTTGGGAATCTTTCCAGAAATAACAATTAGATGTCCTGTTGTATGATTGTGTTTGATATGAACAAATGCCTTCATTCACACTGCTAATGGCAGGAAGTAGGCAAGGATACATGGGAGCCATTGAAGCAGAGCCTTTGGTGCAAGACCTATTTTGGTCTTAGTTGTCAACTTAACTGAATTAAGATATGTCCAGAGTCCACATATGAAAGACACAAACAATATACTACTTGTCTGAGTCTGCTTTATTTTACTTGATACTATGATTTCCCATTTCACCCACCTTCTTGAAATGGTATAACTTCTTTCATCTATGCAGTAGAATAAAACTGCACTGTATATATGTACTACATTTCCTATATCCGGTCTCCTGTTGATAATTGGTTCCATATCCTGGATATTATGGATAATGCAAAAATAATCAGAAATATGATGTGAAACAAAAGAAGAGGCAGGAGATGGGCTGCTTCAAAGTAGAAGGAAGCCATTCTGATTTCAGTATATGAAGCAGGAATCTGCACAGTAAAGAACACACTTTCTCATTTCAGGAGATGCTGCGAAGTATGAGAACATATAGACTCCAACCTACTTCTTAACTTACTACCAAATAAGCTGTAACCAAGGTTAGAATATATGGTATCTTGAATGACGACGGCCGCCAATTGGCTCATATGTTTGAATACTTGCTCCCCAAAAGGTGGAACTATATGGGAGAGAGTAGAAGGCATGGTTTTGTTGAAGAGGTATGTCACTGGGGCAATCTTTGAGATTGGAAAAGATTCATATCATTCTCAATGTACCTCTCTCTGTGTGTCTCCTAATTGTGGATGAAGATGTGAACTCTTAGATATCCCTGCTGCTGTGCCTCTGCTTAGTCATATTAATTCAACACTCTGAAACTGTAAGCCCCAAATAAGCACCTTCTCTTATAATTGCCTTGGTCATACGGAGTTTGACTATATCAATAGAAAAATAAGTGCGAGTTTCTATGCACAGATCCTCCTGTCCCCGAAGGGTCCCACCAGTTTTCTATCAACAATCCACCTCAGTTCTATAGTGCACCCAGCTTTAACTCGGAGCCTCAGAATATCCTGCGCACATGGTGCCAAGTGAGAAGCCTAGACCAGTCAGGCAACCCACATCATGGTCTCCAATCTTACAAAGTCTCTATGGTCTTTCTCGTGATGGCTGGCATTTTTGGAAATTGAACTGGATTAAGAGATATTGAAGACTAGTAAAATAAATCTGCATGTCTATGCGACACTTCCACAGAAGATTAGCATTCAAGACCGTGGTTGGAAGGGAGGTGTAAACACCCACCCTCAATATAGTACCTTCCAACTAATGGTTTGGATAAAAACAAGCAGGGGAAAAAAAGCAACTAGCGCAAACCTACCTTTTCTTCTTCTCCTGGAGTGAAAGTATCAGTTGCTACTGCTGTGGCTCTCTGCTAACACTGGCTTCAAGCTTGTCCCTTTCAAGGCAGACTACATGCCAACAACTCTCCATGCACCTTCTGTGACAGATTGGGTTGCCGAGCTTCCTGGATTGAGCTGCTAGCTACCTAATCCTCTGAGTCTCCAGCATGTGAAGAGATGCCATTGGGATGCTCATCTACTGTTGTGTGTACATAACCTACCAATCACCGTGATTATACATTGCATAATCACTTCATAACCCCAGCTTTTCATAGACAGAACTGCCCATGTTGGTAATGCTACTACTGTCATAGATAGATAGATGATAGATAGATAGATAGATAGATAGATAGATAGATAGATAGATAGAAAGACAACAGTGAACTGTCTTGAAATGTATTCAGTGCTTTTAAAAAAACGTTCAGTTGATTAAGCACAAAAAGCTACATATGGGGTCAGGGACAGTCATGCACTTGATCCCCAGATTCTGAAGCATGGCATTGGGCATCCAGATCCTTAGCTTTCACTCTGCAGTCTTGAGAGACTCTTAGTCCTCAGAGGAAAGCCACCTGTCTACTTGATCGTAAGGAGCATTAATTTTCCACACATACTTAGAAGTGTGCTGAAGAAAGAAGAATCCTCATCTTCTGTCCTGTGAACAGTCAGAACAGTGAGGAGGTCATGAATGCCAAATGAGAATTCACTACCTGATAAAGACAACGGGCCAAGAACAGTGTCCAGTTCAAAGGAGGACAAAAATATCTCCTCTCAGAGCAAAGACAAAGACAAAGAGCTCTGAGCCTAGCATACCAGCACTTCTTGAATACTTATTTAGACTAAATTATAAGTAACTGATTCCCACCCACAGATAGAGAAGCAATTTTGTCACCTTTCAAATGAGCAGTATTTTCTCTTTCTTTGCTCATACATACATACATATTAGTCAATAGAAATCAGCACTCCTCTGTAGTAAAATAAAAAAATTGCTTATAAAATAGAAATTATATTTCTACATTTTTGTCTTTTACCTCTGAGATAGAGAAACAAACTAAAGTATAAAGTTCTTTTTTTGAAGCTTATGGATAGAATCAATGTGATGGATCTTAAGAGGAAGAGGTCACTGGGATCTGGGTCTACCCTGTCTTTTAAACTTCATTTTCTTGACCAGGAAGCATTGTTATTCCCAAAGGAACCACAAGTCTAGTTTAATGTTAGAACTTGTTCCCTTTCAAGTGCAAGTAATTGTAGAACTGAATAATTTGTACCTCACTTCTCTTCTGTTTGGCTTTGCTTTGTGGAGGATAATTTTTGTATTTGATTTGTTTGGTTGATTGGGTTTGTTCTGTTGTTATTTTAGTTGAGACAGCCATGGCAGGCCTGGAATATCACATAACCAAAGCCATTCTCAAGTATGTGGATGTGCGGCAAGCTTCCCTGAGTTCCAGGGTTACAAGTACAAACCTGCATTCTAGGCTTCAACTTTCTTTCTAGTTAAAGGAAATTAATTTTGGGGCTAGAGAGATGTCTCAGTAGTGAAAACATCACACTGCTCATGGAGACTGGAGCTGAACGTGCATAGCTCATATGGAGAGTCTCAACCCTAGGTCTACAGAGGCACTTTCTCTTTGATCTATTTATAGAGCATTTATGCAGCAGTTCAGTAAAATCTACAAGAAGCCTTGTTGAGAAATCTCTACAGGTTCCTGATTCTCATTTTCCTAGCTACCCTACGAACACTGATAAATAGACATCTTAGTAACTGGGGTCATAAAAACTTTCTGGATGCTGCTTGTTTTCCCTGAGATACTCATTTCAAACCGCATCAGCGATAATGAGAGGGCAACAATCTCCACGGTGATGATTGGGGCTCCCTGAGCGGCCGGGTCTTAGCAGCAGGTGCTGATTGTTCGTCACACAGCTGGTCTTCTTTCTACTGGTGGCCGCCTTCTGCACTGTGCTCCTCTTCCTGGGGAGGTTGGCAGCTGACGAAGTAAACAAACTGCCTCACACCCTGATTGCAAAACTTTCGAAAATATAAACATCTCTCCCAAGGGCCAAGACAGGAAGCTTTCATATGTTGTTTTGTTTCTACAAATGCATTCCAGTCTTCAGAGTCTCATAACTCCCCATGAGTTCGCCTGTGGTGATTAAAGGACTGGAGTCTAGCTCATGATGTGATAGCCATATGGACAGTGGCTCTGATGGAGGGAAATGAGTAAAGTTTCAGAAAATTTTGAAGAATGTCCCAGTAGGAAAAGGTATGAAATCTTTAACTAAGAGAACCTTCAATCTACTTAATATTTGATAAAAGTGCAATTTTGAAGTAATTCTTTCCCTTCTGATGCATATTTGTCTACATATTTAGCCAAGGGCTGGTGATTTTGTCACCAGATTCTTTATTCCTCAATTGAGTGGGAAAAAGAAAAAAGTGACATTGGGGAGAGGGGCATTCTGATCTCCAGCTGAGTCAGACACAAGCACAGCTCCATTTAATAAGATTCTTTCTCCTCCAGTTCTGATTTGACCTCCATCTTGTTCATTGCGGCCTCTGAGGCCACATAACACATGAACTGTTTGCTGTATGAAATTTCTTTGTTGCTGGTTCAAATCCAGGGCTTCACTGATTACAGAACAAAAGCAAAACTGATTCAAATAAATTATCATCTTGTCACTTCCAATTTGTACTTTAATATTTTCCTTCCTTTTACTTCAACAACTGGAGTGCTTTGACTGTTTACTTGATCTGATTCATCCTATGGAATAATTCTTTTCATTTCTGTGCTGTAACACAACTTGTTCACTTAAAAGATGCCTTTGGGAGCCTGGGAATGGAGCTCAGCAATAGAGCATTAGCAAGGTATTGACTTCAATCCTAATACCAGAAAAAATAAATGGAAAAGAAGATGTGAATTTTGTAAGACAACAATGTTTTTGCAATATTTTCATTTTTGGCTGAAACACTTAGACTTGGACAGAAACCAAATCCTTGTGTTTTCCACACAGCCTTCATCAGTACCTGATTCCTCTCTTAGAAAATCAGCAGTTAGTAATAGGAGGACTGAGGCAAGTCTTTGGGGCTGCAGCAAACCCTAAGCTAATTTTCATGAGTATTTCCAGAAATTCATTAATATTTTATAGTTGGTTACACTCAAAGTCCTTGTCTTGTACTTGTCTTCAGTGGATATTTCATGTGATTATCCTGTTTGCACATACCTCAAATGACCATAGAAAACATTGTATAGCATACATGTATGTTTTAATAATTTTACATAAAATTCAAATACTGAGTTTGTTTGTTTCATGTCATGCCACAAACTGTGAGTATATGTTTCCCATGCCATGGGCATTCCTGTTTGTCCTCCTTGCTCTCTGACATCTACCACGTACATCCAAAAAGGCAATTTGAAGTTACTCAGTGGCTCTACAGTTGTGCACATGTTAATAAGAAGCCAAGGGTGTTTCCACCTTTTGCCTCAAGCCCATTTCACATTTCTAAGGCATCACTTCCTTTGGCGATTCTCTACTAGCCCAAACCATTAGAGAGTTCTATTCATCCTAAACACAAACATGGATCTTAGTCACATCAGTCCCACTCAGATCAGGGCACTGGATTAAAATGCCACTGTGCAGTTTCCACCCCAACCAAGAGAGAGAACCTTATTTTAAACCCTGTTCTGACAGGATTGGGAGCTGCCACTCACTGAGCAAGTTCTCCAGCTTTGCAATTGAAAGTTCCTGGACTGGGAGATGGTGTCTATCACTTATTATCTAATAAAAATACTCTGACAAGTTACAGAGATGTACAGTCTGTCCTCATTCTGTAAAAACAAGTCATAAAGCTTACATAAAATATGTCCTGAAGTCTTAGTAATAAGAGTGAAGGCAAGAAAATCTTCAAGGCATGTAACATGAAGGGCCTACTCGTTGGGGTTTCTGTCCCGCCCAGTACCCCACAGCCAACAAGCCCCAAAGAAGATCACACAGAGAGTCAACATTAGGTTATTAACTGATTGGCCCATTATCTCAGTCTTCCTACCAGCTCCCATAACTTATATTAACCCATTGTTCCCATCCATGCCAGAATACAGAATACATCCATGACAGAATACAGACAATTCTCCTGCACCACTTCCCCCTCTTTTTTAAAAAAAAAAAAACAAAGGAAACTATCCATAGTCCATTTTTTGGGAATGTGGGTGTAGTATTCCAGGCTACTTCC
>JAQHUG010000402.1:186323-198942 GCA_028555095.1 Dicrostonyx torquatus | reverse complement strand
CCTATACTTCCTGCCTGGCCAATCAGCATTTATTTAAAACATGATTGACAGAATACAGACAATTCTCCCACACCAAAGGCCAGTGTTCATTCTTGACTTATACCCTTGTATCCTGGTTAATTACTTAAAAATTTAAAAACATTAAAAAGATGCTTATGTTCCTAAACAGAGAATCCACAAAATATCTTATCATTCTCTCTCTCACTTGGACCTTGTTATTGGCTATCTGTCATCTATGGCATGAAGTCAAGTTAAAAATCCCACAGGAAGAAATAGTTGAAAAATCAGAAATGCAAAGGAAAATTAAGAAAAAAAAATCTACTACCTTTAGAAGTCACTATTTGGAAGTGATAATTGAATCTAAGAATGTCTGTAGTCTCTGGGCAGTTTCATAATACAACTGGAATGAACAAACCTTGAGCTACTTAAGAACAAGGATCTCCAGACTGGGTGTGTACACACTGGGTAGATACACATGCTGAGTGCAGGTTGAAGTTGCTTTTCTTAATGTTTCCATAATTCTGATACTATGTTTATATAGAGATCACTTAAATCCTAACTATATGATCCTTTAGTGCTACTGATAACTCTGTACACCCAGGTGAAGAGACAGCTACATAGGGAGGCAGAAGCTAAAGTCATTTGTATCCAGTTTGTTTCTATAGCTGGGATAAAACACCATAGGCATAGAAAGTTGGTGGATAATAAAGGGTTCGTTTATTTTGCTTAACTTACCAATCACAGTACATCACTGAAGGAAGTCAGGGCCGGAACTCAAGCAGGACAGAAACCTAAATGCACAGGCCATGGAGAAGTGCCGCTTCATATCTTGCTCAGCCTGTTTTATTGTAGAACTCATAACCACCAGTTAGAGCTTGCATCATGCTCAGTGAGCTAGGCTCTCCCACATCAATCATAGATCAAACAAATGAACCTCAGGGCAGTCTGTTGGGGGCATTTTCTCAGTTTAGGTTCCTTCTTCCACGATGACCCTAGATTGTGTCAAGAAACATAAAACTAGCGAGCACACCAGCTAAGGCTTCTCAGTGGAATTAATGGGAGAAATTACCTCTGGTTGCATGGACTGCTGCCTGTCCTAAATTACTAACATAGCACCAGTTCCTGTTGGTCATATATTACTTGTGATCACCTCTAGAAGAAATTGTCATGAACACAGGAATGAGGGAGGCTTTTCTTAATATTTCTAATTGCATTAATTAATCATCCCTGGACCCTGTCCTTTATTAAAGGGCAAATCATCAATTTCATATGGAACAACAAAGTTATCATATTCAGTTTCTTTAGAGAAGTCACTTAAGGTCCATGCCAGCATTTAAACCACTTGCACTCCAATTCTTTCACTGTCCAACAAGTTTAAAGCATCTTCCCTAATATAGTGGTTTCCTGACAAGCACCAACAATACCCTTGACTAAGCCTGAGCCTCAGCCCAGCTTGACAAGCTCCCCAGAACTATGTATTTACAGGATATTCCCCCAAACACTGAGAGGTATGCATTCTATTCAGCATCTCAAGCACATTTCTCTACAGTGGACCTCACCCTGGGATCTCACACACCAAGCAAATCTCAACCAATACAGAAAAATGAAATAAATCTATGCATCTTTTCTGGCCATAATGAAACATAAAATCAACAGCAAAAGAATCTGTAGTGATTACAGAAACTCATGGATATTGAACAATACACTACTGAATGTTGGATAGTTCAAAAGGAGAAGGAAGAAGAAAGCCTTGGAGAAAAGGCCAGAGCAGAGAATGCCAGGGGCCTAGTCATTAGGCTAATGACCTCTGATGAGTGACATATTTTTCCTGGAAAGACTCCTACACACACACACACACACACACACACACACACACACACACACCAGTTCACTCTAGAAAAGGAACCCACAGTAGATAAAAAGATCAATTGCACCAGTGTCCAATTTGGAAGAACACTGCTTTTTTTTCCCTTGGTGTTATTAACAGTCCTATTGATGAGATGCTACAAGTAGCAAGGATAATGCAGATGGCTATACAGCCAGTTTAGAAATCCTGAAATGAAATAAAAGTGAAAGCAACACATATACAAAAAAACCCTCTAAGAAATATTCAAAACAGTCCGGAGAGGAAGATGTTTTTAACACTAAGTGCTTGCATTTTAAAAATCACAAAGTGGAGCTGGAGATATGACTCAGCAATTAAAAGCACTGGCTGCTCTTTTGGAGGATCCTGCTACAATCCCAACACTCACACAGAGCTCACAACTGTCTAAGTCCAGTGACCTGACACCCTCACACAGACATACATGCCAGCAAAACACCGGGACACATAAAATAAAAATATTTTTTTAAGAAACCACAAACACTATGAATAAATGGCTTAACTATGCAACTCAATGGTTGGGAAAAGCAATAACAAACCAAACCTAAATCCACTAGACAGAAATAAATAATAAGACACAGAGCAGAAATTAGTGAAAAGAAAACAATATAAAGAATGAAGGAATCTGAGAGCTGTTTCTTTGAAGAGATATACAAGATTGAGAGATTTTTCACATAGTTAACAAAAGAAAGAAAGAAAAGAAGAAAGGAAGGAGGGAGAAAGGAAAGAGAAAATAAAAACAAAGAAGAGAAAAAAATTAAGAAAATCAGAGGTGAACATAGAAGCATAGAACAGATGCAGCTGGAATTCAGAACATTCTAAAGAAATATTTCAAAAGTCTACACACTTCTAAGAAAAAGTAAAAGAAATTTAATTTCTAGACTCACCTGGACTTTCAATCTTAAACCAAAATGTCAGCAGTTTCAGCAGACCCATAAGAAATAAGAAGATTGGAACTGTAATAAAAATTCCTGTTACTGAAGTCTGGCTCTAAATGGATTTACTACAGAATTCTACCAGATTTCCAGAGAAGAATTAGGACCAATACATCTCAAATTATTCAAAACAATATAAAGAAACAGAAGGAACATTTCCAATTTCTGTCTAAAACATCATTTGTATGCTGATACTAAAACCTCACAAAGGTACAACTGCAAAATACACTGACTGAGGTAATCCAGAACCAGAAACACAAAAGGCACATGTTCTCTCTAATTTGACGCTCCTAGCTTTGAATCTCCAGATGTGAGAATATAACATGGAGTAATAACAGAAACCAAAAAACTAAGAAAGGGACCATGAGGGTGAAAGGAGTAAAGAACTTCTGGCGGACGGGGTGGTTAAAAGAACAAGAACATAGGTGCTATAATAGAAGAAAAAGAAAAAATTTGGGTGAGTTCTTTAGCTGGATGAAGTTTAGAAAAGATAATACAGAGGGAGAGCGGCGAAATTAAAACTAACACTAGGGATGTTTGAGAAAAGCAGGAGAAACATTATTTCACAAGCTTATTGAAAACTATTTATTTACATGTGTAAGAGTGTATATGTGTTTGTGGTTTAAATGTAATTATTCCACAGGTGACAATGTCCTCCTGAGAAATACAGAGTACCTACTCAATATCCTAGTGCCAGGCACAGGGAAATTCTCTTGCAGTTGTTAGTCAGGTAAGTCCCAGGAGACTGCCCCAAACAATACACACTATTGCTATTGCCCTTGTTTAATTCCCAGAACTTGAAGGTTAGACATTATTAGCAAGGATACCGCATACTTCAGACATGGGACTCAGAGAAATAAAGATCTAACTGGATCAAAGCCCAAGATATCCCCAGTGCACTGCAGCAATGCCAACTCAACACATCTGACCAAGCTGTGACATATCAAGTCAGTTAACTTTCCTTCTCAGACTGGACATGTATGCCAGCATTTCAAAGTGGCGAGTACCCAAACTCATCACTCCATTTCCAATGTGACCTGGGTATCTGAAGCTACTCCATCCCCAGTTACTTGGCTGTGGTTATTGAAAATGGCTGTCTACCTGAAAAAATGTTATTGTTGCATACAACCCACTACACTAACCTCTTAACAACTATGATGCTCAGCATCACACAGACTTCTGATGGTGTCTTCTCTCAAGGAATCTTTTTCAGCCTGGAAGTGATTCCAGAATATTAGAAGTTGGAAGGCAGGAGTGGTAGAAAGAGGAATAAACACTCCCCGGATGAGAGATGTCTTTTAGTCTCCAAGATATGAAATGTTCATCCAACTCATATGTGTGATTTTAAGAGCAATATTAAGAAAATCAAAGTACTATGAATTGGGTAAACATTAATCTTAATTAAATATTTTAATTTGATGGGTTTGTTTTTTTTACCTATTTTATCTATTGTAGTGTCTATTGGAATATCCATTCTGAACACTTTTTCTCAAAATCCAGTGAGAGCAAATGTGAAGAGTTTAATTTTGCAAAAAAAAATGCAATTTTTAGCATCCCCTCTCCTACCTATAATTTTACAATTTTCTGCTATATGGAACTATAGGACCCTCAGGCAAGAGATTAAAGGAGTTAATTTGAACACTAGCATAACAAGTAAAGGCAAAAGAAAAACTGGCCATTGAAAATCGTTGACACCATGAAAATAGCATAGAGATCATCCCACTCAATAGGCCACAAGGGATCATCTAGCTAAACATTGACACCCTCATGAGGTCTTCCTCCCCATATCCTTTGTCTTTTACTAGTGTTGTTTAAGAGAGACAATATTTGGACTATCAATGCCTTTTCCTATTGCAAGAGGTACCTGAGTAGAACTAACTGTGAAATAATGCTGCAGAGAAAATGCAAAGGCAAGTGCTATACCTATATAGACTTGATCTATATACACCGTATCTCCTGCCAACGCCTCAGGTTTGTGATTTGGTAGTAGAAGTAATTTTGACAGAAGGTCTTTAATAACATCGCTGTTCTTCCTAGACTATTTGATGCACACAATTAATATATTCTGCAGACGATCTGTCACCCTGAGAGGCTGCTAAATGAATCAGGCTCATTAAGTGCTCCTTCTGTATTAATAGCACAGGCCACACTGCTGTGATGCACACGAGTTATTAGTAAAGGGGCTCCTGCCTCTTGTTTGAACACATTATAAATAAGCCAATGCAGAGAAGGATGTGAATCACCGTTACTGGAGCCTGCCACATAACCCAGGGTCATAGGACTCCATGACTTGCAAATTTCATACAAACAAGTTCACACAGCAAAGGATCATCCATAATACATACTAGGCAAATGCATGAAACCAGCACCAAACGAAAACGACAGAAAATAAAGACAAAAATCATCAATCCACCCCTCCTCATAAGTAGATTTTAAAAATCCTTCACACTACCATATTGTTAAAATAAATCCACTAAATTGTGATTGCAATAATCTTCTCTTGCCAAGTATCAAACTAACAAAAAGGAGACGGAGGGAGATAGTATGGTTGTCTTAGAACACATAGAGACATAAAAGCATATGACATTAAATATCCTTTTGTGGTAAAAATTTCTCAAGTTCTCAACATGTTAGAAATAGAAGAATATATCTTTAACCTGATTTAAAAAAAAAACTATTCTCAAGAAAATGACAACTGAAGTCTAGATAAAGGTCAGAATTTAGTTGTTCCCACTAGAGGTAAGGTCCATAAGGAATCTAGTTTGATAAACCAGAAATGATTTATATAGGAGGACTAGGGGACTAATTAAAGAATCTCAGGCTAGAAACAGTAGGGGATCCACCACTGTAGCATAAACGGCCACTATGCCTCTCAGAGAATCACTTTGGGAGAGTGAGTTTGAAAGACATGCCAACAATGATGTAAGTATTTTCAGCACTCTCCACCCAGGGCAAAGCATCTGGAAAATCAAGGTGCCCCTCGGTGTTTTGTACAGCTGCAAAATGTGTAGACAACATGAAGTAGACCATGGAACCTGTCTACTGTTGGCGTCTGAAGGAAGTATATTGGGTTTAGGAGAAGAAGAGGTCCTCAACAGTAAAGCTTTGCAAATAACAAATCAGACACATAGTCCAACTGAAGTCAGTGGAAGGATTGGGAAATAACAATAAAATGGACGGTGAGACAGGAAAGGAGGGGTGAGGCAGGGAAAAGAGGCGGGAGGGATGAACAGCACAGAAATGCTGTAACAGCAGTTTTCCTTGATGGCACTGGTATGATTCAGAAAGTCAGTCCAGAGGTGTTTGCGGGTTCAGGTTCATCACTTACAAAAGGTAGTTTTAGCTGCTGCAACCCCCATAGACTGAAGCCCAAAGTGACCTCAGACATAGCATATCACATTTGCTGAGCCAACTAAATTAGTTACCGAATTTAGAAAACATGATTATAACCGAAAACTCATTCCAGAGCTGTGCAAGCAGTTTTTCCAAAGATGCAGCCAAGCCTCCTCCTCCAAGCAAGGTTAGCTGGAAACTACACCACCTTAATCCTGTAGGTGGAAAGGACCATCTACCCTTCCCTGACTTAAAAGTCACAAAAGAAGTGAGATCATGTTTGTCCTACTGAGCTTTGTTTTTCCTAATCAGGATTCATAGCATAAAAATCATTTGTAATTTTGGATCTGTTGTTGTTACTTTGGTTGAGTGTGTTGTGTTGAGCTCATATTTTTCCCAAGGAAAATTGGATTATGAGACGATTTCAGTTGCCTTATGAGACCATAGGGATTGGCATATCCCGTCGATAGGTAAAATCACTCGCTAATTAAACAAATGATGCTCCCCTGTTTGTCTTGATTTCCCTAGGGCTTCCAGAAGATGCTGCCTACAGTTCTATTACCAATGTGCAGAAGAAACTCAGGGGCTCAGGGATGCAGCACAATAAAAATATCAGACCGTTGTGAGTATTAAATCCATCACCTGAAACACTGATAATCTTTGTGCTGGGAACATAGAATTTATTTTGACAGATTTTTTTGACTATAGAAAAATGCATGGCTCACCAATGATGCTGTAATAAATTCTTATTTCCATTAAAACAGATTTCTGCAGCTCAGTTTGAACCAAGCATTGTAAGCTAAGAGCAAATCCTTGGGCTTCTTTTAATTCTTGCTCAGAAAGCCATACATAGGTCCTTGGCTTTCTCACACTAACAAACCAAGAACAACCTCAGATGCTCTCAAAGACAGGCTGAAGCCATCACACTGCATCTTGTAATATGACCAGCTGCCTGAATAACTTTCTAGGATGTGGAATTGTCAATGTGAAAATAATAAGTATATGTATCATGGAGTTAATGAAAATATGGAGTGGACCTGGGGATTAGCCTATCCCATGAAGAAACTGTGTCAAAATAAGGAATATGCCTACTTTTCCAGTCCTTGTCTCCCTAACTGCAGCTCCTATAGATTCCAGCTTATCTTCATTATATAAAGGTTGTAGGTAGGGCAGTTTCCACATAATCATTAATGGTCTGGTTCCCACTCACCCTTTACCACTAGCTAACTAAGGTTAATTTGCACTTTTTTGAACTTCAGTATTCTGGCTTATAAGATGATGTAGAGTAAAATCAATGTTTTGGTTTCAATCTTTTTCAACTTAATTTCTTTGAGGATTTTTCAATATTTATGGTGCATTCATATCATTTCCACCCATCACTCCCCCCCCAATTCTTTCCAAGCCATCCACTCTCTCTAAAATTCTTGGCTTCTTATCTCTAATTATTATTGTTACCTATAAAAACACATACAATCTGCTGAGTCCGTTTTGTGTTGTTCATATGCCTATGTGGTTAAGGCCATTTGAGCTTAGACAACGTATTAGGGAACTCATCTCTGGAGAAGACTGATTCTCTCTAAGTGGCCATTAATTCCCTACAGCTCTTCATCATGGTGGGACCCTGTGAGATTTTTCCCACTCGTGTTGGCATTTGACTAATATCATCATTATGTCTCCCTTGTTTAGGCTACCATAGTTTTGGAATTCTATGGGTACCATTTCCCTATCATATATAGAAGACATGGTCTTATATCAAGCATCTGATCCTCTGGCTCTTATAATCTTTCCATTTCCACTTCTACTCTTTCCCCTCTGCCTTGGGTGTGGGGTCTGTGTTTAAATGTATCAGTTGGGGTTAGGAAACCCACAGTCTGGTATTCTCTGCATTTTGTAAGCTATAGTTCTCTGTCACTCTCTTAATGTCCTTCATCACATTAAGAAAAGTTAACACATTCATGGGAATTACCTGATAAAGATTTTTTGATGAATGAACGAGTAAATGAATGTGTTATGAATGAATAAATGCTTTCTCCAAAATCAATTTTGAAATATAGCTACCACAAGTTTCTTTATTCGGCCTCCGAACGACTAAAGCATGAGTAATATTAAGAAAATCAATCGCTTCTTGGACTAAGTAAAATAAACCCGGGGTAGACTTTTCTAGTCTCAGCTAACAATGACTGCCAGTAAAAACTGACTTACTGGAACATGCGAGAGTGTTGCAAACTCGGGATAGCAGGGCAGCTGCCTGCACAGCTTTACATTTCTCCAGTGGACATTAGATATATTTATGAGCTTTCAAAGCAGAGCAGGCTTTAATGCAATTTTACTCATGTAATAGAGAAAGAAAAATGGGACATGCTTGCCAGGCATCTCTGCATAACCCTTCCCTGGATCCATGCCATTTGTATCAATACAGGAAGTCGTAGATGTAAATTGAATTCGTAGACTTGTGAACAATAAATCAATTTCCATGGAAAAACCCTAGTACCGGAGCTTATCCATTAGCTTCCTCTTCCACTATTTTTATTCCTACTTGCTTAGAGCATCAAACAAAACAGACACTTGTGAAAACCCTAACGAGTCACTATGCCAAGGAAGTCATTTGAGAGAATTTGCTCTAATGGTGGACCCTTCCAGTTTCCACCTTTAAGTATACCATAAGTCACAGGATTCTGGAGCTGTTAGGCTTTTAATGACTCAAGAAAAAAGAAGAAGAATGGGCAAGTGCATCTTTAATCATCCTTATGCCCTCATACACATTTGACTTTTTTTTTTAGCATCAAAGGGTATACTGAGAAAATGCAACTGTAGTGAGATTCATGATGACACAATTTAAAACATGTAGACACCTTTCTCTTTTGCACCTTTCACAGTGGTGTCAGCAAACAGATGGTACCCTCAGGTGGACACCCAAAGATTTCAACAGCAGGACTACCCACAGTGTATAGGTTTGATTTATCACAAGAGGGGTGGTGAAGTTTAGCTGTGCTCATGGCACTCTATCCATATAGAAATTCATATTTCTATCCACATACAAATTCATAATTTCTACTTGTATCTACTAAGAATTAAGTACTTTGTATTTCTTTCTATACCCATACTTAACACTTAGCAAAGTCTGGAATATTAAGGTTATCAATTATATCTTTACCTGTGATAAATGCCACTTACAAGTTTTTTGTGTCCACATAGCATTTTTCACATGTCTTATTTAATTCTCTCAACAACATCATTTGGTATTCTTAGTATTTAAAAATAAATCAGAGTATCGTGGATTGTATCATAAATGTCCCAAGAAAGTCATGTGCTGAAGTTTTGATTCCTAGCTCATGTTATATATGGTAGAGTGCTATAGGAATTCCTACCACCGGTATCCTTTTAGTTACCTGCCCACTTGGGCATGGCCTCTTATACTATATATGCTGATGTAAAGCGCACATCCAGCCTCTTTCCTGGCTTTGGTTGCTGTTTCCCGTTCGAGCAGAAGATTGTTATCTCTGAGTCTACCCCTAAATAATAACCCTCTTTTATACTCAATTCTGAGCTAGTGTGGGATTTTTTAAGCGTCCTTTTTCATCTGGCACCCACATGGATCTGAACTCCACACCTACAAGGTAGACCAGCTTAAAGGCCTAGGTCTACAGCCCAGAAAGACTTCCACCCCTCACCTGATTGGTTTGTTTTCACCTAAGTGGTTTTTTGTTTTTATTGTTTGTTTGTTTTGTTTTGTTTTTTGGTAGAACCCCGCCATGCACACACACACCTCTCACCACCACTGCTGTGTTCCCCGGCGTGGTTTCCTGNGCACATCCAGCCTCTTTCCTGGCTTTGGTTGCTGTTTCCCGTTCGAGCAGAAGATTGTTATCTCTGAGTCTACCCCAAAATAATAACCCTCTTTTATACTCAATTCTGAGCTAGTGTGGGATTTTTTAAGCATCCTTTTTCATCTGGCACCCACATGGATCTGAACTCCACACCTACAAGGTAGACCGGCTTAAAGGCCTAGGTCTATAGCCCAGAAAGACTTCCACCCCTCACCTGATTGGTTTGTTTTCACCTAAGTGGTTTTTTTGTTTGTTTGTTTGTTTTGTTTTGTTTTTTGGTAGAACCCCGCCATGCACACACACACCTCTCACCACCACTGCTGTGTTCCCCGGCGTGGTTTCCTGCTGTGTGGCTACTTGCACAGCTTCCAGTTTGTACTCCCTGCCTGTGAGTTCTGGGTTTTTTGATTCATGTACAGAATTAATTTAATTGCTTTTAATTTGTCAAACAAAGCATATTTCTCAGTATTTAACCAGCACCAAGATGAAAAGCCAAGGCAGCTCAGGACTGTTCATGACACCAGGTTGCACAGCTAGTCGCAACCCTGCAACCACGACACCTACTGGACAATAAAGATTATTGCACATAAAACAACTTACCGGACCTCATACCATTGAAACTTTTAATAACTTTTTGCTAATACTATGGATTGTATTCTTCAAGGTTTATATGTTATTGTGATACATTCATTTATTGGATATTGGGACTCAGTTTTTTTCTTCATATTATATCCTTAAGTAAATGGTGTGATAACAGCGCCAAGAATATGGCACTTTTAGAAATGATACAGTCTTTACAGACTAATAATGAACTGCTAGCTGACAGAATTAATACCATTGAAAATCAAAAGTTACCTGAAAAAATGAATACTATTGAAAAGGGTAACATTAATTTGACAGACAAAGTTAAATCCATATAAAAGGGTACTGAGAAATTAACCAAGAGAATTCATACTGTTGAATTTGACAATCAAAATTTGTTAAAAAGTTATGATAGGTTGGCAGATAGAGTATCTCTCCAGGATGGTAATCTGTATGTTTCCCAAGTAATGTCCAAGGATGAGGTGTTATCTTTAAAGGAGAAATTTCAGACCTTGGTGATGTAGGAGGGTTCTTCTGTATTTGGGTTACTCTCATTAGTTGAACAAAGGACTGCCTGGCCTATAGGAGAGGACACAGACCTTAGATGGGTGGAGTAGACAGAACGGAAGGTGGTGAGAAAGAAGGAAGTGGGCAGACGACATGATCCTCTGACTCAAGATGGATGCAGGTTAGAATCTTCTAATAAGTCTTTTATAATGGGTTAGTTTAAGATGTAAGAGTTAGCCAAGAAGAGGCTAGTGATAATGGGCAAGACAGAGTTTAAATGAATATAGTTTTCGTGTAATCATTTCGGGTACAAGCAACCGGCAGCTGAGCAGGCTGGCTGCTGGGGGCTGGGAGACGGGTGATGGGTGCCAGGAACACAGCCCACACCTCTTACAATCACATGTGCAGAATGAGGACCAGAGGCTCGGATTCTCAATGAAATCACTAGACATATATACAGGCCAAAAGTTACAGGTTTTATAAAAGACAGTAGTAAAAAGATTTGAAATGATAGGAGAAATTATTGAAGCTGATGAGCAGGGAAAGAAGGTACAAGAATAGGATTCAACATCACCAGTATCTGTCAGAGATAACTTACCCAGGGTTTCAGTTTCCTACCCTGTAATCTACTCTGACAAAGAATTCTAAAGGTCCAAAAGGATCCAAAGTAGGTAGATAGATACTATAGAAATGAATGATCTAAAAGAAATTAATCAAGCTTTCATAACTTATGGCTTGTATTCCACATTTGTTTAGGGAGATGATAAAGACATGGGCTTCTAGCATTAGGGCAACACCATATGACTGGCTTCAGTTAATGTCAGCAGTCCTGAATGATGGGGCCTCAACTGATGTTTAAATGTTATTTCGGTGAAGAGGCTAAAATTTTAGAGCAACAGGGAAAAGCAAAATGACTTGAGACTTCCCAAGATCAAATTTTTGGAGAGGGCACTTATGCTGACCCAGAGGCTCAAGCTCTTACAATGAACAAAACGTGCCCCTATGCTACAAAGCAGCCTTAAATGCTTGGAACAGGATTCAAGAACTATGAAAACAAATTGAATCATATACCAGGGTTAAATAGAGTAAGAGAGAACCTTTTAATAAGATCAACTAAGGCAGTACAAATAGGAGCAACAGACCTAGATGCTATATGAGTAGTTATTGAATCTCTGGCTTTTGAAAATGCCACCTTAGAATGCAAAAAGATACTTGGACCTTTAAAAGTTAGATCAGTACCAATGGATGAATGAATCCTGCATACAGCAAATGTTGAGGCATTTGACTATAATACTGAATCAAGGGTAGGAGAAGCAATCTCCAAAGGTTGAGGAGACATCAAAATGCCAAATGATTTCATTGTGGTAGAATAGGACATCTGGGAAGAGATTGTAGACGAGGAATTCCTAGGAATAATATCTCCTCTGGGAATGGCAAGACTAGGAGAATTCAAACTTCAAGTAGATGTAGAAGGTGTGGAAAAGGTTGACATTGGACCAATGAATGCAGATCAACAAAAGACAGACAAGGCAACCTGATACCATTGGGAAATT